>CAOLHI010001157.1:0-425528 GCA_948474755.1 Ctenosaura bakeri
ATCTGTCAAAGTACTAGGGGCAGGTTTTATGCCCCTAAATCCCCTGGAATGGTGAGAAGTGCCAGAAATAAACAAAAACCCAGGACGTGGTGGGAAGTCCCCTTCTAATTTTGAATAATAGACATCTTTGATGTTTGTCAGGGCAGGGGGAGCTTGCAAGATATTTAAAATGTGAATTGGTCCTTCTGGAAGGTTTTGGGGAGAGGCAGTTCACCCTTTAGCGGGAGAAAAAAATGGCATTCTGGAGAGGTTGAGGTCCACGTAGACAGATTTTGGGGGACCACATGTGGCTACAGGGTTGTGTTGTGCCTACCTTTGTGTGTGTTACACCCCAGGCAACTGGATTTTATGTATTTCCCTTGTGTAGAACTTCCCATCTCCCCCATGTTTAATTTCTTTTTCTACCTGTTTTATGTTCCAGTTGTATGCAGACATGGCCTTATATCTGGGCATTCTTACATGTGATGAATGAGTCCCTGTGGTTTTCACGCATGTGTCAATGCTGAGAGTTTGTGGCTTACCAATTCCTCTTCCCTAAAGAGATCAAGGGAAGGTGTTAGAGGGCCGACTTCTTTTTTAAAAATAGCAAGAAGAAAGAGGAGCCCTGCGTTATCTGAAAGATATACAAATTTATTATAGGACAAGCTTTTGTGAATTGTAGTTCATTTCATCAGATGCACAAAATATTATTCAGAATTTCAGGTGAGTACAAATAGGTGTACAATACACATAGGTGAGTGTTGGACTGTAGGTTGTGATGTTAGTGGTAAATTAAATGTCAAAAGTTTATATATATATATATTCTGAGAATCAGAAGGAATAATATTGCTGTTATTGTGTGGTGTCCACTCCATTTTGCAAAACATATTTGTTGCAGGCACCAGCAACTTGGAAAGTCTCTTTCTGTCTAATAGAAAATCATAGAGAAGGAATGTACTCTATTGTTATCTAGTCTAACTCCCTGCCAAAGCAGGAAAAGCAAAGATAAATCATCCCTGGCAGGTGAGATACCCAACGCTATTTAAAAACAACAACAACAACAACAAGAGTGAAGACAAATCTACTCCTTTCCAGGGCAAACAGTCAGGATGTTGTTTGTAATGAGTAGTTGGAATATCCTCCTTTTTTTGTCGTTTTAATCCATTGATTCAGGTCTTTCCTTGAGGATCAGCAGAAAATGCATTTGCTCCGACTCTAAAATGCCTGACAGCCCTTCAGGTGTTTAAAAATGGCTCTTATGTTGAATGAGAGCCAGTGTGGTATTGTAGTTTGAGGGCTCGATTAGGACACTGGGAGCCCAGAGTTTGAATCCCTGCTTGGCTGTGGAAATCTGCTGGGCGACCTTGGTAGGTCACACTGTCTCAGCCTTTGAAGAAGGCGAAGGCCCTCTGAAGAATCTTGTTAAGAAAAGTCCATTATGGGTTCACCTTGGTGTCGCCATAAATGAGAAATGACTTGGACCATTTCCGCACTACACTCTTATAGCGTGACTATTCCACTTTCAACATCCTATGGAATCCTGGGGTTTGCAGTTTCGGGAGGGGTCGGCCAGTCTCCCAGGATTCCATAGGATGTTGAAAGTGGAATCATCGCGCTATAAGAGTGTAGTGCAGAAATGGCCTTGAAGGCACAGGACACGAACAACAGCAGTCAATTTTGAGTTAGGTGTTTTCTCTTATTGTAGCTTTTTTTTGTTCAGTTTATTTAGATTGTTTATTGCATTCAGTAAGGTTTGTAGCTTTTGCTGCGTGTACTTTCTTTTCATAGGTATTTTGCTGGTATTTGTTTTCGTGGCTGTTACTTTAAAGAACAACAACAGTCACGCTGAATGTCTGTCTTCTCTTCATATTCATTGTTGCAAAATGGAGAAGAGGCTCTGCAATCGAATGGCTCAGTTAATCAGTCTAAATTGCTCCCATTGTCTGGCGAGGGTTGATAACTTGAACTCCAGGGAGGTGGTGACTCACTCAGCCATCACGGCCGCCTTCCCCAACTTCTCCTGCGCCTCCGTCTTCCTGCGCCTTTATCTCTTTATCCCGTTGCAAAGGTGGAGCAGCTGCTCAGTGGTTAGAGTAGGCACAGGACAGCCTGTGTCCCCCTTGCAGCCCCTGCCCCCCAATAATGTGCCACTTCTTGTTGCTATTCCCCTCTGGTTGTTTGAGCTCCTTCCTCAGAGGCTGAGAGAGTGTGACCTGCCCTAGGTGAACCCCTGGTTTTCCATGGCTCTTTGGAGATTTAAACCCTCGTCTCTCAGAGCCCTGGTTCAGCACAACCATTACATCAGGTTATTTCTCTCACTTGTAATGCCATGCTGTAAACATCAATTTTATGTGGACATGTGCATATATGCATGTGCGTGTGCACGTACAAACAAAACAAATAAGATGGTTAATAGTGAGAACCATCCTTTAAAGAAAGTTAACATCATAAGGTGCGGTGGTTTAGATTCCGGATTAATTTTGAAATAAACATTCCAAAAACAAACCTTTAAATTGTCTTTCCAAAATGGCAGTGATTGGAAAGGGGGCTTTTTTACATCACTTTAAAAAGAGTGATTCAGCGTCATACTCTTAAAGTGATACACACACACACACACACACACACACACACACACGATGGATGGATGGATAGATAGATAGATAGATAGATAGATAGATAGATAGAGTGTCTGTGGGGGGGTGTATCACTTTAAGAGTATGATTCTGAATCACTCTTTTTAAAGTGTTATTTCTTAATTTAAAAAAAGTCAGGAAAATGTTTGCTACTAAAAAGTCAGGCTAAAAATGGGAAGATAAAGACAGTGTCCACTTCAAAGGGTGTCCTGAAGTTGTGATCAGTGGATTCGCTGCTCGTGCCACAACTGTACTTTTTAAAAGATGGAAGAGTGGAGCAAAAGGCAGTGGGGTAGGCAGAATTCGGAGGGATTCGTACTTAAAAAATGCACAATAATAGCCTCCAACAGTGTGGTTGTTGGTTGCAATTTTGCTTGTGGCTCCTAGCAAAATAGCCAAAGCTCTATTGGTTCTACTTTGGCTGGAGTCACCCTTAGATAGAGCACAAAGCAAGAGTTCATTCATTCATACTTTCATTCATTTAAATTCTGTCCTGCCTTTCTCCCAACATGGATTCCAAGGTGGCATACAATTTTCTAAAAAACGATACAGCTAAAAAAAACCCTAATACAAAAGTTAAAACACATTGAAATCAAACTTTTGCTTAAAAAAAAAAGTTATAAATGCAAGTTAAACTGTTTTTTAAAAACACACAAAACATGGTAAATAGAGTTAGCAAATCCTGAGGCCCTTTTTTCCAAGAAGAAAGTGCAGACTAAGGAAAATCCAATTCACATATCACAGTAGTTGTGAACTCGTTAGCTAGCCTAGCCACAAGCTATTTCTCTCAACCTGTGGACAGTCCCTGTACAAAACAAGGATAATAGTTCTGCAGTTTCCTAGGGAGTTTCTGAAATGAACTGTTTACACACTAAGCAGTATGGTGGAAGTCAACTTCCCTATCTTTCTCCATTTAGGAAACATTCTTGTTACGTGTGCCGTGCTGCTTTGTGCTTTGGAAGAACTCCTTGGAGATAACCATTTCATGTTTGCAGGGGTGGGTCTCCCCTTTCTCATGCATGCATGCATATTTTTTCCAGAAAATTTGCCCCCCCAAACCCCCAAAACCCAGAGCCACGGCTGGCTCTTTCCTCTGCCTGTCTCTCTGTAGGGTTTGCCTTTGGATGGGGGTGGGGGATTGTGGAACCTTATACCTTGCACACTTGCTCACAGATGGGCCCCTTTCTCCACTGTCTGGAGCTGCTGGTTTGCATAAAGGCGAGGGAGGTGGGTGTGGGCGTCCAAGGGTTGGCTGACACCCGGTCAGGTTTTTAAGGCAACACTTCATCAAATAAGGAAGCACAAAGAGGGACCGTACGGCCAGGAGGCTGGACCTGTGGTGCCGATGACATCATTGCTGTGCGAAAGACCAAAGGGCAGTTCTCAGTGGTTTGGTGGCTTCGGAATTGGAAAGCAGGACGGGCGACTGGATACAGAGGTTCCGGACACCTGAATTATCCATTCTAGACTCCTTTGGGCCATGCCCAAGACACCTGCCGGCTGAAACTCAAGGACACACCTGCAGGGAAATGAATACTGAGAAATACCGGAAGTTCCTGGATGGACTTAACAACCTGAAAGGTACATGGACGTCCAGGGACTCGTGTTCTCTCTTTCTCTTTGTCTCTCTGTCACATGGGTTCAACATGGCAAGGCAGCTGATTCACCTCTCCTGCTAGACTCAGAATTTCTGTTTTGGGAGAGAGCAGACGACTGTCTGATGAGAGCAAGTGGGTGGGATAGGGAAGGAGGAGTGAACAAAGGCTAGGAAAGCAGCAACCATTGTATGGCACTACGTTGCATTGTATTACTTTAATTGCACCCCACGATGGGTCTCAGGGTGGCTTGTAAGATAAACAGGAATACAAGAAGGCTTCCGTATTCAAATGTAAGTTGGTGTCTCAGCGAAGCTCTTTCCAAAGCACAAAGCAGAAAGGTGCTTATAGCAAGCATGTGCAGATTTTCTACATGTGGAAAAGAAAGGAAGGACAAAATTGAATATTAACACATTGCTTGGTGTTGATAGAATACAATTAAATGTTTTCCGGTACTTATGACAACCCTGTAGGGAATTTCTGGACTTTTATCCCTGTTTTACACAGAGCCTGTGGAGAAGTTGAGAATCGTGTAAGAAAAAAAGAACAGAGAATGTTTTGATAAAGTGGTGTTAAACTATCTATACAAATAAAGCTGCATTTTAAATTGTTTCCAGAGTAGTTGAAGGTGCTGCAAGGGAGACTTTGCTTGTCAAACTCTGTCTGCGTCCGTTTCGGTCTGCTACTGCAAGGGATGGGTGGGAATCGTGAAGTTGTTTGAATACTGGATTGCAAACACTATGAAATGCTACCAGTGGGAGGACTACTGGGAATTGGAGTACAGCAACATCAGGAGACCTGAATGATCCTCCACCCCTCACTTCCACCTCTGCTCAGGCGTGTGTTGCCAGGCTTGGAAACACCATGAAGCCTCTTGACTGGAGACAGGAGTAAATGCACCATGAGCACCAGCCATTCTTTTTCAGTCCTGCTGCAGTTTTCTGAAAATGGACAGTCCATCTCCAGCTTGAAGTTGGCTTGCTGGGAGACTGGACAGAAGAGAAGCTGCCCTTCTCTTCCACCTGCTTCCCTCCTCCTGCGCCCCTGCCAGGGATGGGGTCACCTGTTCTGCCTGGGGAAAACCAGCTGCCAGCCTGCTTTGTCTTCAGATTGCAAAGCAAAACCGGGCTGCTCACGAAATCTCTCCCTGCTGCGGCCTTGGCAGCCTTACCTTGTTTCCTGTGTCCCTCACTCCCACCCTTGGTCAGCCTGCCAGTGAGTCAGAGTTTAAACACCACGGCACTCTCTCTTGCTCTCACTCTTTTTTTTCCCCCCAGCGGTGGCTGAAAACAACTGCTTTATAGGAACAGAAGAGATTTAGAAAGAATTTGCTCTTTTATGTAAGCAAAAATTGCTTTATGTAAGCAAAAATTGCTTTTTAAAAGTTGCATTGCTGTCATTCCAGCAAAGGAGAGAGATGCGATGGCAATTGGGAGGATAAAGGAAGGATTCTGTTGGGAAGAGACTTGGAGGAGCCTTGAGAGAGGCTTTCAGAATTGTCAGACACAGTGGGCTTCCTCCTTTATATTGGGGGCTGGACAATTGTGATGGCCCCGGGGGACAGTTTTCTGACACTAGTGACTTTGGGGAGGGGGTCACACGGACTGCCAGAAAAACTTAAAGTATGGGGAAGTAACACTGGCCAAAAGTCAGAAACTAAGAGAGAAGGACTCTCTTCTCTCGCCATTATGCATATACTTTCTTTTCTCTGTGCTTTAACTTCTACCTCTGTTTGTTTGCTGGAAGCGTGGTGATGATGGCTATTACAGTTTTTATTGATCTTGGATTTTTTGTTTGGCCTGGGTCCAGTTGCACCATTATAATAATATAAGGCTCATTACCTGCCATGTTTGCATATTTTTTCCAGAGTTATGACAGGGTGATCTCCAGTTGCACCAGACTAGAACTGGCCAGAAACCCCACTGCCTACTGGAAAGGTGAATCACCACTCTTGGAGGCTTCCAGGAAAGATAGTTTGGCTTCCTTTGCTGGAAAAAAAATGGCACTCTGGGGAGGTGGGAGGGCACAGGGGTTTATGAAAAAACCCCTGCCATCGCAGCCCACATGTAGCCCCAGGGCCACACTTTGCCTGCCCTTGTTTTGTGTGGATGTGGTATTGCAGAGACAGGAGGGAGAAAGAGGCTTCCACTGAACGTGATCTGGATTCATTCCCCACCATTGTGGCCAGCCCAGCCCCTCCGACTCCCAGGCCATTTCTGCACTAGACTTTTATAGTGCTATGATTCCACTTTCAACATCCTATGGAATCCTGGGGTTTTCAGTTCTCAGCCTCATTCCCTCCCCACCAACTCGCCCCCAAGCTCTAGAAAGGAAAGAAATGTGCTCATGGACATTTGTTCAAGTTCTCTTGGCCTCTTGCAGCAGGTGGTGGATGGGAAACGAAGCGTGCTCAGTTCCCCACAAATCGACAGTCTGTGTTTGTGTGTGTAAAGAGACACTTAGGCATGTGCTGACTTGCGTGTCCGTATGTCCTGGTAGAGAGCCAGCTTGATGTTGTGGTTTGAGTGCTGCATTTTGGCTCCGGAGAGAAGGGTTCGAATCCCCACTCAGCCATGCGTCCCACCAGGTGACCTTGGGTAAGTTGCACTCTCTCAGCCTCAGAGGAGGACAAAAGGCAACCCTGCCTCTGAACAAATCTTGATAGGTTCACCTTAGGGTTCCCGCTAGGCAAAAATGACCCACAGTAAGCATAGTGTCCTCGTTCTATACTTAGTTTCTGTATTTTGGCTTCAGTCATCAAAATGGAGTCTGACAATGGAATCAAGAAATCAGAGGAATACCTACGACTTGGAAGGACAGCTATGAAGGAACTGGGTAGGACACTTAAGTGTAAGACTGATGATTAAATGCTGAAGTCAGAATCATCTGGGCCACTGTTTTCTTGATTTCTGCGTATGGTTGTGAAAGCTGGACAGTGAAGAAAGCTGACAGGAAGAGAATCAGTGCATCTGAAATGCAGTTCTGGAGGTAGCATGGACTTCCAAAAAGACATTTTAGAGTAAATCAAGCCTGGAAGTCAAAATGACCAAGCTGAGTCTATTGTACTTTGGACATATCATGAGGCAACCTGACTCATTTGGAAAAGACAGCAATGCTCGATAAAGTGGAAGGTGTAGGAAAAGAGGTGAACTGTGTTACAGATGGAGTAATTTGATTGTGAAAGCCATGGTTGCCCCTTGTTTGCAAGAACTGAGGAGCACCATCGAAAACTGGAGGTCTTGGGGGTCTCATTCATAAGGGCACAGCACATTGAAGCCAATGTGACAGCAGATATCATGTGATGCAAGCAACAAGGACAATGCTGACATGCTTCTGCGTGCATTCCCAATATTTTAAGAGTGGGCGGTTGGTGTGATGCTGGAGGATGTTCAGAGCAGAATCTAGAGGGTTGGTTGCCATGCCATGTTTTCTAAAATCAGTATAGCAGGGACTCTGCTGTACCAGAGTGAACTTGACATTTTGATCCTGAAGTACATGCATGTGGTGGAAGAGGGAGGTGATTCACAGGTATTCACTTCCTGAATTTGGAAAAAGGTTTCTGTGGATTGCCATGGTTGCAGTTACCTTGGGGACTGTTGCGTTCCCCAGGCATCCAAGGCCATGGAAGGCTCTGGGCTGCCACATTTCACTGTGATCAGTTGCATATGTGTGTAGAAATAAATAAGCTTGGGTAGGAGAATGAAAGAAATAATCTTGGCTAGGAGAATGAAAACAAACCCCCTCAGAGCAGCACACAAAGTGGAAAGAGGAAAAGTGATGGAAATAGGAAGAGAAGATTTCGGGAGACTGGTCTGTAATGGAAATCAGTAATAGAGCAAGAACGGTTCATCTCCTTGGCATCTCCCAAGTACCATTTGCAAAGACCCACCTCTAAAACCTTGGTGAGTCACTGCTGCCAGTCAGTGTAGGTAGCACTGAGCTAGATGGACTTCTGACTCAGTATAATTCAATGATGCTCCATTGCAGGAATCTAGTCCAGGTTTTATTCCATACTTTCCAGGAACTACCCAATGTGCTGAGCCTTAGCCACAAAATAGGTTCAGTACCTTGGATAGTTCTTTTATGGCAGTGAAAGTATGGAGTGGATTCAGTACCCCGCTGACGTGGAATCCACGGTCTGCCATGGCTCCTCTCCTCACCGTGGACCAGGTCTTAGGTGGAAGGGGGAGACTGGATGATACATGGCTTGCTGTTCTGTGTTGATGGGGAAATGAGTAAGATCCTTCCTCCCTCATTGGCTTTTGATGACTTCTCAGAAGGTCTCATTAGCCATCATGTCTTAGCCTCATTTTCTTCTGTTTCCTATTGACTCTAGTGGCTCCTAACAGACCTACAGACCTCTCCTGCAATGGTCCAGAAACCTTAATTCGGCCCAGCATAGTTTCTCCTCTCTTTCTTCCATTCATTCCCACTTTGAATAAATGGGGCTGGTTGTGGAAATCTCGCTTGCAAGTTTTGCTTGAGTTGGGCAGAGAGAGGGGGTGGTGTGCTTGCATTGAACACAAACTTTGAAATGGCACAACCACAGCCAGGCTTCAAAATAGCCACTTGCCTCATCGCCTTTGGTGATTTGAGAACTGCCTCCAGGTGACTAGGCAGGAAATGTGTTTAAAAATATGGAAGACAAGTTGGTTCTTCCCCTCTCCACTTCCATGGGCCATCGCTGTGCCACAGATGAATAATTTAAGTGCTTGTGGGCTAATAGGCTTGGGTTGTGTGATTTTTGTGTGTGTGTGCTTATGATAGAACAAAGAAAAGTTATTTCCTTTGAGAGAAATAAAAAGGAAGGAAGGAAGGATTGGGAAAATAAGGTTACTGGAGGTCTCTGTAGCCATTCTAAAATGAGAGGCATTTGAACTTCAATATGCCCAGAACAGGGTTAGTAACTGTAGTGCACTAAGGGGCCAGTGTACTGATCCAGGGACCATCTGTGGGTGCATGGACTGCCCCCCATAATGTAACGTAACATAACATAAGAACAGCTTTGAAAGTTGCTGAAGGTCCATTCTTGACTTTGAAAAAATATTTTTGTGATGTTAAGCACTGCAGGAGGACCTAAATGTGCTGAAGGCACAAGATCCCATCTGATCTTGGGAGCTAAGCAGGATCAGCTCTGGTTAGTAGTTGGATGGGAGACCCTTGGGGGCCACATGCACCTTCAAGGGCTACACTTAAGCCTCCTTTGTCTTGGAAAGTGTTATTTATTGAGTTATAGCTATGGTCAGTAGTCGTTGATGTTTTCTGAGAATTAACAGGCTTGACGCTAAATCCAAAACAGGTGGTTATGGGAAATGGTGCTCTGTACATGCTCAGAGGAGTTCCCATACTTATTTCAGCAGTACCTTTTCCAGTGCCAATCTGATGTAGTTAAAGTGAAATCCCGTGGTTCAGTTAAAGGCCACCTTAAATTAAAGCTGTAGCTGGCAGAATTTTTCTCTGGAATTCGTCTCAGCTGAAGGTGGTGGCTGTTTGTAGCAAAGGTAAAAGTTGTTTAGCTTGGCAGTGATCCCAACCGCTGGTCATGTGCCTTTCCGCCTCATGTTTTCATTTCATTCCACCTGGCGCCCTGTCACTTCCAGGTTCACTTGAGCTGTTTCCAGAAATACTTCTTCCTTTACTTCTCACATAGTCTTTTTTTCCCCAAAAAAAATAAAATAAAAATTGCTAGCTACCTAATTTTTCAGTTATCCATGTAGTGGTGGAGAGAAGTGGGGATTGAGCTTCCTGCTTGCATGAACATGCTCTCAGTAGGACATCTGAGACCACAAGATGTGAGACTTTGCAGGTGTGTGACCTCAGCAACACCACCTTTGTGTTGCATACATGATTGCTTTCTACCACTTTTGGCTGATGAAGAAGCCTGTGAGTTTCAAAAAGCAGCATAATCTATGTGTGTGTGCACACATGTGCCTGTGCACACCTTTAAAAGCATCACCAATTTGTATTTTGGATTTAGTGTTCATGATCAACATTAGTAACTCCTGCTTCATTTAAGAGTAATTTTTAAAAAATAAAAGAAGGCAGAAGTGAGACAGAGAAAGGAAGGAGTTTGGCACCGTGTCTGTCATAAAGTTCTTTTTTCCACTGTCTGCAGCTGGTGTTGGGGGAATCAAATGTAAACCAAATTCTTGGTTATCCAGATCAGTGAAGCAACTGTTTTGGAATTAATGGGACGCTTGGAGACATTCTTTTGCCTGCCTTCCTCACTGCTCATATAACTCTCCCTGTTCCATCACACGTCAGCAGCTGTGACAAAGAAGTGGGTTGGGATAGTGGTCACTGGCCAACTGGCAATTCTATTTTGGCTTCAGTGCCTTACCTGTACATATATGTTTGCACACGGGTAGCTTAAATAGTATTCTTCTGCCACGTGATTTTCAGTGGTTGCTGTCCCAAATGCCTGGGCTGAGGATGCATATTTTTTACCCCCCCCCTTAATTTGGAGTCACATTCCATTTCTGCTCCTGTGGCTTTTAAATCTGCATCTGTGCTGGCTCAGTGTGAAAGCCATTAGTGGCTCCCTGCTGGATTTCTGGAGCAAACTCAATCCCTGGCCAGGTGATAATTGTCCTGTCGCAAGGGCCCCCTTGGGACCCCGGGGCCCTCATGCTGAGTTCCTGGATCGAGCCAGGAGCAGAGATGCCCTGGCACTTAGAGGCAGCTCTTCTGTGAGTTCCCCTCAATCCATGGCAAGCCCGGGACATTTTGTTGCTTGAGGTGGAGCAGGAAATGGGGCACCCCACAGCTGACCAGCATGGTTTAGTGGTTTGAATGTTGGAACCCAGGACACCAGGGTTCAAATCTGTGCATGGAAATAATCACGGTGACCTAGGACAAATCACACCCTCTGAGGCTGACAAATCTCAGTCTCAGAGGAAGGCCATGAGAAATGATCTGAAGGAACTGATTTTCAAGGCACACAACAACAGCTACCAAGCCAAGGTGCATTGTACCTAAAGCCAGCCGAGTTACAAAGGAACTCAAGGTGGCTTGCAAAACTTAAAAACAGGCACAGCTAAACACTGTTGATAGAATGAAAAGCAATTAAAACAGAAAAATAACGAATAGGTGATGCAGCACATTTTAATTGCTCCCCCCCAGCAATGAGTCCTCAAAGGCCTGCTGAAACAAACAAACAAAATCTTCATCTGCTAGTGGAAGAATAGCAAGGAGAACACAGTTGGACTCCTTTAGGAAGGAAGTTTCCATACTTGGGGGCAGCCAGTAATAAGGTCCTCCCCCATGTTCCTACCAGATGTACTTGTGAGGACAGTGGGACAGAGAGAAGGTCCGTAATGACATACTCAGTTCAGTATCAACATGGCAGCATCAACCATTAGCACAGTATTGATAGACTTAAAAACAAAAACAGAGTTAGAGGTGAATAATTTAACTAATAGCAAGTTCCCCAAAGTGCCACCTGTGCAGCAGCCGGCTTTTGCATTTCTCACCATGGCCGATGTAAAAAGCGCTGGATGCAGAAGTCACTCCAGGAGAGCAGCACAGCCATCCGCAAAGCAAAGAGCACGTGGGAGTTCCCAAAAATGAAAGCACCCTTGGAAGGGGCCTCAAAAACTGCCAGACTTTGAGTTATCCAAACTGACTCTTCCTCTTTCCCTGGCAGAGGAGAGGCTCCCTGCTCCGTCCTCTCCAAATGAAGATTGCCAGAGGATGCCCTTTGCTTTGCTTCTCACTAAAGCATCTGTATGGGTGCATTGCTCTTTCTCTCTCTGTCTCTGTCTCTCTCTCTCTCTCTCCTGTGGCTGGTATACCTTCGGTCTCATCATTTGTGCACTGGATGGCCCTGCGTTTGTTTTGTCTCTTACCCGGGGCATCAGGCCTGCTTCTCTCCCCTCTTCACAGCAGCCATGTGAGGGGGGTCAGGCTGAGGGGTGGAAATTGGTTTGAAGTCATCCTGTGAGATTCTTGGCTGGATTTCTGAAAGCCAGGTGTGTCTCTCAGAATTGAATTTTTGACATCATAAGTCATATGGGACCTTTTAGGCTAGCCAGGGAGAGAGGCATTTGAATGAATAAAAATAACCCTGTTCCCTTTACTGAATCAGGAACCTTCCCTTTTTCTCCTTTGCTTCCCCCTCTAATGTGGCTTCCCCAGAGGATTGTGGTGGAAGCCGAGCGCCCGTCCCCTGAGCCGTCCATGAAAAATTTCCTGTCTCTGGTTTCATTGAGCGGCAGCCTCCCTTCTCTCCATCACCTTCGCAAGATGCTTTCGCCACTACCAGTTTAGCTCTCCCAGAGGGAGAAGCTCTTTTGATTAAGAATTTATTGTGGGGTTAATTTTGTCTCCACGGACCCCAGCTGTGGTTTTCACTCTCTCTCCCCCTCCAGTTCACTGTTTGCTTAACAAATAGGCAAACGGCAACACCCACCTCCTTGCCAGTTCTCCACAGCACACTCGGGCATCTCTCCCGAGCCCCAAAGCAGTGAAAAAGTGTAGGTAGAATTATTTTGCAAGGTGGCTTCTCCCTCTCTGTGCATGTCACTCTCTTAAAACTCTGCTGCTCGTGGATTGTGTTTAGACAGTGAAAGGTGCAAGGATTGGATGGCTTTAGACTTGGTTATCACCGCACAGCTGCAAAATTACCTGCCCACGGAGGCTGGCCAAAGTATGAGACTGAGCTCCTTGCCAGAGTTTTCTAATTGATCTTGCTCTGTGCCTGTGCCTGGGGGTGGTGGAGATGCGTCTTTGTGACCAGTATTAATTACTAGAGATGTACAGTTTCCAGAAATTTTTAAGCCATGGATGGTTGTTGTATTTCTTCAAGTTGTTTCTGACTTGCTGGTGATCCTGGGGTGAACCTACAATGGGGTGTTCTTGGCAAGACTTGTTCAGAAGGGGTTTGCCTTTGCCTTCCTCTGAGGCTGAGAGAGTGTGACTTGCCCAAAATCACCCAGTGGGTTTCCATGCCCAAGCAGGCATTCAAACCCTGGTTCCCAGACTCTGGCCTTTGCCTTCCTATGAGGCTGAGAGAGTGTGACTTGCCCAAAATCACCCAGTGGGTTTCCATGGGCCCAAGCAGGCATTCAAACCCTGGTTCCCAGACTCTGGCCTTTGCCTTCCTCTGAGGCTGAGAGAGTGTGACTTGCCCAAAATCACCCAGTGGGTTTCCATTCAAATCCTGGTCCCCAGAGTCTGGCCCAATGTTCAAACCCCAGTATATCACACTGGCTCTCCTAAGCCACGATGAACGGCAATAAAAGCTGAAATATTGCGTCTCCTTACAGATTGGAAGTCATTTTGCTACTTTAGGAACATAAAATGCATTATGTGCAACTTTGCTTGGCATAGCAGTATGTTTGTTATATTGTATATACAGTTAATGCAGAAAAAATCCAAACTGGACTTTTTAAAAAAATATGATTGTTACAAATGGAACTACGAGGCCCTGTTAAGGATGTCTTTGCTTTTGCTAATATATGAGAAGGAGACAATAAAAAAACCCTCTGAGACAGAAGAAATTCTCAAAATTCATAGAGCAAGGAATTCAGCCCATAAAAAAGGACAAAGGATAGGCGAGGGAAAAGAAATGGAAACTAGTTGCACCTTAAGGCTGATTTTTATTTTAGCATGAGCGTCTATATTTATCAGTCTGCTTCATCAGATGTGATACAGAGATATTGTACATAGCTTTATATTTTCAAAAGTCTGCTTGCTACATAGTTTTTAGAAACAGTGTGGTGGGAGTAATAAATATATGAACATCTTGTCTTAAATATTACGTTCATCGTTGTAGTCTAAAAGAAAATACCCCATAATTTTTTCCCTCTCCATTTTTCCAGGAAAAATACTTAGGAAAAATGGGAGAAATGGGAGGTATTTTTTCCAAGTTGGGGTCCACTCCCAGGGCCTACGCATTTCTGATAATTACACAGAGGTCTTGACGTTTTGTACCACTGATTGGGTGGGTTGTTTGTTTGTTTTTAATGCTAGGGATATGTCATTCTAGCTGTTGCACAGACCCTAGTGGCTAAATGGGATTTTTGGGTTCTCATCCCTCTGTGGGCTGGTACTCCTGAGACTGCAGTAGCATGTTGGGGTGTGTGCAGATGTGCAACCTGGAGCTTACAGTTGGCAATGTGCCGTAGCTGGAGAGGCCCTTCTTGGGTTTAAAGCCAGATGTGTATGTTCCAAAAGTGGGTTAAGTGACAGAAAAGGAGGCTGAGGTGTAAGCTGCCTTTCTCTCCCCTCCTCTCCTTTATTTCATGGGGGTGTCACAGTTTTAAGAGCAGCATCATTGCTCTGGAGTCACTGCTGATGAAAACACCATCTGGCCCGCACCATATGTCCCTTTTGGTGTTTCCCTAAAGATGCTCATAAATCACTCCAGAGTCCCCATCTCCTGGCGACAGATAAAGATCTGCCCAGGCCAGATAAAACTTGTGTCCAGAAATAAATAGGCGTCCCTTACCCTCCTGTTGTTGGAAGAACTTCTGTGGATGCATCGGCGTGCTCTGAAGTCATACATATAGGGGAGCATTTGTGCTCCTGTTCTGACTTAATTTCCTAGCAGGGCAGTCTTAGTCTCTTTGGGGTACAGATCTAAATGGGTTGCTTATGAGACCTTATGTCATATCCAAAAGTAGTCCCCCCACATTTGTGTGCGTATGTGCCCTCAAGTTGCCTGTCGACTTATGACAACCTTATGCAGGGGTCCCATTGACTCCAGAATAATTTGTTCAGAATAATTAGCAAACCCTAGCTTTCTGTACAGTTATTAATATGCAAACAGTGCAGAAAGGTTAGCAGGAGAGGGAGGGAATCTGCCCCTTAACATCACTTATAAGAGTTTGCTGCTACATGTCTCCAGATCTGCTTTGATTTAACGGTGCCCTATCAATGAGAGAACTCCAGGATACCCCACAGCCCTGCTCAGGATCACAGCTTCCTCGATGGAGTCTTTCTACCTGTGTGCTGGTCTTCCTCTTTCCCTTCTGCTTTCAACTTTCCCACCCATTTTCTTCTTTCCCAGAGAGTCACATTGTCTCATAATTTGGCCAAAGTATGATATCCTCGGCCCTTTTGGCTTCTAGGGAGAGTTCAGGCTCGGTTTGTTCTCAGACCCATTTATTTCTCCTTTGGCAATCCATGGCATCTGTAGAACTTGCCTCCAGCACCACGTTTCAAATGAGCTGTTGATCCTCTTCTCTCTGTACTCTTTACTGTCCAGCTTTCATAATAGATGGCTAGAAAGTCCCCAAAGGTTGCTTTTGAATTAAGGGCTGTATTTTGAACAGAGATGTTAAAGGATATTTGCTTTTTCTCATCCTTAATGAAAAGAGGGTCTTTAAATACTGAGCCACCCTATCTTGACAGATAAAAATGGTCTGTTGCTGAAAGATTTTACCACTGAACTTCTTATGTGAAAATATTTCTTTGTACAAAACCTGTGCAAAAAGTAGTTGTATGCTTAAAACAGTGCATTTGTTCAGCGAATACTGCCAAAAACATTTTTTTGTGTGTGCATCAAGCAGGTTGTTTGGTACAATATATTTTTTTTCCTGCAAAGAAGGCACAAAATGCAAAGGAAGCGTGTAAAAGTTCTTGCAATCTCACCCAGTAAGGAGAGAAGTTTTGAAAGAATTTGTTCTTTTCCATGAGAACAAAATGAACACAGACTGGTATCCCTAATCCAGAAAACTGCAGACTGGAGGAGGACCTGAACATTGTGTGCTCCAAGGAAGGGAGGTGGAAAGGCTGCCTCAACCGGCTCTGCAGTGGCCGGCCTCCACAGGATACTTTCTGCCCACAAGGTCCTGTCCAGACAGAGCTGACAGTCAAGAGGCATTGGGCAATTTTACTGGCTTTCCCGTGATGGAAGTTTTTATGATAAAGGGTGGAAGAAGCATTGTTAAAACCCAGGAAGGTTGCAAATGGAAGAAGTGATGTTTTCTGAAGCCTTCACCAACATTCCATGTTTCAGGCTGTCTGGAGAAGGTTGGGGATAATACAGAACTCAGCCCCTCAGCTGTGAAAACTTTTCTTTTTTCTCCATCCTGTGGCATTTCTCCCCCTGCGCCCCTTCATGCAGCCCAAAGGCGCATTTAAAAGTGTTCAAAAAGGAGAAAAGAACATGCTGACGAAATTGCTAGTAAAGGAGAGGAAAGCAGGAAGAAAGGAGCTGCTTGACTTTTAGCCCACCAAGTGCCACTGCCTTCCGGTGGCATCCAGGGGGCACACAGGATTTGGAATGTGTTTTTCCCCTTTTCCTTTCTTGTGCATTCTAATGTTTGTTTTGGGTAATTTCTTTTTATGCTTTGGTGAGTCATGTGGCAGCTTCCTTGAATTGGATGCAGTTGAAGTTCTCCAAGGTGTTTGCAAGAGATAAGAGGGTCGAACTGGGTAATATTTGGTGCCATCGAGGAGTGGGTGGAGCAAACATGCATTGGAGTTTTTTTTCAACCCAGCATGGCCTGTGTGTGTGTGTGTGTGTGTGTGTACGCGTGCGCACACATGTGTGTCTTCTGTAACTACCTGGCACCATGCTGCCAACTCTGTCAGTGGGAAAACTATAGGAGTGACTAGGAGTTGGGGCTCCAAAGTGTTGAGATTTGTTCTTTCCTTCTCTTCTCCACCACAAAAACTTTTTCTGAAGGGTCCTCAAGGGGATCTGAAAACCAAAGAGCTGGTGGAGCGTCATGGCTCCAGTGAGTGTCCTGGTGAAGTCTCCTTTCTGATGGTTATTAAACTGATGTTAAACAATATTAAAACAACTAGAAACATACATTTAGAAAGGAAAAAAAGCAGTTTAAAACAGTCACATTTAAAGCAAGGCAGCACCATCTTGAAACCCTTTTCTTTAAAAGCCTTCAGTTCCAAAAGCTTGTCAGAATAACTTTTTGCAAAGGCCATTTCTGCATTAGACTGTTATAGCGCTATTATTCCACTTTCAACATCCTATGAAATCCTGGGGTTTGCAGTTTAGAGGCAGGCCTTTGGGATTTAAAACTCCTTCTAGTTTGGAATCATGCACCTGTATGCCCTTTTTCTTCAGCTCCAAACTTGACTGATAACAACATGTGAAACGCTCAGAACACCTGAAATAAACGATTTAAAGTGCTAAATTCCCATGGGATAGCATGCCAAGAGCATATCTAATGTTCCTGCATTAGATGTTTGCCATGCTTCAACTATTCTTAGTTTTAGATGCATGTTATAAGCAGATCTGTTTATGCAAGCTATTCCTGATTTAGTCCATGCCATTTCATATCTATTTCGTGGATGCTTAGGTGCTACCAAGAGAGAGCAGAGCCCACGGGTGAGGGAGGAAGGAGTCAGGAAGAACAGCTGGGAAGGGAGATTGCTGCCACTGAGTGTCATCCCCCTGCAAAGAAGCCTTTTAAGTCCCCATTGTCACTGGGGGATTTGCAAAACAAAAAAGCAGAGGGCTCCAGGTTCCCCTTTCTGGATGAAGCCCCAGGGGCTCTGCTCTTCTTGACCTCAGAAGGGTGTAGGTGTGTGGAGGAGCTGGTTGTGTGTATGTGTGTGTAAGAGCTGGTTGAGCAAGGCTCTCTGTTAACGGATGGTGGCATCTTCGAACTCAGATCCAAAACAAACTAGGAAATGGTTGTTTGCATCCGGTTTGTATAATCTGTTTTTAAATGGGGGATTAGGTGTCACAGCAGGAGGGAGCAGCTCTGTGGGACATGCCAGCCTTCCCCCATTTTTACAATCCCAAATTCCTCTGGGCTTCTTCAGCACTTTTAAAAAGAGACAGCCATGTTAGTCTGTGGCAGCACTTCTAGTCTGTGGCAGTTCCTCCTGCACTTCTTTTCCCCCCTTTCCATTATTTTTGATATCTTTTTGGGAAGTGAGAGGAGGGATAGAGTGTGAGAAGGTTGGGGATAGCAAGCGGTTAAATACCTCATCAAAAGTTTCTGTCAACTACTCAGGCTAGAATTTGGCCAGACTCGTGGATTTTCATGCTCCAGATCTCCAGCGTCAGCGGCTAAAGCAACAAAGAAAACTTGCAGCACCTTAATGATGATTTATCATAGCAGACGCCTTGCGAGTTGCAGCCTGTTGTCATGTCACACGCCCAACTATTCTCATTTCAAGCCAACTTCAGGTTTTAAGAAGGAGCCTTGCGGATTTCCACGGAGATGTTCCACAATGTGCATCTCTCTGTCCTCTCTCTTTCTGTGCTTTCAAGCTACCTGTCGACTTAAGGTGACCCAATAAATTCCATACGGTTTTCTTAGGCAAGGAATACCCAGAGGGGGGTTCCCATTGCCGTCTTCTGAAACATAGCCTACAGCACCTGGTGTTCCTTGGTGGTATCCCATCCAAGTACCAACCAAGTCTGACCTGTTTAGATTCCAAAATCAGACAGAATCGGGTGACTTTGAGGTATCTAGGCCTTGTTTCCATCCCTCCAACTATCCTGATTAATCCTCTGTCCTGCCACCTTCTCAGATTCTCTTAAAATGTCTTGCTTTCTGTCTCTTCCTCCCCATTTCTCCTAGCCACCAGTCTCTTTGGGCAAATAGCATTACCTTCTTGACTTAACCCTCCTCATAGAATTGTTGTGAGGAGAAGAACTGGGTTACGTCTCCTACTCAAAGCCAACCAAATACAATGGGGTCTCTTGAAAGATACTCCCGTGAAGCCCCCTGCCCCCCAAAAACAGATTCTCTCCTGCCAACACCTTTCCAAGCAGCCTGTCCACAAAGGGACATTCTTGACAGTCTTGGGAGCTGCAGCCGTGTCTAAGGAAGGGAAAAAGTTTTCTCTGTGTAATGTAACCTGTTGCTTCCAATGCAAAAACAGACAAGGACCTCCCAATAGTCAAGACAGCTGAGAATACCATTATTGGGATTTTATTTGGAGGGGGGATGTAGAGTAAATGGTTGGCACACCTGCAGTTCATATACTTGGATGCTGAATCATAATTCCAATTTGCATTACATTGTGAAGAGAGAAAAAGAAAAAGGCCTGCAACTTCTTTAAGATGTGAATTGGTGCTGTTGAGGGTTTCTAGGAGAAGCTGTCCCCCACTTTGTCAGCTCATGGGGGAGTCTAGAGGGGGGACGGGGGTCACAGAAACAGCTTTGGGGGGGTTGCACTTTATCCATCGCTGGTGAGCCTGCTTTTTCTTGGAGGTGGGTGGCCTGTATGCCGGGCACCCTCAGACAGAAATACACACTCAGAAGAGCCAGAGCCCCGAAAACCCAGCGCAGGACGGTTCCCACAAGGCCTAACATTTTCATATCTCCTGCTGGATGCCAAGTCGCCTGGGGCCTGGCGTTAGAATAACAGGCTTGTTTGGGAAGACGCTGCGGCTTTTGTGTGTGGCTGGCAAAAAAGACCCTCTTTCTTAAAAGAAAAGGTTATTCTTCACCTCCTCATTCAAGGCTGTCTCCCCCCTCCCTGCTTTCTCCCCTCCCTCTCCCTCTGCCTCCCTTTTCTCACCGTTTTCCCGTTTCCTAAGCCGCTGTGGGAAGATCGGAGAGCTAAGGAGAGTGGCCCGTCTGTGGAGGAGATTCGGCCTTTGAAAGGGAATTCCTTGAATGCCTGGATTTAATATCACTGAGGAAGAGCAGGAGGAAGGTCGTGGAGCAGCAGGGTTTATGGTTTAGCAAGCTCCCCTTCAGCAGCCCACACACAGAGCTGTCTCCCCCATAGCCAGACCCTCGTAAAATCAGGCGCAGGGGCAGACAGGTCTGCATATGTGTCTGCTTTGGGGGACTGGAGAAAGGTGAGGAAGTGAAATGAAATAATTTGAGCTCTGGAGCCAGCACAGTGAAGTGGTTCGAATGTTGGACTAAGACGCTGGGGGTCCAAGGTTTGAATCCCCACTTAGCTGTGGAAACCATGGAGTGACCTGGGGCAAGCCACACTTTCTCAGCCCCAGAGGAAGGCAAGGAAGGGCAACCTCCTCTGAACAAATCTTGCCAAGGAAAGTCACTGGTAGCTTCTCCTTAGGGGTGCCATCATTCAGGCGTGACTTGAAGGCACTCAACAACAACAATTTAACTTCTGGATTCACATTTCAGTTTGTCCTGGTGATCAGATGGGCCCAGAGCAGAACATAGGGCCTTTCCGCACTACACTGCTATAGTGCTATTATTCCACTGTCAGCATCCTGTGGAATCCTGGGGTTTGCTGTTTAGGGAGGGGCATTTAATATTCTCAGCCAGAAAGCTCTTTGGCCCGAGGAAACTACAAACCCCAGAATTCCACAGGAAGTTGAAAGTGGAATAATTGCACTATAACACAGTAGTGCGGAAAGGCCCATAGAAAAATTTGGCTGCTGCCCATCTCTTCCCTCTCCCTTCTTTGAGGACAGAGGTAGGGTAGATAGTGGAGATGACGGATTTTAGGTTGCTGTGGTCCTTGAGGGACCACATGCTGTGAGATCTGTGTCCAGAGGCAGGCTGCCTCCAAAGTCTTGCTTGCTTGCTATGCGTTTCTCGTTGGCTCACTCATTTGCGTGGCGCATTGCACGTCTAGCAAAACGGGAATGCACTTCTCACATGCAAATTT
Organism: Ctenosaura bakeri; assembly: GCA_948474755.1. Classification (NCBI taxonomy): domain Eukaryota; kingdom Metazoa; phylum Chordata; class Lepidosauria; order Squamata; family Iguanidae; genus Ctenosaura; species Ctenosaura bakeri. The sequence goes on from CAOLHI010001157.1 coordinate 20,732, forward strand.
CATTGGAAAGAAATTGTGGAGTTTTTCCCTACCATCTGGGGTTTGGATATGCTGCCCCTGAAAATTTTTCTGTTGCACTAGGCTTTTAGGAATTGACTGCAACAGGCTTTTAATGGTGCACCGTTTTGTTGATTTTTGTAGTCTGTGCCTTGATGAATCTTGAATAGTTTTCACTTGATAGATGGATTGTTTTTCAAATAACTTTTAAAAGTAGCAAAAAAAGGAGACATGTTTATATTTGTACTGGTTTTGATAATTTGTAAGCTTCCTTGAGTATGAATGAAACAGAAAGAGCAGGAGGAGGAGATGATGATGATGATGATGATGGGAAGAAATTGCTGCATTGGGCCAGAATGCTGGTAACCTGAGACAGGCGCCCTCTTTTAAGAGCCAAGCCCCTCACAAGGGGAGGGGACCCAACAAGCTGGCAGCTTTCAGGGCTGCGCTGGAAACAGACGATTAGTTGCTTGGGTTCAAGGCCTCTTGAGAAGTTCACAAAGGAGACAGCCTGACTGCCTTTTTTCTGGGGACTTAATTAATTCCCTGTCCGTCTGCTTGGCCTTTGGATCCCCACCCCTCCTGCCCAGATGACATCTTCCTCGATTCCCCCTTTCTGCCCTTCCTTGCCCTGCTGCTGTGGGTGTCCGTGTACCTCTTTCTCCGTTTCTTTCTGCGTCTTAAAATATTCCTCCCACACCCTCACCTTGTGCCACGGGGACCACGTTTCCACATTCCCACTGTCGGCAGCTTCCTCCTTTGTCAGCGGATTCGGCCGGCTTCATTCCTGTCTGCCTCCATGACTCCCTCACTTCTTGGCTGGATTGCCGAAACCAGTCCCTTCTTCCCTCTTTGTTCTGTGTCAGCTTCCACCATTCAGAGGGTGCTTTCTTTTTTTAAGTTTCTTAATTGTTTCTTAAGTGTTTTTTAAAAACTCCACCTTCCCTCCTTGGATGTCAAGGTAATAAGTAAGAAGGATACAAAACCCCAAACAGTGAGTCCAAAAAAGGCAATACTATGGTAAAAGCAAACTGGAAGTTTAGACTGCAAACAAAATACACAGGCCAGGATTGTTGTTATTTGCTGTTTGTGGGATTCTGACTTATGGAGGAGACTGTCCGTGGGAGAGACCAGCGAGAGCCCTGGCCATCGACGGCTTCTTTGATGGAGTCACTCCACCTGGACAGTGGTCTTCCTCTTTTCCTTTTACTGTCTCCTTTACCATCAAAGTTTTATCATCAGTTCTTCCTTTTCATCATCCATAAAATGCTTTGTCTCAAGTTCTCTACGTAAGCTGTGAGAAGGAACGAGCTTTTCCTCCTGAAAAAGAGGTGGAGTGAAGGTGTCCTTCCCATGCTCAGGTGGCTGCTGCTCTGCATACAAAGCGGGACTCCAGAGACTTAGCCGTGCCTCACTGGCTCGGCCAGTTCGGCACGATCCCAGGGGCCACCTCGTAGGAGGCAGTCCTGTAATGCTTCGGTGCAAGAAAGCAACTCTTGTACCTCTTTGTGTGTGGCAGGTGCGCACAGTCCAAGGCTTATGGAAGGGACCTGTCTCTTGCCTAACTCCAACAAATGCCTTCATGGTGTATGTGCAATAGCCACCTAATGAGGCAAGAGGTGGGCAAACTGTAGCCCAGGGAGCACAAGCTCCCTGGACAGGGGAAGGGATAGGGTAAACTTCCACAGGAGGTGAGGGCAAGGAGCCAGGTTTGTTTAGTTTAAAAAAGAGGTTGGCAGAGTATGCTCCTAGGGCCTTATGTGGCCCTCAGAACCTGTTTTTTTTCAGAGGGGGGCTCAATCCTGGGCTGCCCTTTTGCTGACCAGAGGGAGAGAGGGAGTGAGAGATACAGAGAGAGAAAAGAAGTAGAGAAAGAAGATGATGTGGATGAAGCTGATAAATTATCTCTCCTAGAAACCTCCAGGAATAGCAGTTCACCTTTTAAATAGGTTATAGGGTTCCTCTGCACCATTTAACAACAATGCTAGCGTACAAAACTCTCAGCTTTGGGTTTTTTTGGCATTTTAGTGTAGCCCATAGAAGATTCCAGGGGCAAAATTTGTCCCCCACATCTTGCAATGGTTGCAGCTCCTGACCTAAGGCATTATCTTGTATTTAGTGGCCTTAAAATGCAGTAGGATTTTCTGACAAAGGCTTTCTGGGCCTCAAAGCCATTTCTGATTAATTCCTGTGGATGGCACCTACGGGGAAGTTCTAAGACCTGGTAGTTCTGCTTGCTGGTGGCCCAAAAGTCCTGGACGCTGGAATGCTGGCACTGTGCGTTGTCATCTCAGGTGCGGTGCCGTGGTGCCACACGTGTGTTTTCAAGTGTCAGAATGTAGCAGGAGGTTGTCTTTCATAGATTGTGCAACTGGGAAGTGTACTGTGTGTGCACAATTTGGCTCTTCACTGTGGCTGAGGATGGCCCATTGTGTGTATGTGTGTGTGTGTGTCTGTGCGGAAGGAACTTAAAACTGGATTGTGCTTCTCCAAGGCTGTGTGATGGAGGGGCCCAAATCTTGCTAGCTGTTGTTGTTTTGTTTTTTTCCTTTTTTTCTGCATCATCAGGACTGCTGTTACTTCCCAGTATTTTTGCACCAGTAAAGGCTGAATAATAAAACTGTTTGGGCCTCTGGAGATTAAGTCAGTTGCCGATGCAGCTTTTCATTTTGGCCAGGCCAGGGTGGTGAGCGTGAGAAAAAAAGGGGGGGGCAGTTAGCATTGCCGGAAAGAAAAAGAAACATCTCTGCTGCCCTGAAAACAACCCAAAGCAATCCACTGTTCTGAGGCTGGATATCCTTGTGGCTCTTTGACACGCAGTTGTCCTGGAGATCCAAGGACTCTCTCTTTGTATGCTGAGGGTCAGCAGCGGAGGGGTTAACCGGTGAGCCTCCTTCTTTCCTCTCAAAGGGAACGATAAAGCTTTGTCAAGGTGGCAATGCTGCTGCCATGGCGCCTTTGGCTGTTTACCTTGGGGGGCGGGCGGGTGGGCAGGCAGGGCAAAATGGAAATTAAGGTGGCCTTGTATTTCTTTCTTGCTCACATCTAGGTCCTCTTATCTCTTTTTGAACCAGCAAAACCAGCTATTTGCCTTTTTGTTCAGCCAGACAAGGTGAGCGAGGGCGCTCTTTCTCCTCCCTGACTACTTGTTGGGTTTTCCCCCCCTTTTGCATCCTTTCAGTGGGTGCTCAGGTGACAAGGGAGTGTTTTCTGTTAGCACATTCACACCGGTCACCTAATGCAGGTGTCCTGGAAAGATCTTTCAGAACAGAGAAGATTGGAGAGGCAGGGAGTGAGAGAGAGGCCAGGAGCTCAGCTAACAGGCTGCAAGGTGTTTTACATGGGCATTTAGCAGGGCAATTCTGAAGAGGAGGCCTGGAGTTCTCCTCCAGTGCATACTTAGGACTACTGAACACGGATGCTGCAGGAGCTCCTATAGTCACCGGCGACGACTGTGGGGTGTGTGTCTTCTTGCCAGAGGACGACAGTAGCCACACCTGCAGCAAGTGTAAATTGGTTGCTCCGCTGAAGGAGAAGGTCCAGCAACTTAAGGCCTGTGTATCCTCTCTTCTTCATATTAGGGAGCATGAGTTTTGCTTGGACAGAGCAGAGCAGACTGTACTGGAGAAGGAACACACAGGAGATGTCTCTGAGAGGGAGGTCCGTTCCCATCACAGGAGGCAGACATTTGGAAGAATATGTGTGACACATAAGGTGTAGAAGGACCAGGGATCTTTCTGTTAGTTTGGAGCTGCAGAATTGATCTCCCCCTTATCAGTGAGGACAGGAGCAGGAGCAACAGTGACAGTCCTCAGAGAAGCTGCAGGGGGCCTTGGAAGATTCAGGGCAAGGACTGGCCCCAGGCAATCACCAAGAGAGGCATGTGGTGGTGGTCCCTGCTGAGCGAGACAGAAGCAGTGGTTTCTGGGATTGATAGGATGTCTCACGAGGTGTGTTGTGTCCCTGGGGCAAAGATCCATGATGTAGCACAGCAGCTGAAAAGACTGGTCAAGCTGACCAAAGGTTACCCCTTCCTTTTGGTCCACGTGGGAGCCAACACCACTGCAAAGGCACAGCCTTCAAGAGATCATAAGGAATCACAAGGCTCTGGGTAGGAAGCTGAAGGACCTCGATGCACAGATTGTCATTTTGTCTCTTCTTCCAGTTGAAGGTTACGGCTCAGGAAGGGAGGGAGAAAATAGAGGAGGTGAAAAACTGGATCTGCAGATGGTACCACCAGGAAAGGTTTGGCTTCGTGGACCATGTCCCGTGGTTTCATGAAAATGGTCTTCTGGCAAGATGGTCTCCTGGTTTGCACCTCACAGCAGCTGACAGGAACATTTTTGCTAAGTGTCTCACAAGCCTAAACTCGAGGGCTTTAAATAAAGTTATGGGGGGAGGGAGACAGTATTCTTGAGAAACAGCAATATTCCTATTTATGGCTACTGGAGAAGACAATTGATCATTCAAAGCCATTCCTCTGGCAGCCTTATGGAAAACTCCATCCTCTCTCCTCTTTGAGCCACTGATGCTTCTTTCTTTTTTTCTTTTTCTTTCATTCTTTGGAAGCTCAGCAGTGATATAAGAAAGAAAAGAAGTATCAGTTCTTACTTACACCAAATTCCTTAAATCCCAGGGTAATTGTGAAATAGATAAGCTTAATCTCCCTGCATGAAACAGATGATCTTGGTGGAAGAATGCACAGGCTTCTGAGTTAAGATGTGCTTCTTCAGCATCGGAGTGGGGAAAAATAGTTGATAATTCCCCCACTGCACATTGTTTGGGAGGTATTTGAGGTTCAGCGATTTGAATGTTGCACTGGGACCAATGTGCTGCAGCGTTGGATTGGGACCCCAGGAGACCAGGGTTTGAATCCTGCTCAGCCCTGGAAACTCACCGGGGTGACCTAGGGCAAGTCACACTCTCTCAGCCTTAGAGGAAGGCAGTGGCCAACCTCTTCTGAACCAATCTTTTCAACAAAATCTTGGGGCAGGGTTGCCATAATTCACATTTGACTTGAAGGGGCATAGCAACAAGCATGGCCCACTTTGCAGTTCTTCCTAAAAGAAGGCCCACGTCAGTCTCAAAACACCACTCGCCCTTCTGTTCAGGATCATTTCTGGATCTGCTTTGTTCTCTGGTAGACCCTTCAGCTACAGACCCAGCCTGCTTCCTCCATATCTACCTTTTGTTGTACAGAATAAACTATGATTCATTATGAGCTTAGGCGTTTAAATCCAAGAGCTTGTTTTGAGTCTGTGTGCAGCAGTACAAAGATGAAGTTGTTCATCCATTGTGTTACATTTATTGTCATACACAAAGGATAATTATGCTTTCCAGGAGGTATCCTGCTGCTGTTCTATAATGTCACGTTCTGAAACGTTACTGTTCTTGGAAACATTTGGGGAAAACAAATCCGATTTGTGTTGTGTCTTGTATTAAAGAAAGCCTGAGTGGTTTTGTGGTTTGAGTGTTGGGACTACAACTTTGGAGACCTGGGTTTGAATCCCTGCTTGGCCATGGAAACCCACTGGATGACCTTGGGCAAGTCACACTCTCTCAGCCCCAGCAAAGGCAAAGGCAACCCCCTCTGAACAAATCTTGCAAGAAAAACCTGTTACAGGGTCACCTTAGGGTTGCCATAAGTCAGAAATGACTTGAAGGCAACACAACAGCAAATTGTGTTGAAGAGAAACTGTCTCTATCCACTCCCTATAATTCAGTGCTTATTAATCTTGCAGGAGCTAATAAATACCCCACCCTTCTGCACCCAAGAAAGGGGTTATTCTTTTCTCAGTTAAGGGGTGGGTGCCTTTAATGGATGTGGTGGTCCCGGGATGCAGTCAGGTTGCAAAAAAGTACCAAACCCCAGAAATGGCTGGGAGTCTGCTTTTGGTTTTGAGAAATGACTAATTTTTAATATAGGACATGGCAGGGAGGGGCTACAGCCTATGCAAAAGGCAGATTATGGCCCCTGGAGAGCCCCAAGGGTCTTTCTGCACTAGATCATTTTATTAGCACTAAGACCACACTATAACGGCTGTACCAATATTCTGTGGAGTTCTGGGATTTGCAGTTTAGTCAGCGATGCTTGGAATTCTCAGCCAGAGAGCTCTAGTGCACTTCCTCTCAGACTACCAGTCCCAGGGTCACACAGGAGGCAGCCATGGCTGTTAAAGTGGAATCATAGCGCTGTAACTGTGCAGTGTGAAAGGACATCAGCAGAGGCATTTGTCCCTTTTTGCCAGAATAAAGAGTATCCAGGGGAACTGGGCTGGTGAAGATCAGGAGCTACAAACACAGATTTGGGGGTAGCATGGACTCACTTTGCCCACCCCGTACTGTGTGTGTGTGTGTGTGTTTGTGCCTTCAGGTTTTCTGCTGATTTATGGAGACCCTTCCTAGGGTTTTCTCAGGCAAGCAATACTCAAGAGGTGGTTTTGCCAGTTCCTTCCTGAGCAATGGAGCCTACCAGCTTAGGGCTAATTGGTTCTCCTAGGCTCTGGAGAGGAACTCTGCCTTTTCACATGTAATCAGAAGTCTCTTTCACTGTCAAGTGCCTTTCGAAAAGAGGAATTGACTCAAGTGCTGGAAATTCCAGGAAGTTCCTCAAGACTAAAGGTTTGTGTGTGTATAGTGGAAAGGTGGCGGGGGGGGGTGTATGCATGCATGCGTGCAAACACATCTATTGAAAACTCTGTTTCTACACACGTGGAAAGGCCCTGTATCTCTGGCTGGTTCATGAGTTGTTGTTGGAGCTGAAACTTGGGCCTTTTCCGCGCTACACTCTTATAGTGCGATGATTTCACTTTCAACCTCCTATGGAATCCTGGGGTTTGCAGTTCCCGGCCGGCCCCTTCTGAAACTGCAAACCCCAGGATTCCATAGGAGATTAAAAGTGGAATCATCGCGCTATAAGAATGTAGTGCGGAAAAGGCAACAGTCTGTTCAAAAAGAACACTTAAATGAGATTTTGGAGCAATTAAACATTTATCTTCCAATGCCCTCACTCTTAATAAATATCCTTTAAGGCTGGATCCCCCTGGAAAGAAGTCTAAATATGCTAAAGGCGCCAGATACCATCTGATCTTGGAAGGCAAGAAGAGTCAGCTCTGGTTAGTACTTGGATGGGAGACCATGAATGAGTACCAGATGCTGTAGGCTATATTTCAGAGGAAGGAACTGGCAAAACCACCTTTGAGTATTCTTTGCCTAGGAGATTGATGAGGTTGCTGTAAGTGCACAGGTGAATAAAGGCGGTGTGTGTGTCTGTGTGTCTGTGTGTGTGTGTGTGTGTACACTCACGCACCCCTGGGAAGAAGAAACAACCTGCTAGGAAAGAGCTCCCTGGCCAGCTCCCCACACCCGTACAACCTCAGCATTTTGTGACATTATAAATCTCATTAAACCTCATCAGCTGTTACTTTGTTGTGTCATCGGTGTACATGATGGAGGTGGTGTGGTTCGATTCCCCGGTTGTAGTCTCTGGAGCAGCAGCAAACAGGCCTGCTCCGTCCTCCGTAGGACATCCCTTCAAGCATTGAAACATGGCTATCGTGTCACCTCTGAGCCTGCTCTCCTCCAGGCTAAACATACCCAGCTTCCTAAGCTGCTTCTCATAGGTCATGTTTTTTTCCTACCCAGGAGAGTGGTTATTTTGAGACTTCTTCTCCTGGGATGGTTGTGCAGAGGGGGACATTTGGGAGAAGGCTCAGCAGAGTCCTTCCCAGCCCTCAATGAGTCAAGGCCCTTCCTCTCTTTCTCGTTCCTCCTTCTGACAGCGTTAACGCGGAAGGCATCTGGGCCGGCCGGCATGCTTAGCTGTCTGCATGATTCACTGCTGATCAAAGGCACTTATTTCAGAGGGAGAACCGTGAGACAGGAGCAGGCGTGGCTGGAGGCGAGGAAGCCGGCTGAAGCTTTTTCACGGTCATGGCTCTTGGGCGGCTTGGCCCATCGTCTCCCGGCGCTTGCCTGTGCTTGCAGAAGGGTGTGCTTGCAGAAGTGAATCTGTGCCAACACCCACTCTGGTGATCTCATACCGCAAACACACGCGCACATATATGCCAAGAGAATGGCAAACAGGTAGACGGCCAGGTGTAGGCTGAGTCTGGCAGCTGGGTCAGTGCAACAGAGTCACTGAGCGTTTCTTCGTGGCCCAGAGCAACCCAGGGACCTGTTTGGGATGATAAGTGGGAGGGAAGCCATAAGACAAGTTTGCAGGCCGGCACTTTGGGTGGCTCCGTGCTGTGCAGTAACGGGCATGTGGGAAAGGTGTGTGTAGCACCAGGGTGAGGGAACGGGTAAAGGAGCTAGTGTGAAGTGAGGCTGGAGAGAAAGCCACGAGGCAGTCCAGAGATGAGGAAGTGTGGGGGGAAAAAATCCAAACCCGATATCATCATTGCTCCCAAGATTTAAGGAAAATCTGGTGATCTCTGGTGCAACATCAAAACACCAAATTTGTTGTTTCAACGTGTTTTTCACATTTGTAACACACAGAGCTGTGTAAACTGTTTCTGTGCAAAACTATTCTTGTCTTGCTTTTGTTGTCTAACAGGTGTGCATTAAATCTGGCCTGGTGGTGCTTGACACACACACATCTCTCTGCTGGTGGCCGTGAAGGAGAGGTGATCTCTCTTCTTGGCCGAAGGGTCTGAGCTGGAACGGAGCTCAGTGCCTTTCCTGGTTCCCACAGGGCTCAGGCGAGATCCCGAAAGCGAGGGCTGGCAGGGGATGGGCTCGTTGTGGGGATGACATCTACAGGAGCCGAGAGGTGCAGTGAAGCGAAGGGAGACGATGAGGCTTTTGCACTCATGACTGAACACTGCAGATTTGCCCATCAGGGTGTGTGTGTGTATGTGTGTGTGTGTGTGTGTGGGTTGGGAAGGGGTTGCTCTCAGCAGTGTGCATTAGGTGGGGAGGGTCTTCAAAAGAAAAGGAGATTTTTAATTGGTAGCCTAGTAAGAAAAGGAGAAATACTTGTGCTTTTTAGCATTATCCATTGCATATGTTTGGCTTGCAAAAGGTCCCAGGATTCAGACCGTGGAGTCTCAGGAGAGATCTGTGGTGGCTGGAGAGGGCAGCTGCCCATGGGAAGAGATGATGCTGAGGTGGACGGATTCATGATCTCATTGGGTTGGGTTTCTTCCAGCAGAACCCTGCAGTGTGATGATGTCTTAGGAGTACTGTTGAGCTCCTTTGACAGTCTGTGTGGGGCTTTTCCACCTCCTCGAATGACCTTTGCAGGGTTCATGTGCTGGAAAGCAGAAACTGTGTTTCTTTTGGCTTCAGTAAAGTCCACCTTTGCAAGATTCTTGAAATGTTATTCTTGATTGGAAAGGTGTAGATCAAGAGCAGGGAGATTTTAGCCTGTGGACCTCTTGCAATCCCAGGGCTGGTTTTGTGACCCCCAAGGGCCCACTTTTTGCCCCTAAATATCCCATAGGCAACATGGGAGATAATAATGGGACATTTTAAGCTCAGGAAAGGCCTGATTGGAGAAGGCAACTGTTCTGGGGTCTGAACAGACCAGCGTTTTGACCAAGGGAGTGAACTGATCCAGCGTGTTCTCTGTGCTGCTTTTCTTTTTCTGGGAACTGGGGAATTCCATGGCTTGCTTCACTTTTGTTTCTGGATGGGGAGGTTTTCCCCTTCCAACATCACACAAGGAAACAACCTTTTTTGCAGTGATCTCTGTGACTGGTGTCTAAAAGCTGCCAGACCCCATGAGAGGGTGGCTCAGGCTGCATGGGCCTTAGTTTGCCCTTGGATTTTTGTGACAGCCCCCAGCCCTCCCCTATCCTCTTCCCACAGTGCCTGACTGACGCTGACCTAGCAGGCATTGGCTGCAGAGACGCAAACGTGCTTGTTGTGCTTGTTGAAGAGGCCGATGCTGCAGCTGGTAGCAGATGCCTCTTGTGGGAAGGATCTGGTTGGGCTGGCAGGATGAGGCCTTGCAGAAATCTTGTAATGCTCCCCAGGCCAGGCTGCATGATTTTGAAACTGCTGAGAGAGAGCAAGAGGCTGGAATCGTGTGTTCTCGGTGCAAGAAGGGAGTATGAATGACTCAGTGTCTCATGTGTCTGAGATATTTATATATATTTCCTTGTTCTGTAGAATCAAAGCTTGCTTTGAATATCAGCTGCTGTATTTCCTGTAACTGGGAGGTTAAAATCCATTTCCTGTCCTTCTTTTCCCCTCACCTCCCACTGTGAGATCTGGACAAAGAACTGAGGGGTCCTTTCCCCCTAAATATATTTTGTGGGTCTCATTTTAACTAGATCATGTGAATGGGACACGAGTGGAGATGGGCAGCCATTGTGGCTGGTGGTTGATGAGCCTAGCTTCCGCTAGCAGGTATCTTGAGTTCAAATTCCACCTCTGCATATGTTTAGGATTGCAACTCCCCAAACCCCTTAGCATTGGTCCAGCTGATGGAAGTTGTAGGTTAACACATCTTGAGAGCCAGAGATGTTTCCTAACCACTTTACGACTCAGTGCCATAATTTTTTTGTTAGTCTTTATGGTGCCACACAATTCTTTATTGTATTTTAATGCCAGATAACCAGTTCAGGTTCCTGTGGGTCAAAGGAGGGATTTTATTTTATTTGGTCATACTAAATAATTGACTAAAATAATGCAAAATAAAATAGGCAGCTCTATCCAGTGGAGGTGGGTGATGGGGTCTGAGATTTCCTGTTTGCAAGAGTGCTCTCTTATTTATCTCTTCCCCCTGTAAGAACAACACAGTTTCCCTCTTTGAGCGCACCCTACTCATTGTGTGGATTGCACAGCTCTGCCACACTCTGGATTTATTTTTCTCCAGCTAAGGGGATGTGGGAGTGCACGTCAAGTGAGTCTCTTGGCCCTTCTGTCACTTTGCAGCCGTCTCCCTCCCCACCGTTCACCCCGGCACACCAGCCAATACGCAAGTGGGTCAGCCATGCTGGTGATGCGATGTGGTGCCCCTTCCTCTCTTTCATTCCCAAGTACCCTGGAGTTGCAGTTTGGCATTGCTGCAGTGCCACCTGCTGGAAACTGGGAAGAACCAAGACAGAGACTTTTGCATGTGTTTTGTAGGAAGGACAGCAAAAGCTCTGGGAACTCAGCCCTTGGAGGAACAGCTGAGGGAGCTGGGGAGATTTGCCCAGGAAGAGTGGAGGCTGAGAGAGGGACATGGCACAGCCTTCCTGAAATACCTGAAGGACTGTCATACAGAAGACAGAGCAAGCTTGTTTTCTGCTGCTCTAGAGGACAGGACCCAATTAATTGATTCAAATTAGGAAATCAAGGAAGGCAGTGCCTTCTTTTCAGTTTCAACTACTGTTGGCACCTTATGTGTGTAAGTTTTTGAGCTATACAAAACTCTTTCTCAAAACTATTAGAGACGGCAGACAAACTTGTTTTATCTATGTTTCAATAAAAAACAACCTCAGTTGCACTTCCTGAACAAATATATCAACCGGACTATTATTATAATTTTGATTTTCCTAAATTCTGCAATGAATTTTACCAGTCAAAATGTATATATTAGTGGAAAGGCCTTTCCTTCCCAGTTTTAGTAGCAGCAATAGCAAAAAAGTTGCACTTTGCATAGCTGAACCCTCCACAATAATTTTCACAATGAAACATCCCAAAATGCAAAATTCATGAAAAATGTACAGAAAGTCTCTTGGGCCATTTCCGCACTAGCCTGTTATAGCGCGATGATTCCACTTTCAACCTCCTCTGGAATCCTGGGAGGCCGGCCGGCCCCTCCTGAAACTGCAAACCCCAGGATTCCAGAGGAGGTTGAAAGTGGAATCATCGCGCTATAACTGGCTAGTGTGGAAATGGCCTTGGTCTAGCCTAGCGGGAAGAAAGCTTCTGGAAATTTTCATTCTTACAAGTGATAATGAGATAAGCAAAGATTTACACATCTAGTCAAGTGTGAGTTTCATGGAATGCCTGAGAGTGTGGCAATGATGTCCTAAGGATTACATGGATGCCCAGATAACCCATTGAAACTGTCACTGAAACTCCTTTTTACCTTCTGGGTTGTTTTTTTTTTGAATAGTTTCTTTTTTTGTGCTATATTTTTATTAATAAAAATTATCAAAATAAAACTGTACTATTTGAGAAATGGATTACGTATAAAGATCTGACTGAAATCCAAAATGACCAAATAAAAATTACCTTCTGTTTTGATGCTTCAGCTGGATGCTTGGACCAGAACCAGTCCTTGCATTCGGCATTGGATCACTGGTGTGAATTCAGAGGCCCAACAAGGCCTTTGGCATTTGCTAGATTAAAAAAGTGGGGCTAAGTGGAATCTCCAGGGACTGTGTTTCATCTGGGTGCACTTCATAACGATAAAATAAAAATGCAAAATGTTTTTCCAAGGTGACCTGAAATCTGCCACTGGAGCTGATGAAGCTAATTAGGCAGATTAGCATTCATCAGCAGGGTTTTACGTAAGTTGATCCAGTTTCACGATCCAGGTGTCTGAAGAAGTTGAAGTTCTTTTAGCAAAGATCTAGAAAAGGAAGGGATTGTGGGGACTGAGACATGCTGAGCTTGGAAAAGTTGCTCTAAAATTCCGTCTCCCTGAATCCTTGGGCCTGGTTGGCGCAGCACTAAAACTATCCAGTGACTTTTGACTTCCTGTTTTGCATCCGTGGCCGCACCACTTTGAGGAGCGGGGTCCTTTGTGTGCTCCTGCTGAGCCGGGGAGCAACAACCTGCCTGGGTGCCAAGATGCTGGTTATGGGAGGGAAGTTCTCTGCATTTCAGTGAGCCTTTCCTTTTTTGCATGGCGGGTGGCCTCCAGCGTCCTATTTTGGAGCCTCGCCGCTGCCGTTGCTGTGTCATGTCAGCTGGATATATTGGGAAGGGGAAGCATTACTCACCACCAGGAAACTATCCAGTAAAAGGGCAGACTGGCCTGAGACATATACACGCACACACACACACACTTGTCTGCATCAAACCCAAGAATGACTCAGTTCAAGGATGGAAAAGAAACAGAGGCATAGGCACGAGGGATCCCAAAGGTCATCTTGTCCAATCCCCTTCTGTGTGAGAATCCACAGTTCAAGCATCCTCTCTCTCAAAATTTCCAAGATGGAGAGTTCACTAGCTTCCAAGGCTGTCTCTTCCACTCTCAAACCGCTCTTACAGTCAAAAAGTTCTTTCAGATGTTTAGATGGAATCGCTTATCTTTGTCATGGACCGGGATTCGGCTTCCCCAGGTGAACAGCAGCCTCAAAGAAGGAGACTCAGAAGCAGGCACACCAGGAGCTAATCAGGCTGGGGTGAGAGCCAGCTGGCTCCAGCCTCCTTAAGGAAGGCTCAAGGCAGAAGCTCAACGCTAGAAACAACTTCTGTATTGCTGGCCCGAGTGACACGGAGTTCTGGTTCCGGTGTGGAAGCATGTAAGGTAGCTCAGTTGGAGTCTTCCTTTTTATTGCTCTTATCAAAAGTTCTTGGATATAAGTATATGTATATTCTTAATCACCCTTTTAATGCATGAGAGAAAGTAGCTATCTATTTGCAGTTTAAAACGAATGAAGCTCTGGTGGACTGACCTTGAACAAATTGTAGTCGGGAGTAACTGGTATACAGAGACGGATAAGAAACGCTGGGGAATGCTGTAAATTAACAGCCGGTCAACTTGGAAGTATTGCTGGCCCTTCCCTTGTGTTCTCTGGATTCCTTGCTCTTTGCCTGCCTGGATTTTCTGACCATGTTGCCCGCTGGATTTCTTGAACTATTGGATTGTTTCTGGATGACGTTTCTTCCCACTATGAACAAGCAGCTGTACTGACTCTATTTGACTGTGAATGGCCTCCTGCTGACCCTGAACTCTGTTGCCTGGCACGGACAGCCGGTGTCTGTGACAGTCTAGCAATACGAATCCATTGGTTCATGTCCTGGTCTCTGTAGCAGCTGAAAACAAATTTGCTCCATCACTTCCTACATGACATTCCTTCGGAGCCATCTCCTCCCAGGCTGTCTTCTCTAGAATTTTGTCTCTGAAGGACATATTGGGAATAAAATGTATCTCTTGGAAAGAGTTTGTGTTCAAAACAAAGAAACCAACAGTCCTTGAAAAGTAACATTTTTTGAATACTCATGGGACAAAATATATATATATATATTTGTAGGGTGGTTCTCTTGCACTAACATGATGTGAGAAAAAGGGTTATTGTTACTGTTCTAATTATACAATAATGCTTGACATTTATATCTCACTTTCTGAGATTTTCTTCCTTTATGTATCAATGAAAACATCCTTTCCAAGAGGGAAAAAGGAGCACACAGTGTCAGGTTGTGTTTAAACTGCAGCCGTCAAGAACAATCGCGCCCTGTCTCCTCTCCTTTCCCTGCCAAGGATCTCCAGTGGTGCGCCTGCCCAGAGGCAGCCACGGGGAACAAAAGTGGCAATGTTTTCCTCATTCTGACCTTGGAAAAGTTGCAAGAGCTTTACGGGCCCTGCATCTCGGGCCCTGAAAGACAAAGAAGGTGTGCAAACCAATGGATGCCACCTCAGTAGGATGGGGTTGTCTTTTTGGGACTAAACTATGAAAGCAGGATGATATTGATGGATTTTTCTAGCTAAAGGCCTGCAGAGAATGGCATGCATATATTTTTATAAACGTGAATTGCATATACTGCAAATATTCACAAGCATGCACTCCCTCCCTCTATCCGCTGCACACTGATAGATGCTTCATGCCTATATAGACGGACATACGTGCACATACTTTCCTGGGGAGACTCTGGACCTGCCTGCTCCAGGGTTTGAACCTCTCCAAAGCCTGAGATCATCTTTGCTTTTCCTGTTTCCTTCATGACTGTGGGGAAGACCTTTTTGGTCGTAGCACCCCGCTTTTTGGAACAATCTCCCTATAAAGGCTTTCCAAGCTTCATTCAACTCATCTGTTCTCTTGGCAAAGGCCTTTTTGTCATTTGTTCCTTTTGTGTTCCAGTCGGCTCTGAATGCTGTTAATTATTTTCCCCTGATGCTACTTTGTGTTACTTTTAATGAGCAGATTTTGTTTATTACTTATCATTTCAAAGCATTTCTTCCATCGTCTCTTGACTCACACCAGGGCCCCCTTTGCTGAATGTCCGTTGAGCTTAATTGTAAATAGTGGGAGGGGAGGGGAATCAGATGAAAGTAGTTGGCAAAGACCAAGGTGCCCACATGCCCCTGGCTTCACTTTTCACCTTCCGTTGGGAGGGAAAGCCAAGAGGCAGTTTCGAATGCACCAGTCTGGATTGTTGGTGGGGAGGAAATTCTATTCTGTTAGACTCAGCTCTCTTTCATTCCCTGTGAGATTCAGAAGCAACTGACAGTCAAGGCTACTCCCTGGCATAGCCCCTCTTACCCCCTTCCCTCAGATAGGTTTCTGTGTCCCTAAAGTTTTATGGTTTGGCGAACTAGAAATGCTGCGTCTTCTGACCCTGGTGGGAGACAGGAGCCGCTTTGGATCTCTTCCTCTAGAAATGCCCTGTGTCGTTACCGTGAGGAGAGATTGGAGCTGGTTTAGACCTCCGCTCTGGTCTTGGAGGCAGATAGCAGGATGGCTTATTCCAGGTCAGGACCTTAGTCCCTCTAGCCCATACGGTCAGCTCTGACTGGCAGCCACAGCTATTTCCGGGGTTTCCTCCAGGGCTCTGTCCTAGCCCTGCTGGGAGATGTCAGATGTCTCTCAGCCTCAGAGGGAGGCAAAGGCAAAGAGATCCTGGGAGATGTCAGGGACCGAACCCAGGATATTATTTACAGGCACCAAGGAGGTCGCTTTATGCCAGGTCAGACCCTTGGAGATCCTTCCAGCTTTGCACTGCCGATTCTGATGGGCAGCCGCCACCCCCCCTCTTTAAGGCAGAATTCTTTTCTTTGCTGTTCTGCACCCTCTGACTTATGGCAACCCTATCAGAGGGGTTTTCTTGGCAAGGTTTATTCAGAGGAGGTTTGTCCTTGCCCTCATCTGAGGCTGAGAGAATGTGACTTGCCCAGGGTCCCTCAGTGGGTTTCCATGGCTGAGCAGGGTCTCCCAGAGTCCTACTCCATCATTCCCACCGCTGTACCATGCTGCCTTTCAAGATTTCTTCAGCGGAAGCTTGCTTCCATTCCTTCCTCTGAGGCTGAGAGAGTGTGACTTGGCCAAGGACCCTGAGTGGGTTTCCATGGCTGAGCAGGGGTTTAAACTCTGGTCTCCCGGAATCCTAGTCCAGCACACTGTGCTGGTTCCTTCCTCCCTGGCCCTGTTGAGAAAAAGAGAGGTGGGTGTCCTTCCAGGCGGTCTCCCCTGGAAGTGCTAACCAGGCCCAACCCTACTTAGCTTCCAAAAAGAAGATGAGAAGGGGCCCGTAGTTCAGGGTAGTGTGTTGACAGACTTATAGTTTGCCGACATCTTAGGGTGAGGCAGCTGCTTCCTCCGTCCTTCTCTTCCCAGCCATCCTCTCTCCGGTCAGTGGCGGGCATTCCTACAGGCTTAGGAATGAATGGAAATTTAAGAGCATGACGTTCCCTCTCTTGAAGGCAGCAGCGATGGAGGGGGGAACGGGCGGTCTGGAGTCACTTCATTTCATCACGCTGGTGGACGCCACCGAGGAAAGATGTTTGAGTCACTCATCTGCTCACTTTCCTCCTTTCCAAAGTCCCCTTGCTTTGTTTGCTGCTGCCTCCATTTCGGAGTCAATACTAGGCCGGCTGTCCCTCTTTTTCCCAGAGACCGATGACAGAAATGAAGGGTGGGGAGAGGAAACCTTCATCCCCATGCATGGAGCTTTTCAGAGACAGGGAGTGATTGCTTTCTCTCTCTCTCTCTCTCTTCCCCGCTCTGAACTCTTGGCTTTTGCTGCGCCTGCCCTCCCTGTTCTTTCTGTGTGATGCTGCGTGCGGACACTTGCGGCCTCAAGAGAAAGGAATCTGGAGCCCGGGATCTCCGATAGCGGCCATAGAGCCCTGTGGGGTTGGGCAGATGCCACTTCTGAACAGCACTTTTCTGCCTCCCACAATTTTCGTCTTCAGTCACGTCCTTGGAGTGGCTGGCATCTTGTACTGGGTCCGGAAAAAGAAGGGCGAAGGTACTATTCTTTGTGTAGCAAAGTGTTTCTCTTTCTCTGTGTGTGTTTTCTTTCCTCCTGGCCTTGTTTGGAGTGATATTCATGCCTGGCTTGATAAGAGGAGGTTGGGAACAGCCGGAAAAGTAGCAACGAGGCTGGAGAGGTAATGGCATAGGCTGCTTTATGGAAGGCTTCTTTGCTACGCATGCACACAAGGGTTTGAAAACCTTTTTTTAATAGGATGCAACCAGGGGACCCTGGGAATTGTAGTTCTGGGAGGGGACTTAAAAGAGGCCTGGTCATCCGGCAGTCATATCCATAACTGGACCTCCTATTTGTTAGCCATGTTGGATGGCAGGAGAGCTTTCTGATCCATAGGTCAACAGTGTGGCCCAGGCTGCTCCGTTAACCAGTCATGCTCTCTGCCCCATGGATGTGGGAGGCCTTGAGTCCATTCCTGCCCCATTTCCATGATGGGGAGTGCTTAGCGTGTTCATCCAGGGGAAGACTGGGAACACTCACTTCTCTTCCAGTTTACACAGGATAGGAGAGATTGGTTAGCTGAAAATTAGTTACGACAACGACAACAAGGCAGAGAATAAATGATGAAACAATGTGAATGAGCTTGGAGGGACATTTTGACTACTAGAAGGGGAAGAAAGTTCTACCATGGACTGGCAGCCCTGGTAGCGAAATGGATCCTCCATGTTCAGGAGTAGTATACTGTGTTAAATGCACTTGGCAGGTGGGAGCAGCTCCAGGAGTGAGGGTCTCTTGGTTTCATTCCTTGGTCTCATCTTCTGGGCACCTCTGGTGGGCTTTTGTGGAAAACTGCGTGTGAGTTCAGATAGTCCAAGGGTGGGCTGCAACCTGGGTCCAGCGGCCGCTTTTTACAATGGCTCAGGTGCTAAAGGGCACACTTCTTTTTTTTAACTTTATTTTTTAACTTTATTTTTATTTTAAGCTTTTACTTTATTTCTAAGCTTTTTAAGCTTCTGTTGACATGTCTATACAACCCCCCCACCTGAAAAAAAAGTTTATGAAAATTTTTCAGTTTCAAATGTTTCATGGAAAAACCACATCACTAGTTGGCAGGAGAGAGAAGAGTTTTAATGATTTTAAAACCATTTTGTTCTGGCAGCTGTTGAGCAGCATGAGAAAGCAACCTTTGGGATGAAAACGAACTCTTGGACAAAGGAGTAGTTGCATCGTTTCAGCTTCTCCAAAATCCTTTTTGAGGGCACGTGAGTGAGGCACCATTAGGATCATTGCGGCTGAGACATCAGACGGCAGCTTTAAAGCATCCAAATTACCAGTTGCTTTCGATAATGAGATGGTGGCTGTGATGTGTGTGAGGGGGCCACAGAGAGAACGTTTGCATCATCTCCACGTGCTTTTTGAGCAGAACTCTTTTGTGCTTCCAGCTGCACGGAGAGAGCATGCACATCCCCGAGAAAGCACGTGTCAGAGTAAACTAAATCAGCAGCAGCTCCAGCCCTCCTCCTCTTCCAAAAACCCTCGTTTCTGGTATCAGAAGAAAAACCTTGTATTGAACATATGCTCAGAGGTAACTTAGCTCTGCGCATTACTGACCCCTCTCACAACTCACTACTGTTTTGTGCCAAGCAATGCTTGCTGGAGCTTTGTAGTCCTTGCAAACAGACAAAGAAATGACCCAAAGTAGGTTCCAAAAGCCTCCAGTCCAGCCAGCAGAGAAGAGAAGGAGCATTGCTCAGGTTTGCTATAAGACAAAGTTGATTAAAAACAAAAAAAAGCCCCGGATTTTAAACATTTGAATTGGGTTTTTAATTTGAATTGTAGTTTTAAAGAATCAGTCCAGACTTCCAAATTTTCTTACAACAGTTTTTTTTTAAAAGGGCCTGGTCCAGTTATAATCGTAAATAATGTATTATACAGATTCTAATTATAGAAACAGGAGATAGCCTGATCATCCCTATTCTGCAGGTTGTGTACTTGGAACCTCTCTCTTTCTATGTCTCCATATGGTGTGTCTCCTTCCAAGTCCAAACACAGAGAATCTGAGGAAATGGAGTAGATCTCAAGTAAGGAAATGAGCAGAAACTCACATACATACACAAATAGTAGCATAAGAGCAAACGAAACCAAAGGTCATAACTTTTGTTAACCCCAACTGAAATTGCATCAAAAGTTTGCAAGCTTTTGAATTCTCCAGAACGCTTCCTCATTTTATACCCCTTTTGCTGATGAAGATGAGTTCTGAGGAACTTGAAAGCTTGCACACTTTGGTGGAGCTTTTAGTTGAGCCTAACAAAGGTAGTTTGTGCAATTTTGTTTTTGTTTGGTGCCAAAGGAGATTTTTGGAGGAGTCTCCAGAGGGTATTGGTGTGTGTGTGCTGTGCTCCTGCCCTTTTAACAGCTTGTCCTTCCTTCCTAACTTTGCCACTGGCTCCCCCGGTCTTCTGTGGAGCTCCTCTCTCTGCCTGTCCTAATCCTCCCTCTGGTCTGCTTTCCTCCCTCCTTTCTGCTGTTAGGCCAGCCCAGGTCACTGATAATAGCCGCTTGGCTGTTGCTGTCTCTGGCCCTTGTCTTGGCCAGGAATGCCAGGCGGTTGATTGGTTATCTTTGGACGGCCGAGGGGGAATGTGGAGGAGAAGGCTGGGGCAGCGGAAGGCCAGCCGGCCAGCTGGAGAGCCTGTGACGATGGCGGCGGCCGGGAGCTGCAGAAACTGTGTAACAGGTTGCTTATCGGAAGGACTCTCTGCGAGAAAGATTAACCGGTCGGAGATAAGCTGGCAGGGCTGTCATGGCCCCAGTGAGAAGGAGCAAGGGACTTATTCTTAGCTCAGGGGGGCCGTGGCAGAGTGTGGGACGGGGGAAGGGCTAATCTAATTAGGACCCAAGAGCCACCCAGGAGGAGTAAGACCGGGCGAGAGACTCCAGGCATGGGGTCGGGGTGAGAAATGGCACTGGGGACAATTCTCTCTCGTTCGCTCAAGAGAGAGCTTCCCAGGGAAAACACTGGGAGTTGGTCCCAGGTGGCTGTGAAGGAAATCAGGACCTGACCTTCTCTGCTGGCCTTGGACAAAGCGGGGTGGTGTTGGTGGTGGGTACCCATAGTTGGTGCCACAAGATTTTTATGACTCAGTGGAGGTGGAGAGCGCTTGACCCAGCTGAAAAGGAAACCGGCAGCCGTTCTATTTAGGAGAGGAAGAAATGGAAGAAGAGAAGATAAAGCCATCCTCCTTATCTCTGCTGTGGACATTCCAAATTGTCATCATCTCCAGAGCAGCGTTGCCTTCAGCTGAAGCAGTTTTATTTGTGGATTCAGGCATGCTGTTGAGTGGGAAATATTCAGATGTATATTATTTGTGAAGATGCTGCCAGCCCAGCACAAAAACAAAGAGGAAAGAACGCTCCATTGTTTTCGCCGGGGACTGTACCAGACCGTAGGATGACTTGCAGTTGACTCCAGGGCTGGAGAAGGAGGCTTGGAGCGCAGAGGAGCAGGTTGCCTGGAGGTTCCCTTTTCAGGAGAGGTCTGGACTGGCATTTCAGGACTTCCACATGCAACTTTGCTGCATGAAGATATGGCCTTTAGGGCCTGATGGACATTTGGGAACACAGTGGGCTGCTTAGAGGGGACAAAACTCCCTGGGAAACTTGGAAAATGGTTACTTGTTTTCTTCTCTGCTTTCTTGAGCTACTCGTGAGCTATCTCAGATTGTGTTGCTCAGCTTGGAAGATTAGAACCCCCCTCTCTCTGTCATTATAGAGTGCTGTTGGGCTACCAACTCCCTCCCCCATGCTTTTCCTTACATTTTAGTGCCTGATGATGCACCTTTCTTGAGTGCACAGGTAACCACAGGAGGAGCAACAGTCCACTCAAAATACTGCAGTGACTTGGGAAGCTGTACTTGAATATTCTAGGTAACCATGCTGCCGAATTCTTGATTTGGAGTTTAACCCTGCTGGGGTCTGCCTTTTGGCAGTCTGACAGTGAGGATGCAGCTGTATTGAAATATTGGTTCTGGACCACAAGAACTGTGGATCAGAGGAGCACTGCTGCCTTCCAACTTTGGAGTTTTCTTGTAGGAGGAGGATCTTCTTCCAGAAAGCCTCTGCAGCCCTTGCACCAGTTTTTGGGGACTGTTTTTTTTTTTTAGTGATGATGTTCTAAAAGGAGGAGCATGCGCACTCTCTTCTGACCTCAAAGTAGGAAGTTGTGGGAGGAGTTGTGGTAGGGAAACTGGCAGCTGTGACAGCATGGGGCTGGGAGACCACGTTGACAACCATGTCCCACGGGCGAAGGAGGAAGATGGAAGAGAACCGTCATCATGCCGCCCGGACGTAATGCTGCCTCTCCCAGGATCCAGGGGAGCCATGTGGCACATCTACAGAGGGGAGAGGGAGCTCAACGCCCACCTGGTGTGTCAGATGTGTTGCATTGGTTAGTATGGCCCTGCCTCTTTCTCCTTGGTGGTGTCTGAGGAGGGTGGGAAGGGAGAGAGTTCCAGCCAGATCCTGAGTGGAGTTACTTAAGAGCAAGGGCGACCAAGCTTAACTTTCTGTGACCAGGAGCATTATGCTTCCTTTTTTCTTAGTGGCTTACCTCTGACTCATGGGTGGGAAGGTCCGTTGGCTTGTCCTACTTAATGTAACAGCCTGGAGTGTTGCAAGAAGGATATGAGAGGCATTCAAGGATGGCTGCAGGAGGCAAGGGCATCTTTTTCATTCAAAGTGAAGAGAAAGGGAAAAAATAGGGATAACTTTATCTGGTTGTTCTGTAGATGTCCCTCTCATGTTAGGATGACCCCTCTGTGAAGGGATCCAAAGAGATCCAGAAATTCAGTGCCGTCTGTCAGAAGGTGATCTCTGGCAAACCCTCCTGAAACAAAGGTCCATGTCTCCAATTGATTTCAATGTGTAGCTTCAGCAGGTGACTTCCTGCTACTTCATATCCCCTCTTCATTAATGGACGTCGTTTGGGTTTGGTTTGAATTTCTGTTTTGGGCACCAACGTGTCTTGGGCTGGGTCTGGAATGGAGGTTTTTCTGCTCGGGGCACATCACAAGGAAAGAGCCACACTTGCACGATTGGAGAGCTGCTGCTACCCACTTGAGTAGACAATATGGAGCTAGATGGACCCTTGGGTGTCTGACTCGGTATGAGAACAAAGTCCTGTCTTTCTATGCGGATGGTCCCACACAGGGCTAGTAAAGAATCGCTCCTGGAACCCTGGAGAACACTATTGCTAGGTGGATCTCCAAGGATCCGACACAGTAGAAGGCATGGGGGCTTGCATTTGAGGTGTGTGCCCTTCAGTTTATTTTATTTGAAACATAAATAGGCACATATAGGTACGTATATATTTTCTGCCTTCCCAAATGGCATTCAGCATCTCCAGAGCAGCTTACAAAAAAAGTTATGTCCCATCCACCCCTCTTGTATTTTCAGTGTTTTCTTTACTCCAGGAAAGGCTTCTCCCATCTTTTGTAGCATGTAGACAGTTAGATGTGTGTTATGAAAATTGGAAAAGATTAGTAATTGGAAATGTGGGATACAGTTATGATAAAAGAGGGTTCACATTGTTTGAAGATGGTTTCTTTCTTTAAGTGAGTTTGAGAAAAAGGATGAGAGAAGTTTTATGAGTACTGAAGCAAAACGGTGCTTTTAAGTTTCTTGGGTGCTCGGAGTGGGGATCTTGTGGCCGTCCCAGTCTTGCTGAAAGGAAGCCTCCAACATCCCATGTCTGGGCGCTTGCATTCCTTTTCCGGCTCAGCAAAATGCAAGGGAATGGGGGGAGGCAAATTGGGGGGGGGCGCATGTACACTTTGTGAATCACCAAATTTGCAAAGGTCAAATCTGCAAATGTGTATTTAGGGAAAGGGTTTTTTTAAAATGTCACCCCCCACCCCCCGGCCTTTCAGTGGATATGTTCTAAATTGTTTATAATTCTCTAAATCCTTTAAGGCCTTTGTCCTACTCGGTAATACATCTGAAAAAGCGGGTTTATCTGTGAAAGCTCATGCAGAAATAAATATCAGTCTTCAAGATGTTGCCACATTCCTTTTGCTCCCCGTCTCTTCCACTTTATGATGCAATTAAGCTGTTTTTAAAAATTTTAAATAGTTTAATTACATTATAAAAATACCTTTTTTGTATGCCCTTGCCTTTATTGGCTTTACCTGTATTTGTTTTAATTCCTGTAAGACATTGTGAGTCCCAGTTCTGGGGAAAAAGTGGGCTGTTAATAATTCTAGTACTGGCAGTAGTAGTGGTGATGATGATTGATGATAAGAATTCCAAGAAGGGAGGATGTTGCTCATTTTACCTTCCTACCTTCACTGTATCAGCAGTGTGTGCTTTGTACCCGTATTTGTTTTCGTTTTTGAAGGCCATTTGGGTCTTCACCAAGGGGAAAAGGTGGGATGGTAACATTAATAATCATGCTGGAAAAGAAAAAAGAGTCATATGGATGAGAGTAAAAGCAACTCTTGCAACTATTTTGGCTGCAGGAGGAACTGCAGAAGTCTAAACAGAGAGGGGAAAGAATGTAGTGGGCTTGTTTGCAATTGGCCCTCCAGATGTTTTGGACTGCAGGTCCCATCACATGTAGCCGGTGATGAGGCACACTGGAATTTGCAAGCCAGCTGCAGGTACACCCCAATCCCCCATCTCTGATAGTGGGTGCCAGGGAAGCAAGCTACGGTCCAAATTTTGAGCATGGAACTGAGGAGAAAGAGAATTGGCCAAGGCGTAACAAGGACGCAAACTATCTGATAAAGCTTTCCCAGCATTTCACTTCTGGCAAGCAGGCTGCTGTGTTGGCATGCTTCAAAATTGTGCCTTTCTGGGTGATTGCTTTTACTCTGTCTTTTAATCTCAACCATTTTCCACCACCAACCCTGCAAGGTGGACCACCATAGTTCTTGCTGGTCCGGGCCTGAACTCAGTAGCCCATAGTGACCATCAGCGTCTGAGCAGGGATTTAATTTCGTGCCTCCCTCGTGCGAAATCTGCCTTGCCTGTCACTCGTATTACTCTGGTTTTGTTAATCAGTGGAGATTATGTGGCTTAAAGACACAGGCATCTTCTTGCATAACGGAATCTGCTTTCGAGGACTGGGCTTTTTATTTTCTAAGGAATTTTTTAACGAAAGTGAGGAACAGAATGGAAGGTTGTGGAAGCAGCATGCTTCTGGGTAAGCTTTTTGAAAGCGCTTCCCTCACAGGGGAGCTTAGTGGTGGGGGTAGTGGTGTTCCATTTGTAAACCCACCTATGTTACTTTGCTATTTTTTTCTTTTATTTTCTTTGTTTCCTCCTTTCCTTTCTTTTATTTTCTTTGTTTCCTCCTTATAAAAATTTTAAAGACTGTTAAGGAGGAAGGAACAGGCGAGCTTATTGCACTTACTTTTGCATAACAAATATTATGAGCAGAAGCATAAAATGGAGTGGATATGGTGATTGGCATGAAGTAACTGGTGGCGAGAGCATGCAGCCGGCCCCTCCCAAAACTGCAAACCCCAGGATTCCATAGGATGTTGCAAGTGGAATCATAGCGCTATAACAGACTAGTGCGGAAATGGCCTGAGTACAAACTGCTTTTGCAGTTTGAGCTCAGTTGCAGCAACGGAAGTAAGCTGAGGAGGAGAGGGAAGGGTGGGAGGAGGAGAGAGAAGCCAGAGCATTTTAAAAGCAGCTGAAAAAATGAGACAACAGCGGATTAATTATGACTCTACCTGCTGAATCAGGACTGTTGGAGGGTATGAATGTCTGAACAGGCTTTTGATGGGCGTCTAGGGGATTGTGGCAGCTGGGTGGTATCTTATAAGGGGTTGATAAGGCTATCAGGGACGGTTGCATGTTGCGGCCTGATTTCCTCACAGCAAAAGCAGATATGAACGTTCCCACAGCTGTATGGGCTCCTTCCCATAGACATGTGTGTGTATATGTGGGATTTCCTTCCCTCCCTCAAGATTTTCTCTGAGATTTGGGAAGAGGTTTCCCATGCTTGCTCAGCATCTATGCATTTTTTTTTAAAAGAGAAAGCATTAATATGGCAGTTGTACTGATTTTAAAAAACAACAACTGGGGAGCACAATTAGATGTGGAAATGATAGTTCCCTAAAATAATGGATTACTTCTACTGGTCCATACTGGCATTTTATGTACACTGACATTGCATGTATATAAAAGGATGTATGTGTCTTTGCTAAAATAGAAGTTTTATAAGCCAAAGTGTTTCTCTCTGAACAGTCAACCACTCTGAAGAATCAAGCAAGATGATGGGGTATATTTAAAACATTAATGTACATAGTGTGTGATACAACACTCACTTCTTTGGAACTAAGTCCTGCCAAGTTGGGTTGCTCTTAGTATGATTACTAAAGGTACCATTGGATAGTTCTTTAATATTTTCATGCGTCTTGAGAAAACAGAGTATATGAGACAAAACCAACATCGAAGTACTCTGGAAATTTGCCTGATGATGGTTGGTCTGCATCTGAATTTTGGACCATTCCGAAGTCCATAGCATTAGAAATCTTTCTGTCTGTCTGTTTATTGGTGGTGGAGAGTCTTTGCTGGCTGCTGGGGTTGTGAAAGAGAATTCTGGCAGCTCAGGTTGTCTAATAACCGTGGAATGCGCTGTGCCCTCCGGCACGATGTGTGAATTGGCTTGCTTGCATGAGGTGTTGGATCTTTTTGGCTCTGCGTGGGCACCTTTCTTGGGCATTTGCCATCAGTCTCAAGCTAGGTTCTGAGCTGATATGTGTGGAAGGACGTGGCCTGGTCTTTCACAACAGATTTGTATTCTCCCAGTTCTTATTACATACCTTTTGGGGTGGAGAACGGGAAGGGGGAGAGCAAAGCCTTCCGTGGCTCAGCAGACATCTCTTCAAGGTAAAAGCCATGCAGATAACGGAATCAATGGCCCTCCCTGAGTCTGACTGAAATGCACCCACATTTGTCTGTCTGGAAAATGTTACAGCCTTCCAGGTGTCCTTGATCTGAGCTTGAGGGCCTAAAATAAACATTAAATCCCTAAAAGCCAATGAACCAAAATACAGTGGAAGAATAAAGCCGCTGATTGCCAGCATCGTTTTAGGGGTGTTTCGTAATGGAGAGAGATGCAGAGATTTTATGCATCTTATAAAATGTGCATGCTCAGGAAGGGTAGCAAAAGATACATACCATGACACAATAGAAAGAGGGAGGATGCACCCGGTATCTCTGTGTGCATGCTTCTCTGTTGCGTGTTGTGGGTATCTTTCCTTAAATGTTCTCCTAAGCTTACTGCAGAGGCCCTTCCACACTACACAGCTATACCATTATGATTCTACTCTAGCAGCTGTGGCTGCATCCTGTGGAAACCTGGGATTTGTAGTTTGGAGAGACCCCAGAGCTCTCTGGAAGAAAATTCCAAATGCCCTTTCCTAAACTGCAAACCCCAGGAGTCTGTGGGATGGAACCATAGTGCTAGAATTGTGGAATGGGAATGGATCCCAAAGAGGAGTTTGGATTTTCTGGCTGTTACTTTCAGTTGGGATAGAATATTTTTTCAAAATGCTGTGGGTGCAGGTGCTGTGATTTTTTTTTTACCTTTATTAAGATCTTTCAAATGATCTTTATACTGTTGTCATGTTTTGGGGTTTTGACATGATAGCTAATTTACTTGTCTTCTGACTTTGGTTAATTGCATCCAGAGTGGTGGAGCCGCTACACCAAACCTTTGACTTCTGCTATTTCGACTCCTCTGTTTTTCTCCTGTACAAGCCCAATTTTGACTTCTTCATAAATGGCAAATGTATATTAATGAATAATAACAAATTTGCTGCAGTAAAATGGTAATACAAGACAAGTGTGGTTGCTTAGACTGATACAAGATAAAATATCTTTATTTGGGTAATGTTTCTGAACGAGAAAAGTTTCCTAAATTCCTGTGAAAGTAAATATGCAACAAACTAGGTATTTAATATTACAAGTTTTCAGTTCGAAGCTGGAGCTGGCGTTGGTATATTTCTACCGACTCCACCCAAAATTGCTTCCAGCTCCTTGACTCCCTCTGTGTCTCTGTGCTCATCGTTGTATCTTGTTTTTCTCTTCTTGTGAGCCACCTTTATGTCCCATGCTGGAAGAGGGATGGGGCAAAAATTAAATAAATCATATAAATAGATAAATAATAAAATAAACCTTCAACTGGACAGCCCTGTGGGATGGTCTTTCTGTTTTCTCCATGTAGCTGTAGCACTAACAGATCCTCCTTTTCTTTCTCTGTTTGTTCTTTTAACAGATGAACGGGATCGGGTCCAGAAAAAGACCTTCACTAAATGGGTGAACAAGCACCTCATGAAGGTAAATTGAATATACTGTTGATTCCCACTTACCAGCTAACTGAAAGCTGCTTGGGTTGCCCTTTAAGGTCATCCTCCGTTATAAAAGTCACCATATTTGATAACATCAAGTGTGTATAATTGGTAGAGGAGGACAACTTTAGAGGGTCTGGTAGCCAGTTTCCTGCACTGGGACTCTCTCATGGTTTCCCAGACCCCCTCCACTAAAAAAAAAAAAAAGCACCAAAGTGCACAATAGAAGTGGCTTAGAAGGTCGCTCTAGTCTTGAAAATCAGATTTTTTTTTTTAAATGCTAAACAGTGCAGATGGGCTCTCTGCCTTATTTAAAAGGTGAATTAGTGCTTTTGGAAGCTTTCAGGTGAAGCTATTTATTCATTTTGGTTTTGCCTTCCAAAAGGATGGCCTGTTACCTGTGGGCACATTTTGCCTACACCTCAGTATCGGCAAAGGAAGAGGCAACCTCACTGCACCAGTAAGCTGATTTCCCCCCCAAAAAAGCAAGCACGCTTCTAGTCTTTATGGGAGCAGAAGAAGCTTCACGTGTGAAATCTCTGAATTGGATTCATGATGGCTGACATGGTTTTTGCATGGAGCTGTTTCCTGCCCCCCTGCCCACCACGGACCAGTATTTCCACCTTGTGTGCAGTTCCCTGGGCAGGACTGCAGTGTTGTCTAGATTTCCCCCCCAAAAAAACCCTCAAAGGGGTGCTACTCACAGTGGTGCCGGTCTGTGTGCCCTTGGCTGCTGGTCTGTAGCAAAGCCATGAAAGAAAGAAGCCGGGGTAGCCGGTGGGCACAGATGTGGCACTGGTTTGTGGCACAAGGGGAAAGAAACCCTGCTAGTCACCCAAGTCAGATATCTTAAGAAGCACCTCCTGAGAGCGGCACTCAGTCGTTCTCCTCCTTCACTCTTTCCCCACAGGTGCGCAAGCACATCAATGACCTCTACGAGGACCTGCGAGATGGACACAACCTCATCTCTCTGCTGGAGGTCCTTTCAGGGGTCAAACTGGTGAGTTTCCACTGGAGCAGTTTTTCCTTCTCTTCCTCATCCCCAAATCCCAAACTGGGAGATGCTTGTCATACCTTTGGTTTCACACCACCGATAGGGGTTGATTTTGTTACGTCGGAGGTTCTGTCATATGTATTTTAATGTGAAAGTACACTGAGAGTTTCTGATCCCTATGGCTTGTTTCTGTCCCTCCCTGGATCAGGGAGGGGAAGCCTTGTGATGACTCCCCCCATTGTGTGTTTTTACACCCTCCCTTGAATGCACTGCTTTCCCATTCAGCCCCTATTGGGGGGGGGCACCTAGGTGGGCGGACTGATGGTTGACATCGGGGGTGGGCGTAATTGCAAACTAACAGACAAGGAATTAATTCAGAGCAAGTAGGAAAAAGGGAAGGGAAGGTCAAAACAGTTCTGCCATTCTGGCCTCAGGCTGATGGCACCTTGCAGAGCTGACTATAAAGAACCTGGATTAGTTGCTCTGCTCAGATTGGAACATAAGTGTGCTGATACCAAGGGAATGGGTGGCTTTCTCCCTGGATGACTCATCTGCTCAGACATGGGTAGAAAATAACTTCTCTGTCTGTCTATCACTGGAAGTGGAATTGTCCTCTTGAGAGGCATAAATGGTCAGCCGGGAAAGCTGCAGTTTGCTACTGCTTGACAGTTTTGACGGCCTAATGGAAAGGTGGACCTGCCAGGGTTTGCTGAAAGAAAATGAACTCAAAAAAGGATGAAAACCAGAATAGACAAGCTGCCCTTCCTTTGAGTCGCATCCTTGGTCCACTCAGACCAGCGTGGCCTACTCTGACTGGCAGTAGCAGCTCTCCAGGGTTCCTTTCCAGCCTGACTCTTTCCCAGCCCAGGCGGGTGATCTCCCAAATGAGTGTTAGCTTGTCTTCCAAAATGAGATGAGATTTGGTAGCACAGCTTAAGCTCCACATCACTGGCTAGATGTCCATCACTGTAGCTTGTGAGGTTATACTTTCATGTTGGGCAGGGAAGGAGTTGCATGCACATCAGTCCAGAAACCCATAGGCAGGCAGCAGCATCCTTGCTGTTGCATGAAGTGCCGTCAATCAGCCTGGAAGAAAGACAGTCTCTTTCAAAGGGATCTATGCTAGATCTATGCATAGCCTGGGCTGTTGCCTTGTGCCAGGCCAGGGAGCCATTGGTCCATCATGTCCTAAACAGTCCACTCTGATCACCAGCGTCTCTCCAGGGACCCCCCCCCAGGCACAGTTCATCACTGCTTGATCCTTTCCCTTCTTTAAAATCTTTAAAATCAGGGATGGCTGGGGTTGAAGCCAGGACCCTTCTGCATGCAAAGCATGTGCTCCGTCACTGAGTTGTGACCCCAGATGTCTGGTCACAAAGCCATTTCCTTGGTACTGTAGGCTGGTACCAATCTCGGAACCAGAGGGGCCCTCTAACTTCTGGGCTCATCTCATGTTCTGTCTTGAGAGGCAACAGTTCTGACATGGAACCCATTCCAGCACCCCTGGGCTTCTGAGGAATGTTTGCAGTGGTGGAGAGCTCCAGAATGATCTCCTTTTGATTCGTGATAATTATTTCCATAACAGAAGAAAGAAGGGCCAAGGTGTGCCTGTGTGTGTGTGTGTGTTCTTTCCGTACTCTTCCTCCCATGCATTTGGTGTGGTGCTGCATTTTTCTTTCTTTGAGTTTGGGTGTGTCTGTGTGCCATTTTTCTTCCATTTGGTGTGTCGTCCGTCCGCCCCGGCGTGCTAGCCAAAGGAACCTTCAGGGCAGAAGAGCCTTCGGCCCGTGAAAGTGCCACCCTGGTGCCGCTCGAGCAGCAAAGAGTGCAAGGAGGATGAGGAAGAAGAGGAGGAAGAGGAGGGTGACGCAGTAGGTGGAAGCCCGTCTGGGCGCTGGCTGGCAACAGAACACGCTCAGATAATCCAGGCCTTCCTAACTGGGCAGGGATTTGCTGGGGTGAAGTCTCCAGTCTTGCTTAGCTCTGATTTACTTAACTGAAGAACCCCCTGTCATTTGTAATAAATTTGGCTTACCTTTTCTTCTAAGATAGAACCCAAAGCGGCTTTCGAAAGGTTAAAAAGATTAAAAGCATAAAAACAATTAAAACATTAAAAGACACATAAAATTATAAAATTAACAGATTACAATAGATTTGTTAGAAAAATCCCCCAGCTGGTTTGCAATACAGATTAGAAAAGCAGGCAGTAAAAACATCATAAGAAATTCATTATTTGTTGTCATTGGTTTATATCGTGCCATCTATGCACATGGCGCTTTCCAGGTAAAGCAAGCAAAGCAGTGGCTCCTGTCAAAGGCATACATTCAGATAGATAGATAGATAGATAGATAGATAGATAGATAGATAGATAGATAGATAGATAGGCACATAAACATAGTAAAACTTTACTGTACAATTGAAACAAATTATCCGGATAAAATGCAAAGTAATATAAAGGAAACTGACAACTATATGTAATCAAACTATACAAAAATGTAAAACAACATTTTAAAGTGAAAAGTCCAGAAGCTTTTGAAAACAAGGACAAAACAAGCAAAGCCAGTGTTGTACTCACAGTGTTACAGTAATTGTTTCTCCAGTTCCGCACCATTAGAGAAGTTGCTGTTTTTTGACCACAACCACAGCTATTTTCCTCTGGTTTTGGAAACTAACAGGCTCAGGCCTGGTTATTCCTTGTCTGGGAGACCCCCAGGAGGGAAGGCAAGGGATTTCCGGGGTAGGAAGGGGTCCTGCCTGAGAGCCTGTGCTGGTCAGAGTGCGCAGGACTGGCTTGGAGTCAGCTTAAGGGCAGCGTTTGGTGGCAACTGAACCGTGGCAACATGGTGTGGAATCCTAGAGTTGGCAGTTTAGGGAGGGGAGGTTCTCTGCCAGAACTCTCACCAGACTACCAGTCCCAGGATTCCATAGGATGCAGCCATCACAATGGAACTGTAACTGTGAAATGAGTAAGAAAGGCTATGCATGCTGTTTGGTGCAGCACTGCCCTGGACCTGCAAGAGTCTTCATTTTTAAAAATACACTTGCAGATATGCACAGAGAAAAGAAAAGAGAAAATAACCCCAAGTCCATTTGCAGAGATTCTGGTCCAGAGAAGAGGAGGGAAGACCCTGCATCCAACATGCTCCCCTCTTTCCTTCCTTGGCTTCCAGGCCAGAAACATTTTAAGCATCCAGATCTATGTTTTGCCCTCAGGCTAGTTTAGTGCAGTTTCCAAACACATTAGATTTTTTTTCCCCATGTGAGCAAAGTGCCATATTCTCTTTGTCATTCCTCACCCTTCTTACTTCACTTCTTCCATTGGTATGGTGTGGGTTTCTACAATTTGGAACGTTCCCTGGATTATCTGGGTGTGTTTTCTGGTGCTGGCAGTTCAGCGTGTGAGGAGTACTAACCCACGTTGTGTGAGTGCACAAGGATCGATCTTGAGTGCTGCGCAGCTTCTGCACACTTTCACAAACCTCTTAGGGCGCCACACTGGTAAACGCAGGCCTTCGGAGCTGCGCATGTGCATATGTTTGTGTGGGTGCACCTTTAGCTCAGACACACGGGAATGTCCTTCTACACTCTCTTAATTGAGAAAGCACTTTTTAAAATCATTTCCAAAGAAGTTGTTACTGGATGTCCATTTTCTTGTTCAGCTGGTTCATGAGTGGAAGCTTCTCTGCTACATACAATCCTGGGATGTGGATTGAGGAGAGTTGCAAACACAGTTGCTCCCATTATATCCTAGCCTTCTAGTTTCCAGTCTGACTTTGAGTTCTGGGTTTGTTGATTAAATTGTATCTGTCCATTTGGCTGTACTGGGTATCCAAAATCTAGGACTGGGTGTGCATTTGGGCACACCGCTGCTACTTTAAAAATTCCTTGGTTCAAAATCCGGCATAGCAATCCTTTATTTTTCTCAAATGGAGAGAGAGAGAGAGAGAGAGAGAGAGAGACTTTCCACCATCAGAGAAGGTATTTTGTGCCTGCAGCTTTCTTGCCAGAGAGCAAAAGTTTTAAACTCTGCATGGTATGCCCTTGCTTGCATTTT
Organism: Ctenosaura bakeri; assembly: GCA_948474755.1. Lineage (NCBI taxonomy): Eukaryota > Metazoa > Chordata > Lepidosauria > Squamata > Iguanidae > Ctenosaura > Ctenosaura bakeri. The sequence continues at coordinate 53,178 of CAOLHI010001157.1, forward strand.
AAAACATCCCTTGAGATGTCCTGCAGATGCGGGGATTGTGTTCCTTGCCTACAGGCGGTTGGATCTCTTCTTAAGCTCAGTAAAGCATTGTGGGGACCTCTCTCCTATGGGGAAATGGAGAAGCACTTCTGCCTTCCATGTATGTGGGTGATGCATGGTCAGGAGCATGGCTGGCATCCTGCTGGTGCCTTGCGCCAGGGGTTGCACAGCCTGTGATGTGAGAGAGCCATCTTTAAATACCCAAATGGATGTCATGCAGGAGATGGAGAAAGCTTCTTTTCTGCTGTTCCAGAAACTAGAACACAAATCAAATTGCAAGAAGAGAACTTCCTGAGGAGAGTTTTTTGACGATGAAAGGGACTACCTCAGAAAGTGGGAGGACACTCCATCCCTGGAGGTCTTTTAACAGAGTTTGGTTGGACATCTTTCAGGGGTGCTTTACATATGTATTTCTGCATTGTGGTATGGGGGTGGATTAGATGCCCCTTAGGATTCCTTCCAACTCTAAGATCTTATGAGTAGCCTGTGATTCCCGGGTCACAGCAGTGCAACTGAGGAAAGGCAGATAAAATGGCCAGCTGTCGGCAGCCTGCTTCCCCAAGGCCTCTCTGCTTTCTTGGTTGCTGTGTCTGCAGCCTTCTGGTCTTTACCATTGTAAAGGAGTCCAGTCTTCATTGGATGGGAGCATCTTCTTTCTACTGGTTTCCTGTGGGACTGAACTACAGGAAATCTTCTCTGGATTGCTCAGCTGAAGGAGTTAAACATAATTTCTAGAGCCCAAGGTTACACCCTCTTCAGGCTTTCTTGTTTGCTCCCTATCATTGGGTTAGAGGGTTTTGTTTTGGCCTCTACCTCATCCTGGGCTGTTATCTTCCCCTCTCTCTCCAGCAGCATAACTGGCTCAGGAACCTTCAGAATGCAGGCAGCTCCTCTTGCAGGGCTGACCAAAAGGCTTGACTGCATTTTTAGGAGTCAGACTGCGTTGTGATTTTGCAGGGTTGTGTTTTGTAGAGCAGTGGGGAATTGAGATCCTTGCATCCTCACTGCAGTATTGCAAGGGATTGTGGGGCCTTGCCTTTTTCATCACGCCAGTTGCCTTGGGAAAACCTTGATCGTTGGCCCATAAATGCACTGGGTTTTTAATTTCCCTTGGTGGACACAGAAAATGCAAGACCCCCTCGGTCTTTGCAGCATCTTTCCCTCCTGCCCTCTCCCCATTCTGCTCTTTTGCTCGTCTACTCTCCTTCCAAGGCTTCTAGGGTTGCCTTGGATACCCCAGGATTTGAGAGAGCAAGATCAATTATTGGTTTTCAGCCCTGTTTAAATCGAAACTGGACATATGCCCTGTTTTTGATCCTGTGCTCCTCCAGTGGGTTGTGTGGATGCATTTTGGTGAACACAGGTGCATTTCCACCAACCTGGAAGTGATGTGGCACCTCCTTTGATTTCAGTATGGAACAAAGTCATCTTTTAGTTTGGTTCTCTCCCATGTTAAATTGCTTTGCTGTCACCTTTTCTGATGAAACTATTTAACCTCCCTTCCCTGTTTGCACCAGTTTCTGGTGTGAGAGTCAACTGGTTTGGGCCACATCCCCGCCTAGAATATGAAAAATAAGCCAGGTGAATAGGGCTTTTTGTTCAGAGATGTCTTGTTTTTGGAGGGATCTGTTCTAGTTTACAATACACAACCACACTTGGCATTAGTAAGTGTTCCAGCTCTTGAAAGAACATGAGCTACAGAGCAGGAAATGTGACAGCAGTGGTAGCTGGTAGCTCTCATGTTAGGGTGTATATATGTATATGTGTGAATCTGTTCCAGATTGCAGTCTGAACTTTGGAAGAGCTGTCCAAGTTTCTGAACTTCTTTTTGGGGTTGGGTTCAGCATCTCAAGTAGCTCCTTTAGATAGTCTTGGATCCTCCAGATATTTTGAACTGCAGCTCCCAGAGTCCCTCACCATTGGCCAAGTTGGCTGAGGCTTCTGGGTGCTAAAGTCCAAAACACCTGGAAGACCAAAGACTGAAAAATTGTCAAGCTAAATGCTGGATTGTTCATTGCCTTGTGGACCAGAAACCTATCTTTTAGGAGGAACATCCTGTGGGATGTGAATGGATCTCAGCACATTTCTGGGGTGGATCCATGTTTTCCTGGAGGAAGGGAGAGAAACAGAGACCGGCCACAGATGAGTCGGTGGGTCTTGTCCCTGTGGAATTGCTAAGCTGAAGCCCCTCTTTGTCTTGTTCTTCTTTCCCAGCCTCGAGAAAAGGGCCGGATGCGCTTCCACCGGCTACAGAATGTACAGATCGGACTTGATTTCCTCAAGCAACGACAGGTGAGATGGCCATGGGCCTCCCCGTGCAGTTCTTTCTCTCATTCTGCGGCCTCCCTACTCCCATCTTCCCTCTCCTTTCTCCCAGTGTCTCTTGTGAATTATCTTTGCTGGCTTGCAAAGCTTTGCATCTGATAATGACTTGATTCCTGGAGGCTGTAATGTAGAGAGTCAAGTTCAGAGTGTGAGATCTCAGCTCTGGCCGTTGTAGGGCAGGCCTTTGGACAAAAGCTTTGAGAGCCATTTTCCTTGCTCCAGGGACCCCTCTTCATTTTGACAAAACCCTGAAATCTCCAGAGGGTGCCACTCTCCTCTAAAACAAGGTCTGCTCACCTTGTTTTCCAAAAACCTCCAGTTCTTTTTTTAATGGACATAACCATCCAGTTGCTTCCTGATTCACAGGATGGGGCAGCTCACCATGGTGGAAAATAGACCCCGGGCCCTCCCAGAACAAAAGGTTATATGTCTTTGCTTTGAAGAGCTGCAGCCCAGAGGTGGGTTTGTACCTTGCTGCTGACAGGCCCAGCCGTCCCACGTCTCTCTGGCAGTTCCCCTCCTTACTTGTCCTGTCTTGACGCTCCCCACTGAAAACGGAAGGTGATGATGCCAGCAGTTGAGGCAGGGAGGAGAGAAGATTTATTCCCCACAATTCCCCGAGGAGTGGCTGGTTCCAATGAAGGCTTTCTGTGCCCTGCCCTGCCCTGGGGAATGTTAACAGCTTAATGGCAGCCCTTGCCCTGTTTAAAGACGCAGACCAGCCTGGCTGGAGGCTGCAAAGAGGAGAGCAGCAGTAGATGCCACCACGATTGCATTCTGCCTCCTCCTCCTCCATCATCTTACTATGTTGGAGAATGAGAGAAATTGCTCGCACAGGCCAGTTGAGGCACAATGCGTGCAAAACGGTTGCAAAGCACCCAAGTTTTAGGGCTTGGGAACGTGCAGCTTCCAAGCACCCAAGTGCCGAATCGCTCTCAGAAGCCTGAGAATCCAGGTCCTTGCATTTCTAAGCCACCCCAATCCCCGGCAGGCTCCTTCAGGGGCTTTTGACTGTCGCTGCTGCTCCAGAGCTTGGAAAATGACTTTAGAAAAAAAAGTTAATTAGAGCGTTGAAAAAGTAACTCTTTCTGTGGATTGTTTTGTTCTGTTTTGTTACCTTAATGACAATATTTTAGGATTCACAAGAGAATGGCATGAAGTAAAGGTGTCAAAATACATGCCCCACAGGCCACGTGCAACCCCACAGGGCCAATTGTGTGGTCACCAGGGGTCAGTTTTTTGTTTTGTTTTGTTTTGGGGGGAAAATGGCCCTCTAGGAGAGGTGGGGCACATTTCCAGCATGTTTTGCAGCCCTCCTGTAGGCCAGTTTAGGCCCAGGAGAGGCCCTTTTTTGAAACACGAAGTTACTTCTGCAAAAAATGTTGTCCTTTTTGTGGGATGGGAGGAGGGTTTTGGCCTTCCAAACTCTCCTCGTAAGACTGAAACCCCACTCATGGGATTCTTTCTGATCTCGGCTGTCGGCAGTCCTTCATCCTGGTAGTTCTTCAGTCCTGGGGAACAGGCAATCCTTTTCTGCACAAAAAATAGGAATACAATGTCCGTTCTTCTACCGTTAAAGAAGGCTTTTAGAATCCACTATAAGTCTGTGCATGGATGGACCAAGCTGGCTCCCATTTCTTCTGCTTTTTTAACATTTTATTTTTATTTGAAGGAAATGAAATTCAATGAAACAAATTGCATAATAACCAAAGGATAGATAACTAGTCAGCCCTCCATATCCATGGATTCTGTATGCACAGATTCCACAAACCATGGATTGAAAATATTTTTAAAAGCATTTTGAAAAGGCAAACTTTGAGCCAAGAATGTGTTCAATTCCCCTTCTGAAGTTGTCCAAGTTGGCAGCTGTGACTTCTGCTTCTTGTGGCAGCGAGTTCCACAGTTTTAAGTGCACACTCTTCTTCCTTTTCTTTGTCTGAAATCTTCCCACCTTTCTGCTCCAGCGGACTGGCCCTGTTCAGTTCCAGCATGATGAGAAAAGGGAGAAAAACCTCTCCCTGTTTACTTTACTTTTCTCCCTGTGCCTAATTTGGTTAATTATATTTATGTGAACCATCCTGGCCAGTTGCTGGGAAGAAGCGTTTCTCCTTCAGGGCTTCTTCCCCGGTGCCAAAGTGGTGCTGCTAATGTGTTCCTTTTGGTGTCAGATCCGGAGGCCGTTGTGGTCTGACGTGCCGGTTGTGTAACACAGGGTGGGGATTGCCCGAGTCTGGGCTTGTATTTTATATGGCCTGCATATTTTTATTTTATTTTTTGCAAAAAAAAAAAAAAGAGAGAGAAAAAAGATAGCATTTGAGGCACTGGAGGAACAAGTCTTGACTGCACAGTAAACTAAATAGCAAGCTGTAAAGTACACGAGCCAAGAAACATAGAGAAATACCTTTTAATTATTTTTTTCCCCAAAGCTGCACTGCAGATGTGTGAATTAAGGGGAAACTAGATCAAGGAGGATCCTTTTCTAAAGCATCCACACAATCCATTTGCAAAACTGCTCCCCACCGACACCATCCGGGGCCCATCCATCATCATCACTCTGTCCCTGCTCTGGTCTTCCTTACAACATCTGTTTGTTCTCCTTTGGAGCTGGTCCACTGGTCTGCAGAGGCCCTTCGTCTGACCAGAAGGGTGAAGCAATTCCACCACTTTTTTGTTTAAGGTCAAGGCAGGCTGTCTCAACATGGCCAGAGAGCCTCTGGGAGGATCCCTTCTATCCTCCATGTCCCACCTTTTCCCTGGGATTCAAGACTGCTTACAAAAATTAAAACACATGCAAGTAAAAACTCCCATCATTGAAGTAAAAAATAAAATATAGTTAGAACTATTAGTAGAAGGAAAAACAGCATCACCAGAGTTGGCTTGCAGATGAGAGCCAGCATGTTATAGCAGTCTTAGGGTTTCATTTGAACTCTGAAAGACCAAATCCCCTCTGCTCAGCCATAGAAATCCCCCCGGTGGTCTTGGATGAGTCCCATTCTCAGCTTCAGAGGAAGGCAATGGAGGCAGCCCCCCTCGAGAGTTGCTGTAAATCGGAGTCAACCTGGGGGAAAATAACAGAAACAAAATTTGAAGTACAACCTAATACTGTCAGGTAGACTGAGCATTCCCTGCCGTCTTTTAGGCAGATGACTTTGTTTTAGTGTTTGTCTGTTTTGCTATATAGCTGGGGATGATGAGATCCATTTCCATAATACTAAAGATAAAAATATGAAATGCAAATTACCGTTAAGTTGGAGGAGTCGTCTTGTGAGATCTTCCATCAGAGAAGAGGAATTCAGTCACTAGGTCTGTTGCTAACTTGCACCGGTCAAGAAATGATTGCTTCTCTTGCCTTTCCAGTGTGTTTTCTCAGGGCACAAGTTGCATCCCCAGGTCTTCCTCAGCGTCAGACACAGATAATAAAGTGTGGCAAGAAACACTTGGCTTTGTTTTGAACCACTAGTTCATCATGTCTGTTTCTCTTCCAGGTGAAGCTAGTGAACATCCGCAACGATGACATAACAGATGGGAACCCCAAGTTGACGTTGGGACTGATCTGGACCATTATCTTGCACTTCCAGGTAAGAACTGTTTTTATTTTTTTTCTTTTCTGTTGCCAGACTCTGCCTCTGCGTGACGAAGTCTGCATTTAAGGCTGGTTATCATGCAGCGATTGCTCTGTCCGATTAGCACATCGCAGTATCACGGGGAACAGGCCATTGGGGGATAAGCAGCTCTCCGGTTTGCATTATAAAACCACAGGCTGTGGATCACAGGTTCATATTAGCAGCCCCTAAACTGACACCGAGCTTATTGAGATGGGCGCTGTTTGTTTTGCTGAGTTGTCTGGCCAAGGTCTTTTGAGCTTTCTGGAGCACTGTGTGGAAGACAAGCAAACAAGCCCTGATAGTGGCTCTTGGTCCCAAACTGAGATGTAGTGACTCCCACCCAACTGCTTACGATTGTGTTCCTCTTTGTGAATTGTGTTGTAATTGATGCAGGACGCTTATGTCTGGATCCTTTTGGTAAGCCCTGCTAGATCCCTACATCTCATTGGATGGTGATGATTAAGGTGCTCTCTTTCTCCAAAACGAGGGCTCAGAGCAGCTCTAGAGCAGACCCATTTCCAACACTTCTGAAAATTCCACTGAATCCCATTGGAGACTATCTGATAGGTTTGGGCTATGGATCTTGAGCGTGGGCCCAGGGCCTCAAACGTTCATATTAACTTGGTAGGTGGATTTTGTTCTGTGCTTCAGGTCTGAATGTTTCTAATTGTATCTGCTGTTTCTTGATTTTTTCAATTCTGCATCTGACGTGGAGTTAATTTTGGAGTTTGTGTTGCTTCCTTCTTTGGGAAGGAAGAACACATGAGCAGTCTTCCTAACGTTGAGATGGAAAGCTGTTGCTTACCCCCAGCTAAGCTGATGGGAAAGGGAGGCTTAGTGTGCAAGAAGGTGGAATGTGACCCAAGGCTGTATGTAAAGTCCAGGCTGGGAGAAGAAACTGAATCCGTGGTGTTTTTCACACTGCAGAACCATAGCACTTTGGTCTCACATTCACCGCTGTGGCTCCATCCTACAGAATCTTTTAATTTGTTGTTCTGTGAGGTATTTGGAATTCTTTACCAGAGAGCTCTGGTGCCTCCTCAAACTACAAATCCCAGGATTCTAAAGGAAGCAGTCGTGTCCAGCTTCGGCTGATACATCAGCCGCACCCCTTGCTAAAACTGTACAATCTAAAGATGGTAATGCATGTGCTGGTAACCTCAAGTTTGGACTTCCAGAATGCTCTGTAAATTGGTCTAAGTTCAGAAACTCCAGGTGGTCCAAAATAGGGCAACCAGATTGGTTACAAGCACATCAAGGAGCAAGCATATCACATCAATATTAAAATCACTCCACTGGCTGCCAGTCAGTATCTGGGCAAAGAACAAAATGTTGGTTATCACCTTTAAAGCCCTACGTCGTTGGGGTCCAAGTAACCTGCAGGCTCGGCTCCTCCCGTGCAATCCCCCCATACACTCAGGTCTTCTGGGGGCCATTTACTTAAACCAACCAGGAGTTGACTGGGAACGGTCACCAAGAGGACCTTCTTATCGGATGCCCCTTGACTGTGGAATGATTTGCTGGAAGAGACTTGACAGCAAAACATGCTGTCTTAATTTTAAAAGTACTAAAGTCTCTTCTGGTTGACCTACCAAGTTAGTTTCTAACTATGGATTTTAAATTGGTGTGTTTTAAATAGTTTTATGTATTTTTAGTTGTATTTTAATCTGTGAAGTGTTTTTGGCTGTACTTTAATCTATGGTGTACCCTGCCTTGAGCCTTATTATTGTTAATAATCAAAGTCCTATAACTATACAGCATGAAAAAGATCCCTGTTTTGCTGCCAGTCTCTCTCTGATCACCAGCTTAGATCTGGATTGAGCTCGGTTATGTCATGCACATCAGTTGGCTGTGTGTTTGTTGAGATTTTGTTGTGAGGAACGTCTTTACACATTGCAAAAGCCTCGAAAATAGTTGACAGTTGAGAAGAAGAGTGTTGTGAGAGCGGAATCAGGTGTATGTGTTGCAATCACTCTTAGGGTGTCTATTTTGTCCTCCCTCTTCTTGAGGCTGTTGGCTTCCATATTTTGTTTTAGGGGAAATAGTTCAGGCATTCTTGCGGCTGTTATTTTTATGCCATCATCAATTTTAATTTATTCCCACCCTATAGACGAGAGACCCCCTAGAGACCCGGCCTTGTATACCCTTTCTCGGGTCTTTCACATTCACATTCTTGGTGGAGCCAGTCCACCTGTGTCGTGGTCTCCCTCTTTTCTTCCAGCCTTCTGCTTTTGCCACCGTTATCATCTGTTCCGTTGAGCGATGCCTTCTCGTGATGTGTCCAAAGTACAATAGCCCCGGTTTAACCATTCCAGCTTGGAGGGAGAGTTCAGGATGGATTTCATCTCAAAGCCATTGCTGTGTCTTTTTGGCAGTCCATAATGGTTCATGGAAAATACCCTCAGAGGCGTTTGATTAACCACAAAAGTGTGTTCTCACACTGGTGTGAAGCTCTTCCTTGGCCACTGGATGGCACTGCTGTATCAAAAAAGAGAAGGAGGAAGAGGGGAAGAATGGGATGGAGCACAGGCGCCCCCCCTGCCCTGTCCTGGTGCCCAGGAAGTCCAGGCTTTTGTGGCTGCGGAGGAGGAGGAGGTGGCTACTTGGCTACTCGCCCCAAGGGCTCAGTGAGCGTTTGGCTAGATCCTAAAGCACTCCCAGCAGGAGTCCTCTGCTGGTGCCCAATTGCTTGCTGCAGTTTGGTGGCATTGTTGCTGTTGTTATTTTCATGAGTGTCCTGCCTTTCTCCCAATAGTGGGACTCAAGACTGCTAACAAGACTTAAAACAATGCAAATTAAAAACAATGCAAAACATTCATAAAAGAATAAACATAGGATTTAGAAAAAATAATTATGGAGTTAAAATATTGCACATTAAAAATATCAAAATATGTTAAAAGACGACAACTGGAGGGCTACATAATTCTGGGCCCGGCTGCAGAGGTCTTCTGCAAGCGTGGGAGGTGTGGCAGGGAAGGCCGGGGCGGGGGCAGCACCTTCTTCCCCGCAGCGGCCCCTGCTGTTGTTGGGGGCTCTTCCCTCTGCAGCAGAGCTGAGAAGTTTGTTCCCAGGGAGTTTTGGGCCTCAGGACCCTGCGGCACCAGGTGACCCCAAAGGTGGGAGAGATCTGTTGTTTAGAAGGCAGTTCTTCCAGGTAATTCAGCCCCAAGCTGATTAGGTATATTTGGTCTGCAGAAGAGAAGGTCAAGAGGAGACATGATAGCCATGTTTAAATATTTGAGGGGATATCATGTTGAAAATGGAGCAAGCCTGTTTTCCACTGCTCCAGAAACTAGGATACAGTGCAATGGATTCAAGCTGCAGGAAAGGAGACTCCACCTGAACCTCAGGAAGAACTTGCTGATGGTCAGAGCTGTCTGGCAGTGGAAGATGCTGCTGCCTCCATGGAGTTTGGTGGGGTCTCCTCCTTCTTTGAAGGTTTTTAAGCAGAGGCTGGATGGCCATCTGTTGGGAATGCTTTGATGGGAGTTCCTGCATGGCAGGGGGTTGGACTGGATGGCCCCTGGGGTCTCTTCCAACTCTAGGATTCTATGAAACGAACAAGATCTTAAATGTGGGCTGGGAAGGTGTGGCCTGGGATGGTGTGCTGTTTTTGGGGCCTCCATTTAAAACTGGGGAGGGGGGAGAATATGAGAGGCAGGGTCCCATGGAGCTAGTGTGGCCTCCCAGCTTTAGGCAGTTGCCCACCCTTGCCTTAAGCCGCATCCAAGACAGAGGGGCTGTGGAGGGGCTTGGCTGAGGGAAGCAGTCTTTGGTTTTCTACTCTTGTAGCAAGTGAATTAATAAATGTGCACTGAGGAAACAGAAGAGACAGATGCTCATTAAATCTGTAGGTTATAATATTGTAACATGTAATGTTCTAACAGATTATTATAATAATACATATTTTTGTAATAGCAGTCTTCTGTATTCCCATGTGAAATTTTGCTTTATCATATTATAGCTCATAGATGATGTTATTGGCATTGCTACCATGCAAAACAGCGACAAGCCTGTAAAAGCAGCTTTTGAAAAAGAATGAAGGAAAGTCAGAAACCGGCACTGTGGCCATTTCTGCACTAGCCTGTTATAGTGCTATTATTCCACTTTCAACATCTTATGGAGTCCTGGGGTTTGCAGTTCAAGGAGGGGCCTTTGAGTCCAGACACACAACTGGGCCAAGGGGCGGCCTCAAAATGAAACCTTGCTCTCCACACTTGGCTAGAAGGGAGCAGTTTGTGCCTTTTTTGTTAGAAGAACCTGTCCTTGTTACTCTGGAGAACACTTGAAAGAAGTGCTGTTTCCCAGAAGCCCCCGAGCATCTTTCTCCTAGATTTCTGCTTGGTGCTGCGTGACAGTTGTGTTGCACTCCTTTCCAAAGAGGAGGCAGCCCCTTTCTCAACATTTGGGACCCTGAGCTTGCTTAAATCTGAATCTCATGGGGAAGGCACTAGGAAGCTATCCTGCTTAGTTCTGGAGATGACCAGTTGGTTGCCCCGGTGGCCACCTGTGTCTCTTCCGAGGCTTATTGCAGCCCTGCCCGCCCCCCCGGGTCCCCTAGCTGCCTCCTTTGGGTCAAAATCCAGGTCAAGTCCTTGTGCTAGAAACCTCCAGGAGCATCCATTCACTGTTTGAATATATCAAAGCCTCCCTTGCCCTGTTAAAAGCTGCCCATTTTCTAGAAACAGAGGCAGATCTCTGGGTTTTGGGAGGGGGCAGTTTTGCAGTCAGTGAATCCCATGGAGGGTCCCAGGTTTGCAGGATATGGTAACAGCCATTTTCCAAGGCTGGATGTAGCTCCAAAATGCTGGCATGTTGACTTCACATATTTAGGTGCAGCTAGGCTAAAAACGCCTGGCTCTCTCCCCATCTCCCATTCTTTCCAGCTTGGCACAGATTTACCACCCCACCCCACCCTTTGACTGCTGCTCCCCAAATCCTTCTCTTCTGCACTGAACACACAGCAGCCCTGGGCGGTTTTTCTCTCGGTATGCACAGCGCATCCGTCTCCCTCCCAGATTATTATTATTATTATTATTTTTCTTAATTCCCTCTTGGCCCTTCCTTTCTAAAGGCTACCTTCGCTGAACATCTTTGTTGTAGCGGTGATGCTGGGCAGGGGTGGAGGGCTTTTTAATAGTGATAATAATAATAATAATAAAAAACTTTGCTCCTTGATTTCCATCTCTCTGTCTGGGTGCCACACCCCTCCAGGAGTGTCTCCTTCCCTCCCTCCCTCCTTCCCTCCCTGCCTCCTTCTCCTCCCGCTGCCACCTCCCAGCCTCTGTCTGGCTCCCCTCCGCTCGCTGTTTGCCTTACGGAGGGCAGCACTCCCATTACCTCATATTTGGAGAGAGAGCTCCGCAGCCAATCCGGGCTCCGTCTGCTTTTAGGTCAAGTGATTTCCGAACTGCAGTGAGATGCTTTGAATGTGTCTTCCTCCGGCGCTCCCCAGCCTCGTAAGATGGCTGTCGGAAAAAGGCAGCCTCTGGAAAGGAAGGTGGAGAGAGAGTCTGGGATTGTGTCTGCGTGTTGTGTGCCTGCGTGTGTATGTGTGCGCGCGCGTGCACGAATGTGCCTGCAGTAGCCCGTGTGTGTGTGTGTGTGTGTGTGTGTGTTTTGAAAATGTGCATCTAATCTGATGAAGAGGTGGATGGGATTTATCCGGGAGGCCGGGGCCAGCTTAGCTGCATTGTCACGGGTGCCTTGCACACCAGGGAGAGATGGGGAATAGCCTGGGCTGTGTTAAGGAGCCGAAGGAGCCCGGCGGGGAGGCGGGGAACACACCCCTCTCCCCGAAAAGGAAAGCTCGCTTCAAACGGAAGAAGAAGGGGAGGAAGAGGATGGCGCCGGAGAAGGTGGATCTGGTGCCTGACGGCCCTTCCAAACAGGCTGGGGTTCCTGAAGAAGAAAAAGAAGAAGAAAAGGAGATGGTGGCGGCAAAAGAGAAGGCAGTGAAGAAGTTGCAAGGAGCTCCAATGGAGGTGGAAGAGAAGGACCTTGCCAAGAGCTTGCACCAAAACATTGTCTCCCAGGAGGCGGCTTGTCCCATTTCAGAGCCAGAACGGCGGGAGGAAGGGTGCGTTGTGCAGGTGAGAGAGAGGTTCCAAGGGGAAATCGAGAGAGCTCACCTGGTGACAGAGAACTCCTCCTCCAAGCCGGGCATCCCCAGAGACCTCCAAGAACAGGGCACCACGGTCATTGCCCACCTGCTAGACAACCCGGCTGAGCAAAACCGCAAAAAGGTGGCCAACCAGCTGGTTGCTCATGAGAGGCCGGGATGGGGGAGCAGCCGAGCTGTGCTGGTGCCTTGGCTCATTGAGGCATCCACCCAACAAGCCCAGCAGCGGGAGGAGGAAGAGGAGACGGAGGACTCTGTGGTGGTGGTCTGCCGGTCTTGGGAGCAGCCGAAGCCGGAGGTCCCTGCAACTGTGGTGGAAGAGGCCTGGAATGGTGAGGAAGGGAGCGAAAGCGTGTCGAGTACTGTGTGGGGAGCTTCTTGGAGTGTGGACAAGGGCACCATCTCAGAGCTGTCCACTCCATCTCCCCTGGTGGATCAGGTGGAAGGCCAAGTAGGGGAGAAACCCCAACAGACACTCACTTTTCAAGAGCCACCTGTGGGCGTCTGGACAAAGCTGCCTGCCTCGCAAAGCAAGTCATCCTTCAGCGGCTCAACCTCCAGCACTTTCCGGTGCTCCTCAGGATATGGCAGTGACTCGACCCACCAGCAGGGCAAGGGGCCCCCAGCCCATGCGAACTCCTCCTTGTCCCATGGAGAGGGTCCTATGTCTTCCTTGGCAGCAGAAGGCTCCCAATGGCGAGTGACAGCAAAGAAGAATGCTCGGTCAGCAGAAGGAGCGGTCAGTGTGGGCTTCTTTTTTTCCTCTTCTTTGGGCTGAGGGTGGGTTGAAGGTGCAAGGAGCACAGTCTCAACCCCGTGTCTTCCTGGCTAGGAAAGTCATTGTGGAAATGACACCTTCTAGCTACGGGCAGTGGCCACTGGGGCTTCCATTTGGGGGCCAGTGAATCTGTTCAGGGTCTTAGCAACTTTATCTTTAAAGGAGATACCCAATCTGGGGGAACTATTTTGGTGAGAGGATTTCAGCATCTTGGATAACTCCTTTAAAGTTTGGACTAAAATTCAGGTTCACTTCACTGATGTGGCAGCAATGAAAGTCCCATCTCTGGGTTCAAGGCATTAAATCAGGTTTGGTTACCTGAGGTGCACAAAAATTCTTCCAAGTGACTAGGCAATGAAGGCTTCGTCATCTGGGAGATGCCTCTCAGCCCCCAGGCATCAGATATGGTAGGAAGTAAGAAAGTGGCCCAATTCTGGGCTTAAGAGTCAATGCTGGGGGAAAGACTCGTGGTATGCGCTTAGGAGAACTGCTTTGCTTAGGGTGTATGCTGTATGGACCAGGCTTGTCATTGGAAAGGGTTGCTGGACAGTCCCTGGTTTGAACTAAGCCCCTCATCCTCTACTCAGTCTTCTCCCAGAACTTGTGGATTTGTGTGCTTACTACATCTTTTTGCAGTTGAGTTGAACTCTCTGCTTAGATTTCTTGTTGTGTGCTTTCAAGTTGTTCCCAACTTGTGGCAACTCTAAACCTATCACGAGGTTTTCTGGGGCTGAGCGTGTGTGACGCCCAGTGAGTTTCCATGGCCAAGTGGGGATTCAAAACCTGGTCTCCATGCCGGCTCTATCTGGGAGATCTGATGGGATATATAGTCATAATTCCTCTCTCCTTCAAAAATCACCTGATCCCTTCTGTTGCATTGTGGCTTTCCAAAATCTTAAGGCTGTCTGGAGAGATGCAACTTGTAAGTTGAGATGGAACCCAATGGCAGCTAGTGGCTTGGTTTGTTTTTGTTTTTATTGGTGGTAGTAAAGAAACCATTCAGGATTTTAGTCTGAACTTCCAAGGAACAATCCAAGTTGCAAAACATTATCCTCCTCCCAGTAGCACCATGGACAGCTCTGCTAAAGTCCAAAAGAAAAACCCAGAGGAGTCAGCTCAAACTTTGAAGGCGCTGTCCAGTGTTCTGAAATCTCAAACTCACCTGGATAGACTTCACCACCTCGGAGAGGTCCTTTGAAGTTCAGACTAAAACCTGAAGCAGATTCACTACTACTTCTGATACCGGAGCCACCAGCTGCCACTAACCAAATCTAGTAGAACCTAGTGAGAGGGGGGGTCGATCATTGTAGCCCCAGTCATACTCCAACTGCTGTGGTTCCTTGGCGTGTGCTGAGGCTGGAGTTCTGGCACTCAAAACAGGTACCCTTGAGATGAGTGTTGGGAAGCCCGTGTTCAAATGATGACCCTGACCCTGATTGTTTCCCACTAGACAGCGTGCACATGCGTACGTGCACACGCATGCACACACGCACAGACAACCTTTTGGATTTGTTTCTGCCTTCAAATAAAATCACCTCAACCTGTGATAATCAATGCAAGGAGAAATGACATACAGACACACACAAACACACACCAGTTTGACATTGTGCAGTCTCAGAGGTGCAGGCAAAGTTCATGCTTTCTGTTTGTGGCAAAAGCTGCAGTTGCTTTTTTGTGTTGCTGGAGAGGCCTCTTGGGTTTCTCTGTCCTGCTCAGCCTGGGTTGCCACTCCAAAAATGTGTGTACCCATGCATGCACACTGGCTCTTTAGGATGCATTTTAGCAGTCAAAACTCTTTATTCTCTGCAGTAGCTGGTAGTTTTTAAATGGACTGCCTTGGGAGGCAGGGAAGGAGTTGGAACTGGGCCCTGGACACAAGGGCAGAGGGGGCCAGGCTAGCCTTAAAACTGTGCCAGGGCATGGGATGCTCAACCAACTCGGCACATGCTTTGGTTGCAATGATGTCGTTAGTCTTAACGCCCCGCCTCCGCCCAAGTATGTAAATAAGTTGTTAGATACTTCTCTGGAATGCAAATACTAAAAGTATTCTTTTAAGATTTCTGGATTTTCTCAGTGAGTAGAATTTCCTCAGATACTGAAGGATTTTTTCTCTAAAACCAAAGTCACGCTAAGGTATTAACATATATTTATTAAGGTGCTGAGCCTCCTGGAAACCCCCCTTTACTACCTACCCAGAACAGAAAACCCCTTATCCCTTGATTCTGTGTATGAAGAAGGTGGTTTGTACTTACTTTATGATGATGGAAGGATGCTCTGCTCTTGCTCAGAGAAACTCATTCTGTACATGCTCAGCCACGCTCACCTCTTTAGTTAGTGGGCCTGGAAAATCCCAAACAGCACTGGTCTCAAGCAACTGGGATAAGGGAAATGCAACTTGTATATATATTCTGGCTGGTGATTTTGTGCCCCCCTCCCACCAATATTTGTCAGGCTTTGTGGGCCCTAGAAGGTTTTGTGGCAGAAAATGGGACCCTAGAACCACCACCGTTGTCCACCCCGGTTTAAAGAAAAGTGGGTCTGCTCAGGAACATCTAGCAGTTTTGGAATATTTAAGAAAACAGGGTCATAAAGGGGGTGAAGAGAAAGAACCTCTGCTTACTGGAATGCCCCAGTAACCTGTTTGCAAAGCTATGGAAGAGTAGCTGTCAACTGTCAGACCTCAGCTGCAAGGAGAGGAATTGTGGAAGCCCAGCCTGCTTTATGGTCCAGATCAACTTGTGCAGACTTGGGTGCCTTCGGCAGAGAAGAAGCCCATTTTGCTAGCATGCCTGGAAAAGCAGTTTGCTGCAGGTTCACTCAAGCAATTGAGTCAAGCTGCATCCCCCACCCTCAGAAATGCATAGGCAGCTCTTCGAGCTGGGTCTTAACCTTGCCAGTTATATCCAAAACCCACAGAAAGCTCACAAAAACCCTCAGAATTTGCCGTAAGAGATTCGGTCGTAAAGTGAGTCCATTCCTCCCCGTGTCTGTCTGGTCCCTGATGGCGTGCTGAAAGAAAGAAATTTAAGGTCATGGAGGGTTTTGAGGCAGTTGGGTTTGTTTATAGTCTGGGGCAATTTACCCCTTCGGTGGACTAGATTAATTAGACTGCCAGTCAAAATCTTTCTGGTCTCACGGGTTGTTTGACTCATTTTCCCAGTGTTTTGACGGCTGACAAAGACTTGCTGTTGACAGTAGCTGTGTGCTAAATGTAAGGCTAGACCAGTTCCGTGATCCAAGGCTGAGCCAAGACATGAACCCAAAATTCCCACGCAGAGGGGAGACGGGAGGTTCTGTGCTAGGACTGCATGATGCTTCAAAGGCACTGGTCAAAATGCCCCGCTCTCCGCAGCTGAATGGGAGGGAGAACGCCCCCACACCCGTGTTTTTCAGAACAGTATGGGTTGAGAATTGGGAGCAACTGGAGTGTGCAATACTGTGTTGCAAGAATCTTAAAGTTGGTTTCTTTAAATATGGGTTAAATGAGTCTTGCTCTCACCAGCCTCACCAGCCTCTTTGGTAGGGACATGTGAGATAGAGACTTGTGGAATTCTCTCCCACAGGAGAATTGGGTGGGTGGGTGGGTAGGTGGGTGAGTGGTCTGTCTGTCTGTCTGTCTGTCTGTCTGTTGCCATTTTGGAAGTCCATGCACCCCTAAAGAGGCTCCCAAGGACAGAAAACTGGCCCCTGGACCCACTGTGGTTGCTCACTGTTGCTTATCGGGGGGTGGCTGTACTGAATGAAGCTGGAGAGCTATTCAACCCAGTCTCCTGTTATTTGCAAGGTGAACCAGATGAGACGGGGGGGGCATATGCAAGATTCAAAGGGAACAGCCAACCCTGTGTTTGCTGCTGTTGCTGCTGTTATCCAGCAGTTGGTATTCTGCAGAACAATGCAACTGAACCTGGAGGCTCCCAACACCCCTTGTAGCCATGACAGAGATTTGTCTACCCTAAATAGGAACCACCCATATCAAGCCCAGGTCAGGGGTGGATCTCTGATTCCCTCTTGGCTCCCTCTCTGGTTTGCACCGGGCTGCCCCGCTTCTTAGCAGTTTTGCTGAACCTGTTTCTGGTGGCATGGCAAAGTGGACCGCATGGTATTGCAGATGTGTTTGAATTGCCCTACTTGGAACCCGTTTGCACCGTAGAAGAGGGAGTGCCTTCAGAAGTGGGAGAGGAAATTGGAAGCAGCACTAAGCTGGATTCTATAGCTTAGAGAGATTAATGCCAAAGGTTTATTTATATGTGTGTGTATGTGTGTGTGTATAAATAATTGTTGAGTAGAGCTGCAAGGAAGGGTGGTGTGCAGAGACCTAAGGCCCCGGTCCTACCTGCACAGAATCTTGGTCACGGTTTCTGAAAAATTCCCAGGTTGTCAGCAGTTTGTTTATTTTAAAGGCAAAAGTTTCTGCCTATTGCCAGTGAATTCAGCTCAGTTCCCCTTTTGAAATTTCCGTGCATTCTGAACAGGCATGCATGGTAACCAGTTGCCCTCATGTAACAGAGTGTATTGAACTGCAACAAAATATGGCCTGAAATCTGCCTGTTAGGAAGTCATGATTCGACCCAAGGACTGTGTGCTGACCAACCAAGGCCATTTTTCTTAAAAGAGAGAACACTGTTTTGTTAGATCATTTAAAGAAAAAGAAAAAAGCTTGCACCATTTCAAAACATTTTCTGAAGAAGATGAACCCTGCTAAATACCAACCACCCTTTTGTGCTTGCGGATGGAAATCCCTTGTCTGTTACAGAGAGGGAGTTCCTTTGTAGAGAGGAAAGTGTGGCCTTTTCTTGAGAGAATTGGATTTAATTTAACCCTTCCTTGCAGCTGCTGTTCTCCACTTTTGATGTCTGGGGAGAGAGAGCAGCCTTTGAAAAAGCAAAGGAGTGCTGGGATTATTAGGGCCAGAAATATTGGGCCATGCTGAGGGTGTTCACTCGATAACACTGGAAACGGTACCTTTTCTAGTTTCAAGGGGGAGAAAGAAGGTTTTCTTGCTCGGTGCCTGACGGTGTTTCCCCCTTGGATTGTAGTTATAACTGATATTGCTGTGATCACCACCACCATCAATGCTGCTGCCTTTGCAAGCTGCCTAATTTGCTCTCTCATTCCAAGCGCTTTTGTTTCTGATATCTTTCTCTCTCCCTTAAGATGCAGCCCATCTCTGTTGTCCTTCCTTGTTTATCCCAAATCCGAGGGGTGTGCGTGTGTGCGTGTGCGTGTGTGTGTGCTCTGCCCCACCCTTCAGTGGAAGTGCATCGCTCTGGAAGATGTCTTTGAAGCTTGTTAGAGAGAGGGAGGGAGAGAGAGAGAGAGAGAATCATGCGCCCAGGAGTGCAGCCATTAAATTATCATGACGCTCTGATCTGAACTGGCAGGAAAAAGCTGGGAGGAGGAGTGCAGGGGGAGCGCAGGAGACGGAGAATAGCAAGTGAGTGGACCAGATGCCTCCTGTAGAAATGATGCCTCCTGTCGGGCAAGGGAGAGGGTCTGATTCCAGACGGTGGGGGAAGGCTCTGAGCCTGCCAGATGCACCCCTTCATCATCATCACATTATTATTATTATTATTATTATTATTATTATTATTATTATTATTATTATTGTTGTTGTTGTTGTTGTTGTTGTTGTTGTTGTTGTTGTTGTTATTGTTATTTTGGCTTAGTTGTGGCTGCAGAAAGAGAGACAGAGAGAGAGAGAGGGGAGGATGCTGGATTGTTATTTGAACTGGCTGCTAATACACACACACATAAGGTATGCAACAACTGCTGCTAATGTTGGGATAATCCACACTGCACATTATCACAATCTGATGCTGCTTGAAACACTGTGTCTCTGTCTTATGGAATTCTGGGGTTTGTGGTTTGGAGAGGTACACGGAATCTCTTGAACTTCAGTACTAGCACTGCCTGGCAGAGAATTCTAAATACCTCAAAAAACTGCAAATTCTGGGAGTCCATAGGATGGAGTCATGGTTGTTGAAGTGGTGTGAAAGTGCTCTAACATGCAGTGTGGGTACACCGTACATTGGCATTCTGAGTAATATTTGCAAGCTCCAGCAAGGGAAGCAGTGAAAACTTTGCTAGCTTCTGTTTTTCTGTCCTTTTGGCAAGCTGTCATGATTGTTGTCACATACATTTTCCCACTGTGTACGTTTTTCTCCTTTTTCTTGTTACTGAGGTTCATGGCAGGGATGGAGAAGCATTGCCCTGGGCCTGTATGTAGACCTCCAAGGTGATTTTACACCTTAAAGCCCCCAGACTCCTCTTTTCTGGTCAAGCAAAGGTCAAATAGCTTCTCCCCAAAGCCTCCAGGTGTTGCAGTGTACCTGCAGTCTAGTAGGCTATAGGGTCCACCCTGCACTGTAGAACATTAAGGAAAAAAATCTTTTCAAAACCTGGAGCAGATTTCTGTCGTCCTCCATTTTTTAGAGTATTTTTTGGCAGTCTATGCAGCCCCACTGCAAAAGCAGGGATAGAAAATTGGCCCCTGGACCTGCTACAGGTACCCACCCCCGGCCTGGGGGCCCAGGAGAAAGAAGGCAGAGCGCTGGGGAATGGATGGCTGTGCCAAGGGGTTTTTTGGAAGAGCCAGAAGCCTACGTTTCACTGTGGTTAGATCAGTGTTGGATTAGCTCATTCAAAAGATAAACGGTAAAATGAAACATTATTAATAGCCATCATGTTTTGCTTTCAGACATTTCCTTCCAGCATGCCTTGGAAGATGGAGAGCTCAACTGGCTACAAGAACAGTATGATTCTTTTGTTGCAATGCTCTCCTGGCTGCCAGTCTGTTGTTTAAGTCTGTTTTAATGTTGATCTGTAGTATGTTTTTAACTGTGTTGCATTTTTATTTGCAGTCTGCCTTGAGTCTTGGTTTGGGGAAAATAACTTTGTTTATCCTCTTCCTCCTCTGATTCACGAAGGCAGCACCTGTGTATTATGACCCTGCTTCCTGGAGATCTGCATTTCTTTAACTTCATGCTTTGCTGTTTGGGGGCAGAAAACTGATTTTTTGACTAGAGGAGAGGGTTCTCATTCCTTTTTGGCAAGTGACATGTAGATTTATGGCTTTTAGCAACAGCATGGATGCACCCAGGTGGGTACTTTGCTTTGGGTACTTGGCTAGCAAATAGATTTCCCATCTTTTTACTCAGCCTTGGAAATCCGGTGAGGTCACCAGCAAGGGTCGGTATTGATCTGAGTACAAAAATAGCATCCTCTTTTTCACGTGTTCCTTCGCACGGACAAATGTTGCATCTTTGTTTCTCAACCTTTGGATTGAAAACCAAGGGACGCGGCATCTTGGAAAGGAGGGACATGATCCATTCTGGGTGTATCAATACTGGAGAATAGTTTCACTGCTGCTTTTATCCTCCCTTAGTCTTGCACTGATCCCTTGGTTTGGGAGGTTACCTTTTGTCTTGAAAACAAAGAATGCACTGAACAACAAAAACAAAGAATGCACTGAAAGTTTCTGCTGAACTTGAGGTTTGTTCTGAGATCCCTGCCTTGGTCTCTTCCATCTTTGCAACAGCCTTCCAAAAGTGTAAATCTTGGCTTATCTGATTCTCACATGCAGGAACAAATATTTTCAAAAGTTTTCTCCCTGCAGTCATGATAGGGGGCCCTACGCAATTATAGTGCTATGATTCCACTTCAATTGCTATGGCAACATCCTGTGCCATTCCTGGATTTGTGGTTTATTTGGAATTCCCTAACAGAGAGGTCTAGTGCCTCACCAAGCTGCAGATCCCAGGATTCCACCGGATGTAGTAATGGTTATGAAAGTAGAGACGTAATGCTGTGTCTGTGTAGTGTGAAAGGGCCCTAAGGATAATTTTTGTACATTTTTCAGTCTTTCTTCTGCATTCAGAGGCTTTTTAATTTGCAAAGCATTCATTTGCTGAATCCCACAAAGTTCACCAAGGCCCCAAACCTTGGCTCTCCCCACTTCTATACATGTTTCGCGGTCCCTGCAGGTAGCCTTTGTGAAGATATCTTGTTATCAGCAGCCCTACTTGTAAGACTGTTCTGCTACCAGAGGAGAGAACTGAGGACACTGCAAGGATAAGGAAGAGATAGAAAAAAAACTGGGGATGCCAGTCAATTTTAGAATCAGGGCTGCGTTATTTGCATGGGTTTGAAAAGCCTGTAGAAACCTGTTCTTCTTTTCTTTTTTGGGAGCAGAGGTGGGGAGGGCGGAGTGGAAGAAAGGCCGGGGGTTTGGCAAAAGAGCTTTGGTTCCTCTGAAGCTGAGTAAAAGCCCATCTTTGTGGCAACAACTGACAAAGGCCGGTTTTTCTATGCAGTATGTGCTAAGTCGGACTCTGGGGGAAGGAGGTGATCCACAGCATACAAATGGTGAGGCTTTCCCTCCCTCCCGCTCTCCCTTGGCTGCGCATTGAGGCCTCTGTGCATTTGCAAGAATGCTCCTCCTCCTGCTGGTCTCCTCTTTTCCAAGCCAGACTCTCTTCTGCAGCCTGAGCTAAAGTGGGAGAGGAGCCAGTGGGAAACCTTGTCTTCCTAGCAAAGATCAAGAAGAACCTTTCGGCTGTAGAGAGTTTTCCCTGATGGTCGTGCCAGAATTTAAGAGTGGGAATGACCAACCTTATCAGCCAGGTGTGCGCTGCTTTAACATTGTCAGTGCTAACAGGCTGGTAACTGATCGCAGAATCATGGAATTGTAAAGTTGGAATGGCAAGGGTCCCCTGCTCCATGCAAGTAAGGGAAAGTCACAGGTCAAGCACTGCCTGTTCCTTTGGTTTGTCTACCCAAGCATTCAAGCGGTAGATAGGGTACATTATGTCTTTGTACTACGACACGGAGCTGTTATATTTGCAGGTATCAATCTTGAGCCTAAAAGATGATGCATGTCATAGCAGGCCTGTGCTTCGTGTTTACATTCATAAAATCCTGGAGTTGGGAGGGATGCCCAAGGGGTCTCCAGTCTAGCTTTCTACTGGCGCAGGGATGCATGGCAAAGCGTCCCTCACAGGCCGCCTCTGCTCAAAAAAATCTGCAGTAAAGGATTGTCAGTTTCCTTTCAGGGAGTCCATCCTGGTCTTGAATAGTTGTTACCACTAGGTTGTTATTCCTAATGTTTCACCTTACATTTCCTTCCTTATTCTTTGAATCCATGGGTTCAAGACCATTTCCACACTACACTGTTATAGTGCTACTATTCCAGTTTCAACATCCTATGGAATCCTGGGGTTTGGAGTTTAGGGTGGGGCATTCAGAATGCTCAGCCAGAGAACTCTTGGGCCTCACACTTGAAAACAGCAGTCCCTTTCTGAACAAATACATTCCTCCTACCCGCCATGGTGGCCATTTTGTGGCATTGTGACACTGTCTCTAAAGGCCAAATTGTATCCTCCAGTTCCCCAGAAGCTTGCAAACTGACCCATCATCCAAACTGCTGCATGCAGCTTAGAGTTTGCAGAGGCTGTTTTTTCCTAAATGCCAGGGAAAGCGGCAAATTTGCCATTCTTTCAGCATCCTTAGCCACCCCTCAGCCAGCACGCCTGGATTCTTGCGTACCTGCACACGGCCTCCCCTTCCTTCCTTCCTTCCTTCCTTCCTTCCTTCCTTCCTTCCTTCCTTCCTTCCTTCCTTCCTTCCTTCCTTCCTTCCTGTCTGTCCTTCTGTCTTTCTTCCTCCCTCCCTCACTCTCTCTCTTTAACATAAGAGGTTGCAATCCACCCAGCAACAAAAAGGACCTTTGCCACCCTAAATCCTGTGCCTGCAAGGTGTGCTTGCTCTCTCCAGTGCACAAAGCATTTGCCAAACCCATCGCCCTCTTCCTCTTTTGTTGGAAACTGGGTCAGTGTGCCATCACTGTTCCCCCGTGTATGCCTTTCCAGCTGCCTGTGTGGATGGGGACAGACCCTGGCTCCTGCAGAAAAAAAATGAAATATGCTGCTGGCCTCTGGTGGGCCAAGTGCAGCTTGCGGCCCTCAGACTCTTGTTTTGTGGCCCCTGGCCCACTCATGCTTCCTGGATTGTCCTTTTTCTGTCTCCCACAAGGGTGAATAGCTCCTGGATGCCCCCATCTGATTTTAGCGATGATGGCCAGCTGTTCTTTTGAGGCAATCTGCTGTCCTCCTCCACCCTTTATTGTACCACTCAGTGTGCAGGCTAGGGGCTGCTGGGACCTGCAGTCCAGCAACATCTGGAGGAGAACAGCTTCTCACCTTCATGTAGGTGTTCAGATGTAAGACTTAACTGTGGTTAAAAGAAAACAAGGCATTAAAATAAAGGATGTAGCTACACTGCACAAATATAAAAGTTTGATGCTGCTTTGCTGTTGGCCCTCCACACTTGGGGGTTTCACTGGCATGAATCTGATTATTTCCAAGTTTCTCCAACTCCTGCCCGCAACCCTCAAGTGCTTCTTTCCCAGGGGAACCTTCCCTCTTGGCGGCTCCAGTCGGGCCATGCAGTCCTTTACAAATCCTCCTCCTCTGCTAGTGGCCGCTGGGCCAGCTAAGGATGGGTCACAGCCCAGTTTCTCTGCACCACCAACCCTCTACCAGTGCTCTCCACATATACCCAAGGAATGAGATGGGTGAGAGAAAGGAAGTATAGGACCATCATGCCAACCCATCCCCTTTCCCTTTCCTTTCCCTGACCTGGTTTGGATCCTGGGTGCCTGCTCTCCCCACCATGCCTCGACCCCCTTTCCACAGACACACACACATTATGATATTTGCAGTTTTCCCCACTTTTTGTGAGGGTCCTGCACCCCCAGGCCTGGCAGGTGTGGGGGGCCGGCTGTACCTGCTGTGACTCCCTCCTACAGAAGGCTGGATTCTGTAGCTTGGTCTGGGAGCTCTCTTTGGCAGGGATTGCTAAGCACCTCTTCCCCAAACTGTAAAATCTCAGGTTTCTATAGGCCGTTAAAGGTATTTCAAGCTGCTATAATTATGTAGTGTGTATGTGCTCCAGAAGGTGTATGTTGTGATTACCTCAGCTGGTTTTATGGAGTTCTGTAGGTTTTCAAATGGTTGATTTGTATTATTAGTCTTCCATTCCATTTTTATGGCTTTTTATAGTTCTTTAAACAAGTTTTTCTTTCGTGCAAGATCCTTTGGAAAACTAATGTGAAAATGAGGAGGTGTATGAGTGTGTTTGTAAAACTGAATCATCAGATTAGATGAGACTCTTTATGTTCTGTCAACATCACACTTTAGGTCTGTCTAGGGGCTCTCCGTTCCCCGATGCTCGATGTCACAAGACTCTTGCTTTTTGCTGCAACGGTGAAAAATACCTCCCCCTGCTCCAGGATTGTTTTGTGTCATTGCCACCACATTTTTCAGCAAACTATATTTAATAAAAGCATCTGTCAGTAAGCACCCACCCCTGCGACTGTGTCTATCTCACGTCCCCGCTTTGCTGTCTGTGCAAGACCCGACAAGCCCAGCTTTTGAGATAAAAATCAGAGCCATTAGCACATAATAAAAATGCAAAGCATGGAAAACAAGAGATGGTACAGAAGAAGATGGGCCAAGGAGTAGCAGCAGAGCCAGCCAAAAATCTTGGCTGCCTCAGATGAAGCCCTTTGGGCAGAGAGGGAGCCAGCATTCTGGCATCTGGAGAAGGAAAAGTGGGGAGTGGGCTTGTTTTGCAGTGGGCACTGTGCGTGTGCCATGCCAAGGATTCTCTGCCTGGCTACTCCATCATTAACCTGTGCAGAAATGAGGATCAAGGTAGTGTGGTCAGGTGAGGCACCTCCCAGGCCCCAAGGTTTCATGGCCCAAACCTGACCTGGGGACAGACCCCCCCAGTGATGTCGTAATGAGGTTATTAAGCGTGAAGCATCAAGCATCGTGGTTGGAAAGGCTGACAGAGGAGACAGAAGAGAAAAAGTCTGGAGAGAGAGTCTACAGAGTCTATAACTGTTTTCCACAAGCAGACTCCAGCAATAGGGCCCAGTGGCACAAAGTTGTAGAGATCCTTTATTCTGAGGTTGGAGGTCTCGCCCTGGGATTCCTCCCTTCATGCTGTGGCTGCTGACTCACAGTTGGGCTGCCTCCTTGGGAATGCCTTCTTGCCCCATGGAGTTGTCCACGCACTTCCACCTAAGGCATTTCTCTTCAAATGCTTCATCGCCATTTCACGTCCGTGTGTTTTGCTTTTAGATCTCTGACATCTACATCAGCGGAGAGTCCGGGGACCTGACCGCCAAAGAGAAGCTCCTCCTCTGGACACAGAAAGTGACGGCTGGTTACATAGGAGTAAAGTGCACCAACTTCTCATCTTGCTGGAGTGATGGAAAGATGTTCAATGCCATTATCCACAGATACAGGTGCGTGCGTGCTCCTTCCTGCCATCCTAAATGACCTAATTAATAAAATAGCCTTCCTTTGAAATGTTGTAGAGATTCTAGAATTGCGGGGTGATCTTGTATCTGTTTCAAAAAATGACTTTGTGTAATTTGGGTCCTAAACCTTGGGACTTCACATTTTAAATTTTGGAATTTGATTCTGAGCATGCTTAATGAAACAAAAATCTATGGGTCTTAATCCATGTTCCTGTAGCACAGCATAAATACCTGTACATGGACATGTGCCACGGCATTATTACAGAACCCCCATCCAGAACTGCAACATTGCACAACACTTCTCTGTGGCTGTCACTGCACAGTGCACACAGTACATAGTGCGCAACTGCAGTGCAAAGTATAGGATGCACAGTGTCCAGTTTGCAAAACACGGCACAGGTGAGCGTGCTGTTTGTGCAACTCCTCTTCTCCTCCTGTCAGCAGAATATGTTGGTTGCACAGTGGTGGCTTCTTTGGCCCTGCATACGTAGCGTGTTCCATCTGCACCTCTGTCCCCAAGTGAATCCTGGCTGTTCCATTGCACAAGATTGGAACACGCTGCCTGTTTCTGAGGCTGAGTGCTTTGACAGAGAGCTGAGGGCTGGAGTTGCCTTTGCTGTCATTCTTCCCTCCTGCAACATAATTTTTTTCTTCTTCTCTGTGTCCTGCAGGCCTGATCTGGTGGATATGGAGAGAGTTCAGATTCAGAGTAGCCGGGAGAATCTGGAACAGGCCTTTGAGATTGCTGAGCGGCTCGGGGTCACCAGGTTGCTGGACGCAGAAGGTGATTCCTGGGGATGGGAGCGTTGGCTAGATTCATTGGTGCCTGGCAGCTTTATCCACTCTGGGTTTTAGTCAGAGCATTGAAGCCACTGCCTAAGGTGGATTCACCTTCCCACCGATGGCCATCACTGGAATAAAAATTGCATTAACTGGGCTGATCCCTTATGCTACTAACTTAGCTGAGCTGCTGACAGTTAATGCTTTTGACTTCTACTGTAGTGTTCTTTGTATATTTTACATTTTCTTGATGTACATCACTTTGAAATTTTTTGGGTAGGAACTGCATATAAATAATTGCTTTTATATAATAGTAATGATGATGACAATGGTAATTTTGATGCTTCTTTGCAAATACAAGGTTGGGGCCAAGGAGTGAGCACTTGTTCTAGACTGGCGGGTGGGGGTAGATTTTCTTCTTGGACACCCCTTGAGGACCGGATGCTGTCAGGAATCAGGGTCCTCCCCCGAGGCCACTCCCACTCTTCAGACCCCTCCTCCTGATCTCATGGGGTTGGGTGTCCCTGCCTTTGTGTAGAAAGAAACCCAATGCAATTCAACAGTGCCTCCCTGTGCAAGGAAAAAGGCATTGCTGCTCCCTCCGTGCATGGAAAAAGCACAGAGAGATTTGCTTCCATCTCTGTGCATGCAGAAACAGGCTGTCCTTCTTTCAGCATGAGCCAGAGGCTACCATTTGGTGGAGAAATGAGAATTCTTGCTCTCATCTCCAGTCACTGATCTGGGATAAGAGGGTGGTTTCTTCACCCAGCCCTGCAATGAGGCTGCTGGAGGGTTTCTTCTCTCTTTCTCTCCTTCTCCTCTTTGGAACAAATGAAATTTCTTGCCCCAAAAGCTGAAAAGTGCAAAAAAACAACAACCACACATTGAAAAAGGCTCAAAAATTCACTTAATCCTGATAGAGAGGGAGAAAACGTTTGCAGTTCCTCTTTTGTTCTTGTCAGAACAAAAGTAAAAGAAGATTTGTATACCTATTTAAGCCCAGCCTTGTCTCTGAAATGCTTGCTCTGTACTTTCAGGGAGTGTATGTCTCTCTCCCAGCCCTGAGTCATGGACCACTGAATCCTTGACTCCCATAAGTGAAGCCTGAAATGGTACCATCCAGGCAAAGCTAGACATACTGCAGAAAAATATGTGCGTGTTGTTGTTGAACAGCAAAATTACAACTGGCTTTCGAGCTTTCTTTCACTTTGTCCTGTTCTCCGTTTCCCAGATGTCGATGTCCCCTCGCCAGATGAAAAGTCTGTCATTACATATGTGTCTTCAATTTATGATGCCTTTCCCAAAGTCCCAGAAGGAGGAGAAGGAATCAGTGCCATTGTAAGTCCTGCGGCTCCTTGCCCTTTGCCAGATCCCCACCCCTTTGACCCCCATGCAGACCGGTTGATGCCCCTGATGCCATGGGCCCAACCAGCTTTGGGTTTGGCCTGCAGTCTGATGTTTCCTTGCCCCAATCTCCTTTCTCCTTCCCCAGCCCCTTTTGACAAGCTTCAAAGCCTTGTTTGCGCTGTGTGTCTGTTGCATCAGAACCCAAATGGCTCTTTGAAAATAACCTTCCTAGTATTTTAGAAGACTAAGGGGAAACGATGCATTCTCCATTTTGGGTAACCGGTCCTCAGCTTGATATTTTGCCTATGGTCGAGATGGGGGCAGCTGATGGTTGATTATTCGTTCCACCGCTTTCTTTCTGTAGGAAGTGGACACGAGGTGGCTAGAGTACCAAAACCACGTGGAAACCCTCCTCTCCTGGATCAAGCAGCACACGATAATGATGTCTGACAAATCTTTTCCCCAGAACCCTGTAGAGCTTAAGGTAACCTTGGTGTGCAAACTCTTTATCCCATCTGAAATAGAGCCTTGCTTTGAGCTTTGTATATTTGGCTGTGACTAGATATGGGGAAAATCCCAAGTTAGGCTTCATTTCCACCATTGGTTGCAGCCCTTGAACTGGCTTCTTCCTCTTATTTACTTATGCTGGGGGGGGGTCCAACCCAGGGACTCCACGTGGCCTTACAAAGCTGTTTTTCTACCCCTTAATGCCCCCAGGCTCCCTGGACCACCCTTTTTGACCCCTCAAAAAAGAGGTGTAGCATCACCTGGAAGCGTCCAGAATAACCAGTTCACGTTTTCAATAAGCTACAGACCTCCCTTGCGCTGTTTAAGCATAAAGTAACCTGGTTTTCAACACCAGAGGTGGATTGTTGGTCCTTTGCGTTTGGAGCAATCTGTGCAGTCTCTGGAGACTCTCAGGGACAGAAAATTGGCCTTCTGCAGTGGCCTATCCTTGCTTTGTATATTCAAGATGGGGCTTAGATAATGTAATCTGAAGATCCACAAACCATTGGGGAAAAAAGCAGAGGGCTTTCTCTCTTCACTGTCAGCCTATGAAATTTGTATCTGGGCTCATACTCTTTGTGGGATGTCAACAGAAATGTTTTATTTTGGGAATGGTCCAAGACAAGGAAGCAAATGTGTGACTTGCTCATGTCAACAGTGCTACTGGGGTTGGATAACCATTGCTGTGTTTTTTTGTGTCATGTAGGCCTTGAAAGTTAGACTGGCTCGGACAGCTGTAGACAAAAAGGAAATGTAAAGGGGGATCCTTAGGAATCTTCAGATGGAATTTGGGGTGGAGGGGAGCCCTCCCTGTTTCCTCCCTTCCGGCCCCCTTCTTGCAGCCAGCCGTTTACGGATTCCTGGTAGATGAGGATCAGCTGCC
This sequence comes from Ctenosaura bakeri, assembly GCA_948474755.1. Taxonomy (NCBI): domain Eukaryota; kingdom Metazoa; phylum Chordata; class Lepidosauria; order Squamata; family Iguanidae; genus Ctenosaura; species Ctenosaura bakeri. The sequence goes on from CAOLHI010001157.1 coordinate 81,888, forward strand.
TTTTCCCTCCACTTTGTGGTTAATAGCTGTTGGATATGTTTTTTCCTCTTCTGTTGAGTAAGGTGACTCCTTGACTCCTTCTTATTACAGGCACTTTATAACCAGTATATCCACTTCAAAGAAACTGAGATCCCAGCAAAGCAACAGGAAAAAAGAAGCATCGAGGAGCTGTATAAGCTACTGGAGGTGAGAGAAGTTCTTGAACGGGCAGGAGAATGAATCATTGTCACTAAGAGTGGCTGTGGATTTGCTTTAAAATAAAACTAAGCAAAGGGGCCTGGAAATTCAGCTTTGGCACAGCGTTGGGATGTTAAAGTGTGACTTTTAAACTGTTGGAAAGCACGGGCTGTTAGAAATGCACTGGAGAATTTGGCATTTTGTGTGAAACAAATGGAGAAAGAAGTCACTCTTCCAGCTCTGAATTTCCAGGCTTAAAGCATAAACTGTCTAGCAGGGTCTACCAAACACAAAACAACCCTTCATATTCCACTTGGGCAGCTGCTAGTATTTGGCCACGTGGCTAACGTGGCTGAAATAGATTCCCGGCTACCCAGGGGCAAGGGGGCCACAGGCACTGCAGGTGGGAGTCGCAGTAGAGCTGGTCATCGCACGCTTTCCGTTCTGTCTCAGGCCCAGGTGAAACAGCTGCTCTTCCCTTTTGTGCCCTCCAGGTCTGGATTGAATTTGGCCGCCTTAAGCTGCCCCAGGGCTACCACCCCAACGACGTGGAAGAGGAGTGGGGCAAACTCATCATTGAAATGCTGGAGCGGGAGAAGCTGCTGCGGCCGGCCGTGGAAAGGCTGGAGCTGCTCCTGCAGATAGCCAACAAAATTCAGAACGGGACTCTGAGCTGCGAGGAGAAACTCACCCTGGCCAGGAACACCCTGCAGGCGGTGAGTCCGGTCCTTTTCCTCTTCTTGCTTGACCAGAATCTTCCCTGTGGGCCACACCTTGTAGCCAGAGAACTGCAGCCCGAATCTCAGTGTGGTAAATGCACGTGGTCAACAGAGACATTTGGATCCTGCAGTTGTTAAAAACAGACACACTTATTGACCTGGGTTCATTTGAAACGCCATTAGCTGGCGTAATACAGTCCTCACTTGTATTAACCTGCACTCCCTTCCTGTCTCTAGAAGCAGGGGATGGGTCCACACGGCACAGTTGTAGTGCTTTGATAACTCCTTAAGTGCTATGGAATCCTGGGATTTGTAGTTTCATGAGTTTGCTGTCAGAGAGCAATACTGTTTGTAGTGCAGGGGAGTGAATTGGAAATTTCTAAGCCTGCCGCCCCACACCAGTTGCAGGATTCCAAAGGATGGAGCTATGGCAGTTAATGTGATCTCAAAATGCTGTCCTTGTGCAGTGTGGATGCAGCCTGGGTGACATTTCCATTGGAGTTTCCTTTCTTTTGTCCCTGCCTCCATTCTTCCCAGAAGTCTCTTCCACTTTCCTGGTACTTCTTCATTCACCTTCATTCTGGATATTCTTCCATGCCTATTGTACCACCTGCTCTTTGCTGTATATACATAATACCCCTCTGCTTTTTGCCCCCTTTCCAGCCTCATAACTTCTCTCACATCCAAATCAGTGTTAAGTGGAGCCAGAATGGCTTCTGTGTCCCTCATAGGGGGGTCGTCTTTGACAGATGCTGGTTAGGGTGGACTTTGGTGAACATTTGGTGACATCCCTACATCTCAGCCAGTGGCTGGTTGGGACTTGCAAGTGACTTTTTCCAGTGTTGGCTTTTCAAAGTAGAAACTCAAACATGCTAGTCAGCTCTGTTGATCAGAAAATGGCCATTCATGCCTCTCCCAGTAGCTTTTTTTTGGGCAACACTCTACTTAGGCGGGATGTTGGTGAACATTCTGTGGCATCACATCAGCTCAGCCAGTGGCTCTGTGGGACTTGGCGTGGGAGTTTTTTCCTTGCTGGTTTGTTAAAACTAGAAATTTGTCCACCTCACTCAGATCTGTTGATATGAAAATGACTTTTTATGACCCTCATAGAAGTGAAAGGGTTTGACTACGTGCCGTTTTAGGTTGTTTTAAACTAGAAGAAGCATTTATAAGTTGCTGTCGTCTGTTTAATTTAGGCATCACCCTTACCTGCAGAGGGTGAACGCCTTTATAGTAACCTCAATTCCCTTCCTGCCAGGATGAAGCACACCTGGAGTCAGGGCAGATGGTGCAGTACGAATCCGACGTGGTCATGTACCTCCAGGAGTGCGAAGGGCTCATCCGCCAGCTCCAAGTGGATGTTCAGATTCTCCGCAATGAGAATTACTACCAGCTGGAGGAGCTAGTTTTCAAGTAAGTGGATGGCTATGTGTGCAGGTGAGCTTACAAATAGTTTTTCTGGGGGAGGGAGAGGAAGTCAGCGTTTTGATGGAATCATAGAATTCAAGACTTAAAAGAGACCACAAGGGCCATCGAGTCCAACCTCTTGCCATGCAGGAATACATAAAGTATTCCTGACAGATGGCCATCCAGCCTCAGTTTAAAAACCTCCAAAGAAGGAGACTTCACCACATTCCCAGGCAGCAGCCTATTCCACTGTCCAACTGCTCTTACCATTAGGAATGTCTTCCCAGTGTTTAGGTGGAATGTCCTTTCCTGTAGTTTGAAGCCATTGCTCCATGTCTTAGTCTCTGGACTGGCAGAAAACAAACTTGCTCCATGCACCATATGACATCCCTTCAAATATTTAAACGTGGCTATCATGTCACCTCTTAACCTTCTCTTCTCCAGGCTAAAGATACCCAACTCCTAAGCTGCTCCTTATAGGACTTGGTTTCCAGGCCCTTTACTATTTTGGTAAAAGTTGTGATAATGTTGCAAAGAGAAAGGTGAGGTTTGGTTTTTTTATCCCAACACACCTTGGAAGGCTGCCTTCCTGAGCAGAACCAAGCCAAGACCTTTTCATTTAGTGCTGAAATGATAGTTCCAGCCCCTCATTGTCCATTTGTGAAGTGAGGATGGGGACTGTGAGGTGGGAAGCCCCTGTTTTTCTCATCTCTGGCACTCCCATATCTCCTTAAGCCTCCCTTTTTTGTCAGAAGGCCAAACTGTTTCTTCTGGAAGCCTCCAGGAAAAGAGATTCACCCTTTCAGCCAGTCTTTCTCAACCTTTTCACCCTGGAGAAGACCTGGAAATAATTTTCAGGTCTCAGGAAATGCCTGCATAAACATGGTTCTGTCTAAAGCTCCAAAAATTCTTTTTTCTCAATTGCAATCTCTCATGGAACCCCTAGTGACTTCTCACATAACCCTAGAGGATGGCTTTCAGGGCCTCCCTGAACTGTTTAACATTTTAAGAAACCCACATTTTTCAAAACGAGAAGTAGACTTCCAGCCATTTCTGGCTGTCTTCCCTTCCCTCCCAAGTTTTTGGGATTTTATTCAATCCCTATGATAAAGACAGGTGCAGAAAACTGGCCTCCAGAGCCACTGAAGCTGCCCAGCCCTGTGCTAATCCCACCAGCCTGCTGTGATTGTGCTCCGGTCTCCTCTCAACCTCTCCACCTGATGCTCTCGCAGGATCGTGCGCCTCCAAGACGAGCTGGTCACCCTGAGGCTTGAATGCACCAACCTCTACCGGAAGGGGCACTTTTCCTCCCCGTCCTCCTTGGACTTGATCCAGCCTGCCTCCTTGAGCACCCGGCACCTTAAGGCTGACCCCCTGTTGAAGGGGACGCACACCACCACTACCACCACCACCGCTGCCTCTACCTCCTGGTTCCGGAAGCCCATGACCCGCGCGGAGCTGGTGGCCATTTCGTCCTCCGAAGATGAGGGCAACCTCCGGTTTGTCTATGAGCTGCTCTCGTGGGTGGAAGAAATGCAGGTGCGTTGTGTGATGAGCCACAGAACAGAACTCCAGTGATGGAGGATGTGCACACTGGGGTGATTATGTCACGCATGTGGGATGATAAAGTAACTTGTGGTCAGTTCTTTGAATGAATTGATTTGTTATTGACTTTTTAGCATCCAAACAATTTAGGGGGAAGAGTTGTAGAAGGTACCTTAAAGTCTGTCTAATCCAAGTCCTGCCATGCAGGATTCCACTGCTAAAATAGACTTTTTTTCATGGTGTGTGTGTATGCGTATGGAATCTTACAGAAAAATGCTGCCAGCTCAACAACATAAACTGACTCTAAAACATATTCTAATGAAGATGCTGGGGATCCTCCCAAGGACATGTCTTTTTGGCCTAAATCATGGGTGGGAATTCTGTGGCCCCCCAGGTGTTTTTGGCCTGCAACTTACAGAACTCCTCACCATTGATTGGGGTAGTTCCTCTAGGGATAATGGGAGTTACAGTCCAACAGCATCTGGAGGGCCATATGGTTCTCACACCTGGATAAGCAAATACTTAGGTCAGTTCCCTTGAATTAATGGGTTTGTTCTTGTCGAAGCAACATCAGGATTCAGGCTTATGTTCCCTTCAGAGTTGGGACCAGGATGGTGCAGTTAACAGGACTTGCCTGGTTGCTACATGATGGGACAGAAGGCAGAGATTGTCCCTAAAGGGTACCTTTTAAAGGAGGCCTTGGACTTTCCTGATCGGTCAAATATGGACAGCAGGCTTGGGTCCCAACTGTTTCTGTAACGATGGAGGACCAAGTGTCGTGCTCTTTCTCTCTTACCTAAGGGTTTATCTCAAGCAAGGGACACTCTCTTTTTTAGGCAGTTGTTTAGGCTGTCAAGTGCTGGTTGGTTGCTTGAATCTTCACTTATTTTCTTCTTGCATTTGAGAGCAAAAAAAGTTTTATTCCTACTAGCTTGGTACCATGAGAGTTATTGCACTCTCTTCATGTTTGGGGTTGCGTGGGTGGGACATGGGGGCTTAAAATCCAGGCCTTTAAATGCTGATTATTTGCTTATTTGGGGTGTATTTCAGATGAAGCTGGAGCGGGCCGAATGGGGGAGCGACCTGCCAAGTGTTGAATCCCAGTTGGAGGTCCAGCGCAACATCCACAGCAGTGTGGAAGACCTGGGCTCCAGCGTGAAGGAGGCCCGGATGTACGAGGTAGGCAGAAGGAGCCGGGTAATTCCAGAGTCAGCGGTGTGCAGGGCAGCCCACTTAACACAGTTCAGGAAAGATTGCAGAGATGCTGGGGGTGGGGGATGCAAAGGGGAGAAAGAAAGTAGTGTTATTAGTGCTCTGATTGCCCAGTCACTGAGGACTTGTAGGAGTGCGGCAGTTGCCCGGGCTTGGTTATGGAATCATAGAACAAAAAGAGACCACAGGGGCCATCAAGTCCAACCCCGTTCTGCCATGCGGAAGACACCATCAAAGCATTCCTGACAGATGGCCATCCGCAGTTGGGCTTCCTTTGGAAGGAGGTTACTGGCAGTCGCTGTGGGTGGTGGAGATTTTGTAGTATTTGCTTTGGTGTTTTGATTTTGAAAGTGTGAAAAGAGCCCATAAGGAAGGTAGGGATGGATTGCAAGGGGTGAGATGAGGCAGCTGGAATTCATGAGCTTACCTTTACTACCTGTTCTGTTTTGGAACTTGCTGTAACTCCAGGCTTCTTTCGGTGCTGCTGAACACTGCCACATTACACTGCTGTAAGATATTGACTGTAAATGATGCAGCAGATGGTAGACAGCAGAAAAGCCTTCCAGCCCATTCACTGGTGGGGTCCAGTGTCCCCTCACAGCCGGTGGTAGAATTGGGCCCCAAAACAACTAATTCCACCCAAGCTGTCCCCTGGCCAGTAATCCAGTTTGCCACATTGGCTCTATGAAGTCCCTGCAATGGGGTGAACTCATCCCAGGGCAAGGCCCCTGGTGGATGGACTCCCACCGGTTGTATAGTGTAGAGGCAAACAAAGAAAATCAAAGTACACTGTCATGACCCATTTCCCCTGCCCCCCCACCCAAGTTATGAGAACTGCGCAAGCAGGTTTGTAACAGGAAAATTAACTCTCCCAGTCTGTTCTTATCCTTCATATCTTTTCCCAGAGCTAAACTCCCAAGCTAAAATTACAACCAACAAACAAAAAAGGATTAAACTAAGTCATTAACTGAAATTCACAGATGATTTGGGAAAGGGGGAGCACGGGAAGGAGGATTCCCAAAGCAGCCATATTTCCGGAAACCTGTATTTTCCAGCTATATTTGGAACTTCTCCATTCTGTTTTATGTGCCTTTTTCTCCCCTGTGCCCCTCCGTTCCAGGGTAAAATGTCTCAGAATTTCCGAACGAGTTACGCAGAGACGCTTGGGAAGCTGGAGGTCCAGTACTGTAAACTTATGGTGAGTGTACTTTGTGGGGGTTTTCTCTCTGGCCACAGAAATCTCAAGGAATCTCACCCAGATTCCCTGCAAAAATTAAATACATTTCCCAGGGGTTTAGTGTTCCATCCGAGAGCCTTTCTGTGCGATCTGTTTGTTTTGAAGTAAGTCCGTTCACATTTACTCATTTGTGGTTCACAGTCCACTGGGTTTTTAAAGGAGTTCTCCAAGGTGCTGAAGTCTTTTTCCTAGACAGGTTCAGCTAGATTTAAAGCTGCCAAAAACACATCTCTGTAAGATAGGTGAGCCTCTTACTGTCAGGCACTTTGGAGTAACATATTGGGAAAAGGTGGGATATAACTTTAATGAATGAATGAATTATCTGGGGAAGGAGAGTACCAGCTTCAATAACTGTCCTCCTCTGTGGGTTGCTGGTGAAAATATGGTAAAATATATGTTTTTTTCACAGGAAACTTCCACTTTCCGCCTGAGTCATCTCCAGAGCCTTTATGAGTTTGTGTCTCGAGCAACTGCTGAGTTAATTTGGCTAAATGAAAAGGAAGAGGAGGAACTGGCGTATGACTGGAGTGACAACAACCCCAACATGGTGGCCAAGAGGAATTATTTCACAGTGAGTGGCAGCGACTCAAAAGGGGCTGAAGATTTGCACTACCACCCTTGGGTTGGGATCCTGTTAACAGTCCCATTTAACAGTGGGGAATCCCTGAATCTGTGGGTAAATGCTGAGAGTAAACACCGCTGATACCCTCTAGTGGTGGACTGATTGCAGGATGGAGGCTTTTGTGTTTCTGGGGTGTCTGGAAGTAAACTTGGGACGCAAAAGTGTGAGAGAGTCTTTCACCAGGGCAAATTTTGCAGATCTTCTTTAATAAGAAAAAGGTGGGAGATGTCAGTGCAGAAGCTGCTTCTTTTTTTGCTTAAATTTGCCTTTTATACTTCCTTTTTGGAATCAAGATTTTGCAGACTTTACTTTGTGGAAAGAGAGAGAATTTGGCCATGTTGTGTTAAATACTTCTTCTTTGTGGTCTCTGTGACTCACATAAGTGGGTCATCTGTGCCTGCACAGTGCGCTGTTCAGAACTTCCTAGAGCTTTGGAACATGCATTTTGGTAGAAACCCCACCCTGTCTCCTTAGGCTATATAAGCCAAAACCCTCAGCTTCCTGCCAAAACCCTCAGTTCCATGGCTGTCCAAGTCAGTAGCCAAAGGAGGAAGGGTGCTGCAAGAGAAAAGGCCCTCTCCCATGTCTTCCCACAAATGTATTTCTCCTACGGAGGGGACAGGGAGAAGAGCCCCTCAGTAGATCTCCATTCTCAGGCAATGCTATTGGCTATTGACTATTACAGTTTATTGTTTCCCCAGTAGCTGGTGGCCGTATCAGGAGGGGGACATTTCTTATGGGAGTTTTGGCCTGAATTTCAGTGGAGCTGTCCCTGGTGCTGAATCTATTTTCCAGGGAAGGCTTAAAGTCTGGGCTAGAAACTGAAGTGTTTCACCAGCCGCAGCAGCACAGTGAGATAGGAGCCACTGGCCACCCCTGCTTTCAGGCTGAAAGAGGTAGGGCTCTTGTCTGGTTTTGGCATCAGAAGCATAACTAGGCCTTTGCCATGTCTCTGTTGCACAGGAGCTCACAATGGAGCTAGAAGAGAAACAGGACGTTTTCCGCTCCCTCCAAGACACAGCCGAGTTGTTGTCCCTGGAGAATCATCCAGCCAAGCAAACCGTGGAGGTAAGGCGTGGCTCGGTAGTGCATGTGCTGGGCCTTCTGGCCATGATCCGAGTGCGCCAGGAGAGCTCTTTTTTGTGGGGCTTGCGGAGCACTATGTGAGCCTGCTGGTGGAGCATTTTATCGGGAGCTCTGGGAGGACCAAATGACCCCCGTCCCTGCCAGCACAAAGGGAGCTCTCCTGGAACACCCCTCCAGCTAATCAGGGGGTCATTTGGGGCCCAGGAGGGCCCAGCTGAAGCTGGAAACCATCCAGCCTGCCAAAAAGTGTTGAGCAAGGAGGTACTGGGTACATTGAAGTAATTCATTGAGCAGATTTGGCTCTTCGTGTTCTGTGTGAGGCAAATAAGGCAGAGAGTTACTTTACAAGTTAACACCGTGATGGGTGTGTATGTGTGTGTTGATCAGACTGCTGGCCAGCTATAGCCCCTTGTGATGGACTCCTATAAGATATGCACGATGTGGAATGTATGCTTGCTCTGTGTGCGTGTGTCTCTGTCTATACATGACTTTTAATATCCTTTGGGTGCTCGTTGAAATGGTAAAAAAGGTGGAGCATGAGATGGTCTTTTCAGAATCAGGCACTGGACAAGGACATTTTGGGACACCGAAGAGCAAAATGGGAGCGGGAATGGCAGGGGGATCAACCCATTTTCTTCCTGTTTGCAAAATTTTCCATCCATGGGTTTCCTGTGGGAGTCATTTACTTGCCCGAGATGGCAAGGCGAAAAGTTTTTTATGAACCTCTCCTGATAGTGAGGTTGCCCTTCCCGTTCCTAGTGGCCAGAAGACCCAGGCAAGTGGCCACAGCTGGCAATGTGGATTTTCTCATTTTCTTTCTCCCAGGCCTACAGCGCAGCCGTGCAAACACAGTGGCAGTGGATCCGGCAGTTGTGCCTGTGCGTGGACCAGCACGTGAAGGAGAACACAGCCTACTTCCAGGTAAGGGGGGTCTCAGATTAGCAAGCAGCGGTTAGAATTAATTTGTTCCCTTTACTAGTTATACCATTGGGGTGGTGGTGGGAAAAGATCATTGTTACTGCTTTTTATGGTGTTGAAGGACCAACGTGGTAACTTGTTGTGTTACTCATTCCTTTTCTCTTTTATCCTTTGTTAACTGAGAAAACTTTGGTAAGACTGATAAGAAAATGGCATAACATTTGTCAAAAATGATCAGAATGCTTCTAAAGATACCTATAATGTAACTAGAAATGACACTTCTAATAGTAAGGCCTCAATCCTTTTGGTTACTTCATCTAGAGTAGACCCATTGAATCAATTGTTGGAATCAACATGTGGGAAAATCCCAGCATCTCAGTGGGTTTGCTCTACTTGGGAGACCCAAAAGGAACCAGGCAGAGCAAAGTAACTTTTACTTCCTGCTCACTTCCTGCTTTTAGGAATGGCCTATCCTGGGCCTAAAATCATCCCATAAAGGGCATTTGAGGGCAAAATAATTTGGCCCCTGGAGGCTGTGGGACCCAGAACAACAGGTCTGGGGCCACTTGCAGTCTATAGGCTGCACTTTGTGCACCCCTGAAATCAACCAGTCAATCAATCATATTTATCTCTCACCCCTTTGTTTTAATACAAAGAATAAAAATGCTAAGATCTCTGTGTTTGATATTTTATTAAATGGGAGTTTCTGTGTGTGTGAACATTATGCTTTTGCAGTTCTTCAGTGATGCCCGCGATTCAGAGTCATACCTGAGAAATCTCCAGGACACCATCAAAAGAAAGTATTCCTGTGACCGGAACACCAGCCTGACCCGCCTGGAAGACCTGCTCCAGGATTCCATGGTAGGTGCTTCCTGGGGCGAGTCCTGCAGTCACCCTGCTTTCAGCGCATCTTACCAGGAATGTTCTCCTGCTCTGCGCTGCCCCCGGGCCCAGGCAGAGGCAGCTGGGAACTGCTGGGGCCGGTGGGGTGGAGGGCAGAGGGGCCACCAGCAGCCAAGCCAAATACATTCGGCCCTCCATGTTTACTAGGGTTAGGGCACAGGCACCCCGCAAAGGTTGAAAAATTGTAAATGTCAAAATGTGTGTGTGTGTGTGTCTGGTGGGGAGAATGGGCACCCAAGACCCAAAGCAGGTCAGGGAAAACAAAGGGAAGGAGGGTATGTTGGCATGGTGGCCCAATGCTTCCTCGCTCACATGCATCTTCTTCCTTGGATGTTGTGGGGATGGGCATCGGGACTGGGTTTGTGGTGCTGAGAAATGTATTTGCAAGCTGTCCTTAGCTGGCCAGGCAGTGGCGGGTGGAGGAGGACAAAGATCAGAGGTGGGTTTTTAAAGAGCTGCGTAGCCTTCTCAGAGCTGCTGAGCGGGAAGGTTCCCTTGGAAAAGAAGCACCTGAGGTGGGGGACCGGGGTTGGGGAAACTCACCAGTAATCAAATCTGTGGGAGTGAAACCCACAAATGTGGAGGACTGACTTTACATCTAGTACACTGTTCAACCTCCTCTTTTGCAAGGCCTCAGTAAACTTTATTCCGAACCACCCTGGTCAGCGAGCAGGGTTGTTGGGGTTTACGTGCGGGATATTCTGGCTCCATATCCTTTAAGACTTGCTCTTCACCTTCTCTGCATTGTGCTGTTGTGATCTCACCCCATCGGTAGTATTTCTCTTTACCCTGGCATAAAGTCCCCAAATTTGTTTGTAGTGGGCTGTACTAGGGTCTTCCTAGTGTTCTATGACATCTCCACAGTTAACCAGAAAACGAGGCCAGTTGGCTCTCTTGTTGCTTCTCCTTTTTCTTCTTCCCACACCTGCCCTGTTGAACTCTCCTTGTGTCTCTGTTCCTCCTGCACCCCACCCTATCATGAGATAGCTCCCTCCCTGTCACTCCAGCATGCCGCTTTTTGTCACTGTGCTCATTCTGGTTGCTGCTAGTCCTAACACTGCTGCTGTTGACTCATGACAGTATCTTACACTGTCTCAGCCCATTGTTCCATCTAGCCCAGTGCTCTGTTCCACAACCAGAGGCATTTCTCTGGGGTCTTAGGCAAGGAAAACAGCAAGTAGCTGATGACCATTGTGTCAGTGGGGTGGGGGAATTCGTTTTGGGTCAGAGCCTGAACCATACAGTGACTGGCCAAGGTTTTGAACCTTCCAAAACAGATCCAGCACCTTGGATAGCTCTGGACTGTGATCTGGAGTGGATTCTCCAACCCCACTGCCATTTATCTGCTGCCTGAGATTTTTGACCTGGGGAGTGAACCTGCAAAGCATGTGCTGCCTTCCCACTTGGGCTTCAGCCCCTTCCACCTTGCTGTGAGTGAGTGGGCAGGTCCACCCAGCAGCATTGCCTCTCCTATCTGGCAGTAGTGTGCAGTGTGCATGTGCTTTGCCACGTGTACAAGCTGTGGGTGAGACGTGCTGTAGAAAGGCCCACAGGACCTAAAATATCAGTGGAGAAATTTCCAGTGCAGGAGGCAAACCCAACTGAGTTCTGAGTGATTGCCGGGGAGGGAGAAAAGCCAAAGCCGTGGCGATGGTGTCCCTGAAGGAGTGGAGGCTGAGCTGAAGGTTTCCCCACCACAATGCATCTTGTTGAAAGGGTTTTAAGCCAAGAGGGAGGATGGCGGGACGGACACAAAAGAAGTGGTGGTTCTTTGTTTAGAAAGACTGATGGTGGAAGACAGTGAGGAAGGAGCAAAGTGAAAAGGAAGGGATGAAAAGAAGGAGCAAAAATGGAGCGGCGGCAGAATAACTTGGGGTCTGGGAGGATAGAGAAGGAAGGAATGTTTGAAAATATTAATCTGTAGACAAAAACAGAGTTTTCTGAGTATTTGGAAACCATGACAAAGGAAGTCCTGGATGGATGAGAATCTTTGCAACTCAGAACTTATTCTCCGTGAAAAACACATGTGAAGGTTTTTATTCTTTTTTTAAAAAAGCAAGCTTCTTCTGCAGAAAAACCATGCTTTCCATGTAAAAAAAATAAAATAAAAGAACAATGTTATGTGCAAAGAACCCCATATATGTTTCTTGGAAATCGTAAGTCCTAAACTGTGAATAGTCCTTGGAAAGTACGCAGTTTTCAAGGACTTTCTAACAGCTGGGAGAAGTAGGATTAAATCATTCATCTCTGCCAATGAGAATGAAGTTTCCTGGAGATTAACTTCACTGTGTGAGAGAGGATGCTTGGGGAGGAGACAGAAGAACAGGGCTCAGGATAAGCTGTGGGTGAGGCCCTGCTTTGGGCTGGCAAACTGTGTGCTTCAGGGATGGCAATCAGGCGGCCCTTCAGAGGCTTCAGGTCTCTTCAGTGCAAGGAAGGGAGGACTTAAAGAGGGCCCGATGCGAAGTAGCCCCTGCTTCATCACATTGTTGCTTCATAGCCACAAAAGGAGGAATGTGTGCCTAGAACCAAAGAAAGATGCCTCAGTCCAGCATATCCCCTGCTTCTTCCTTGCAAAATTTAAACTGGGCACACTGTGCCAGCTGCAGCCCTTAAGAGCCTGTGTGAGCAGCTTTTGCCGTGTTGCATTTCTGCAGATAGAAATGAAAGCTTAAGCTTCGATGCTTCCTTGATCATAATAAATGAGTTAAAGTTGTATTTCTTCCAATCATGCTCCCCTGGGACAGGCACAGGTAGCTTGAATTTAAGCTTTTCTTTATTCCTTTCTTTCTCTTTCCTTTTTCTTTCACTCTTTCTCTCTCCTCTCCTGCCCTTTCCTTCTTTTTAAGACTGCGCTTGAATATTGTAGTAGTGTTTCTTTGGCAGGTTTTAAGCCGCTTAAATAAATGCATCATCCTTCCCTCAAAGTATTTTCACACTGTTCTGGCGCTGCTTTTTGTTTCTTTGTTATGCAAATTTTTTAAAAAAGTAAGTTTTTGAAAGAATTCCATTTCATGGAACAGAATGGGCTGGGATCTTGTTGCACTGCACAGCATCGCACAGGTAGTCCTGAATTTTGGGTCTGATAGTAATGCATTCACTGTGCATGAAACTTTGTTTGCGGAGGGTGGGAGGGCTAAAAGATCTTGGATTCTGTTAGTGGCACACACAGGTGTAAGCCCCTCTTACATCTGGGGAGGTCTTTGTGTTTTTTGTTACTTTGGAGGCTGGTATTTCCTTCCTCCCTCCGCACCACCCAAGGCCCCCCAGGTTTCCCATGGGATTGGTACTGTCCAGTCATTCCATGACTGGCAGAGAGCAGTAGGAAGAATTGGAGACGCATCTGGTGGTGTCCTGTGACCAGACATGGAAGGACTGCATCATCTGCTGAGACCTCCAGGGAACCCAAGTGGATCTCAATGCCTTTCCGCACTAGACTGTTCTAGTGCAATTATTTCACTTTCAACCGCCTATGGAATCTTGGGGTTTGCAGTTTAAGGAGGGGCATTTAGAATTCTCAGCCAGAGAGAATATAATCATTTCACATCTGGTTACAGGGACATCACCAGGTGCTTCTGCAGCCTCCCCCGTCCCGCTTTCTGGCAGCCACGGAAAGGCTGAGAGAGGGCGGCAGTCTGGTACCCAAAGTCTGCAGCTGGTAAATGGCCGGCTGTAGAGGAGCTCTGCATGCAGAATGACAATGCCATGCTGAGCCATACTGGATTCTGGCATAGTGTTAAAGATGGATTGAGTTTGGTCTCCCTGTCCTGCTTTCCACACTGAAAAAAAGTTGCAAATGAGGAAGATTCATTATCAGTCCCTCCTTCCTGCCCCACCACCAAAACCTGTTCCGAACAAAATGCTCATTCCCGGGGGAGGGTTGTGGGTAAAGAATTTATATCCAGTCTTGGGGGTCCCTTTGATCTGCCACCCCTACTTTCTCTCCCAACCAACCTTTGTCTTTTATTTTGGGCAGGATGAAAAGGAGCAGCTGATACAGGCCAAGAGTTCTGTGGCCAGTTTAGTGGGCCGGTCCAAAAGCATTGTCCAGCTGAAGCCACGGAACCCCGATCACGTTTTGAAGAGCACCATCTCTGTGAAGGCCATCTGTGACTATCGCCAGATTGAGGTGTGGGAGTGGGATGGGGAATAAAGCTCCACACAGAATTATTTTTTTTATTCCATGAGTTGCTTGCTTGTTTGGAGATGGTCTTAGATTCTGGATTGAGGTGTCAAACTGTGATTTTGCATCTGTGGGCTCTTAGGTCACATGGAGTGCAAAAACATGTAAATAAATAAAATAAAGCAAAATTCAGGGTGGAAGTCCAGCTCTGTAGAGACCTGTAGAGATCAAGGACCACAAAAAGAACCCTGGGGTTACATGTGGACCTTGGGGGCACACATTGCCCATCCCAGCCTGAGATGCTTGTCCTACATCAAGATGGGCATCTGGGCCCTCCAGATGTTTTTGGACTGCTAGATCCCATTATCCCTCAGTGCTGACTGTGCCAGCCAGGGCAGAGGAGAATTTTGTGCAAGGAAACATCTGAAGGACCACCATTGTCCGCATATGCATTACACGATGGCCTTGAATCATTTTAGGGGAGAAGGTGGCCACTTCCTGGGCCACTAAAAGAGTGTCACTTTGATTTGCCCACACAGATCACCATCTGCAAAAATGACGAGTGTGTGCTGGAAGACAATTCTCAGCGGACCAAGTGGAAAGTCATCAGCCCAACTGGGAATGAGGCCATGGTCCCTTCCGTCTGCTTCCTGGTGCCCCCTCCCAACAAGGAGGCCATTGATGTGGCCAGCAGGTAAAGGCAACCTGGGCAGCCCCAGTCTCCCAGGGGATCAGGTGGAGAGCTCTGCAGTGGTGCTTTCAGGGGTTTTTTTCCCCTGGACTGTTTGCAGTTTTTGGACTTTGGAAGCTTGTGAAGCTCCATGGAGTTAGAACTCCTCAATTTGATAGGTCTACTAGTTAGAACTAATAGGACGCAGGGCATGTATAGGACGGCAGCATCAGTCTTTTATAGACTAACCCTGGGTGTAGTGGCTTGAATGTTGCACTGGGACTTTGGGAGACAGGGGTGTGAATCACCACTTGGCCATGGAGACCCACTGGTGACCTTGGGCAAGTAAAATGCTCTCAGCCTCAAAGGAAGACAACAGCAGGCCCCTTTTGAAGAAGTCTTCTTGTGGAAACGAGAGCATAGCTGGAGTTAGCTTTCTCTCTTTCTTCCTGTTTATAGAGTGGAGCAGCTCTACCAGAAGGTGATGGCCCTCTGGCACGAGCTCCATGTCAACATGAAGAGCCTGGTCTCCTGGAACTACCTGAGGAAGGACATCTCCATGGTGCAGAGCTGGAATGTGGAGAAGGTATTGCTGCAAACTTCTCCTGGTGGTGTTTGTTGACACCGTTGCCAGCATGTATCTGAACCCAAGCTGTACATGCTCCATATTATGACAGGGAGGCTTTGTGACCTGACAATACTTTTAAAAACTTACAATTTACAAAACATCTGGCTAATAATAATAATAATAATAATAATAATAATAATAATAATATTATAATAATAATAGTAGTAGTAGTAGTAATGAAACAACAATACGAGGAGAAAAGGGATGGAAGTACAGCAGCCACCATTAAACAACCTTTTTGTGACAGCCAAACAGCCCTTTGAGTAAAAGGTCTTTGTGTGACAGCAGGAGGAGGGCAGCGATGTACTCTTTTAGTAAAATTAGGCTGATGGAGTAACGTAACGTGGTCAGTGTTGTGAGCACCCCGGTCTCTCTTTCTGTCCCTGTGTGTCTGGTGTGGGTCCCACAGCTGAGGGCCTTGCCGTCGGGGGAATGCCACCAGTCCATGAGGAACCTGCAGGTTCACTACGAGGACTTCTTGGAGGACAGTCGGGATTCGGAGCTCTTCTCCGTGGCCGATCGGCTGCGCCTGGAAGAGGAGGTGGATGCCTGCAAGGAGCATTTCCAGCAGCTGATGCAGTCCATGGAGAACGGTAAGCCACCCTAGGTGGGGTTCCTGTGAGGAGCAAACCTCAAGGGAAGGGGAGTGTCAGCAGGGCCAGAAAAAAGCAAGAGAAAAGGAATCATAGAATCCTAGAGTTGGAAGAGACCCCAGGGGCCATCGAGCCCAACCCCCTGCTATGCAGGAACACCCATCAAAGCATTCCCAACAGATGGCCATCCAGCCTCGGTTTAAAAACCTCCAAAGAAGGAGACTCCACCACACTCCATGGAGGCAGCAGATTCCACTTCTGGACAGCTCTGACTGTCAGGAAGGTCTTCCTGAGGTTCAGGTGGAATCTCCTTTCCTACAGCTTGAATCCATTGCTCCTTGTCCTGGTCTCTGGAGCAGCAGAAAACAAGCCCTCTCCTTCCTCTATGTGGCATCCCTTCAAATATTTAAACATGGCTCTCATGTCCCCTCTTAACCTTCTCTTCTGCATTTAACATTAAGGAGATGGCAGCTGGCCGCTTCCAGAAATTTCATCTACTACTGGAAGTTTATGGACTTTGTGAATGTGTTGGAATATTTGATATACACCTTATACATTTTCTCCTACAATAGATTGGATCCTCTGCAAGATTATAGGATTTCTTCACAGTTTTGTTTATAGTATTTGTTGATGTCAAGTCACCTTTGTACCATCCTTCTGCTCTGGATAGTGTTACTATATTTTGGTACTGTTTATTCAGTGCCTTTAGTTAGTAGTTGTGTAGTACATTTATTAACAGCAGAGTAAATTCATTTCTCCGTTGTCAATATTGGTACATATATCATTCATTCTACCTTGTATGTATTAATACACAGGCTTACCTTATTCCAACTTCCAGAATGGCCCATAAGTTTGAATTCTGCTCCTCAGCTAAAACAAATCCAGCCCTTCTTCCACTGGCTAGGCCATAATTTGACCAGATTTGCCCCTGGGCTCCTTATTGCATTTTGATCAAGGAGGGATAAAGGGCTCTTGAGTCCATATTTCACCCACCTTTTTAACTCCTGAGATCTCCCATGGATGATTTCAATTCTGTTGCTTTTGCTACACTTGTTTTGAACAGAGGACAAAGATGAGACGGCTTCTCGGACGTACCTCTCTGAGCTGAAAAACATCCGCCTCCATCTGGATGAATGTGAGCAGCGGCTGGTGGGAACCATTCGTACGCCGAGCAGCACCAGAACAGATGGGGATGCGTTGCAAGAAAACACCTTCCGGATTGCTGAGCAGGAGGTTGGTGTTCCCAGATAGTGAGGGTGGGAATTTGCCCCCATGCCCAGAGGTACTCATTTTTTCAGTGGATCTGCTCTGGTTGGGGTTCACAATTAGATTCAGAGCCAAATCTTGGAGACAGCAATTGTCCTACTATTCAACAGAAGTTGGAATAGGATGGTCTTCAACTTGCCTAGAAGCGGACAATGATGGGGAAGGCATCCCCCTCAGAAGAACCTGTTCCAGATTTTGGGTGCCGCCACTGAAATAAATCTTCTTTCCCATCTGTAATATCTGACATTTTGCAATAGCAAACAATATAAAAATGTTATAAATGTATGTATGCATTAATGATACACCTGGCACTGGAGAAACCTGAAGGAGTTGGTGAGGTTCTGAGACTTGGTCCATTCCCCACCTGCCATGTTGAGGTGTGCCGTGGAGGGTCTACACCTCTGCTCTTGCTCACTGACACTGATTGTCTCTGCAGCGGTTGAAGGAAGATTTGCAGAACCTGAAGGCAGACGTGGAGCAGCTTTCTGAGAGATGCAACATCTTCCTGCACAAATCTCCAACAGGATCCAGCACCCCACACCTCCGCTCTGAGCTGAACTTGCTGGTGGAGAAGATGGGCCACATCTATGGGCTCTCCTCCATCTACCTGGACAAGTAGGTGCCCACTGTTCACTCTTGTTCTTAAACAATTTATTGGGAAGCTGACTTACGCCCAATCAGACCACTGGACGGACCAGCACAGTTTTTTCTGCACTGACCAGCAAGTAGCTCAATCTTGGTCACAGACTGATTGCTGGGGGCCATCAAAATCCATTTATGTTAGGATGGGCAAAGTGTGGTTCTGCTGCCACATGTTATGCTCCCATGCAGTTTTTATGGCTTCTCATCCTCACAAACCTCTTTTTCTCAAGGAAAAACCAATGGGTCAGTTGCCTCTCTCAAAAGCAACAGTCCACCTTTTCAATACGTTGCAGATGCCCTCCCTGTCCCCATTTAACATTAAAAAAATACTGGTATTTTCCAAAGAAGTGGATTTCCAGCTATTCTGGTTTTAGTTTTTTGCTTTTCCTTGTTTGGCATTTTTGAATGTTCCCTTTTAAAATGAGAGTCTATGCTTGAGTTGTTTCTGTAGTTTCCATGGAAAATGCATCAACAGAACAACACGTGCGCGCTTTGAAGGGATTTCTGCGGCTGCTCCTTTAACTGCCTGCAGAGCAGACAGCGTTCTTTCTTTTCTGTTAAGTTTAACTCCGTAGGGACCCGTCTCTTTGAAGAAGTGGTCATGCAGTTACAATTGCAGTTACAATTGCTCATTGTTCAGTGATTTGAATCTGTGCTGGGCTACAAACCCTGAAAGCAAAAATAGCTCTCAGAATATCAGGAAATTATATCCTCCTCCCTCACCTTTCTCTCTGGATCTGATAGGTTGAAGACCGTGGACGTGATCATTCGGAACACTCAGGGGGCCGAGTCTTTGGTCAAGGGATACGAGGTGAAGCTCAGCCAAGAGGAAGCTGTGCCGGCTGACCTGGCAGCTATTCGCGCTCACCGGAGCAACCTGCAGGTTGGCAGCTGTTGTTGCGCTTGTTTCCATGTACCTCTGTCCTTTTTTCCAAATAATGGGACTCCAGGCAGTTATGAAATTATTAAAATCGGGACAGATTAAAAGCATACAACAATATGCGTGTGTATGTGTGCACACATGTGCATGCATGCATATGTGTTATTGTAAAACTTTATTAAAATTATTAAAATCTATTTGGATTAAAAGTGTGGAACATCTGTCTATCTGTGTGCTATTTTAAAAACAATTAAATGGTCTATGGAGTTAAAACCATTTCAAATTCATTACAAGATGGAATATTTTTTAAAAGCACACCATTGTGAGTGCTTTACAGTCAGTTCCCAAACCCTGATGGAACAGGAAAGTTTTTATTTGCTGCAGAAGGAAAGCAAAGAGGGAGGCCTCCTGGGCTCTTGGGGGTGGGGGAATTCCAGAGCCTTGGGGCAGCCACTAAAAGGTCCCTGTCTCCCATGTTTCCACCAAACAAGTGTGGGAAGGTAGTGAAACATCTTACATCTCTAGTTCTCCAGTGCCCACGGCTGCTTCTGAGAACCATAAGTCAAAATCAAGGTTGCATAGTGTACATAATTGCTTATGGACTTATGCACTGATTGCACTAGGCAATGCTTATTAACTTTTAAGTCCTGCCTAAATTAAATGCTAGGTGGTTTATAAAAAACTAAGAAACAAAAGCTAAGAATTAAATGCACAAGGTGGCGTTCAGTTATTTGCTTGTTTTTCAATGCAACGGCTCTCTCTCTCTCTCTCTCCCTTGTAATGTTGCAGCAATGGATCAGCGAGGTGAAGGACAAGAACGCTGTCTTTGCCGCCTTGGAGGATGACTTGGCAAGAGCTAAAGTTGTGGCAGACCAGCTGTACCGCCTGAAGCAGGAGCGCAGCGTCGACTTGGAGCGCTACCAGGAGAAGGGGACCCAGCTGTGGGATCGCTGGCAGAGGGTCGGCCTCCAGATTGAGAACCGGTGAGTGGTGCATACTAGCAGGGACGGGGGGACGCCTCCTGGTTCCTGGGGATGGAGACCTTCTCCTATCTTGTTTTCATGTGCTGGAACAGATAATTTCCAAAGTTTTCTCTCTTCTCAGTGAGATTTTGAGAGTTTGGATTAATTTTTCATTAAAAAAAATATTTTGTCCAAAAATTTGCCTGCTTAAAATATACCCCTCGTTTTGTGGGAAACTTATTATAGAAATCCTGCACACAGCATGGCACACAGATAGTGCATTTTGCATTTTGCTGAACTCTCAGTGTTTTTGCATCAAGAGATCAGTGTTCTGCGTGAACAGATTTTTCACCAAAAAAAAAAAAAAGTCCTGAAATACAAAAAAATCTTGTAGAAGTTAAACATTTTCTTCAGCATGGTGTCTCAAAGTGTGTCACAGATGAGAAAATTTCCAAGTACAGTCTGCCCTCAGCATTCATGGACTTCTCTTTTGCAAATTTGATTATTTGCAGGTTAGTAGCTGCTGGTTGACTAGCTTGTCGTCCTTGCCCCCATCCTCCTCCTCGCTGTCTCTGTCCTTCCAAGAGCACCAGCCCATCACTCCCTTTCCCAATTTGCCACCACCACACATCAGCCAGATTTGAAACCCCTGCCCATTGACCCCCTCACCTCACTGTGCTTCCTCCCAGTCTTCCTGCTTTCAGTCTCATGCCCTTGCTTCCCCACCTTGAACGTTTCCGCACAACACTCTTATAGTGCGATGTTTCCACTTTCAACCTCCTATGGAATCCTGGGGTTTGCAGTTCCGGCCGGCCCCTCCTGAAACTGCAAACCCCAGGATTCCATAGGAGGTTGAAAATGGAATCATCGCGCTATAAGAGTGTCGTGCAGAAATCTCCCTTGTCAAGATACCTCAGCCTAATTTTAAACCCCTTCCAGTTGACCTCATTGCTTCACTGCTCTTCCTCCTCCAGCTGAGATGTGGTGGGAAAGGGAGAGATGGGCTGGCCCTCCTGGAAGGACAGGAGAAGGAAGAGGAGTGGGGCAGCGAGGTCAGTGCAAAGGGTTTACAATCTGGCTGAGGTCTGATGGTGGCAAAGTGGGAAAGGGAGTGAGGGGCTGGGGCTGTTGGCAGGAAAGGAGTTTGCAGCATTCATATTGAGAGGGACTTAAGAACATTTGCAGCTTTTCCACTTCTGTGAGGATCCCATGAATGTGGAGGACCACCAGTACTCTTTACAACCATTCTACTCTTTGCTATCTCTTCATTAAACTACAGCATTGGGCAGTTGGTAACATGAATACAGATCTTTAGGGTGTCTCTTCGTTGCAACCCTCACCCATTCAGAATAGGATATTTTGGCTGCCCACTAGACGTGCGGCAGGGAAGGAGGCAGCTTGGCTTGCCGTGGGAGAGATTTCCACAGTCAAGGTGCCGCTGTAGAAGAAGCCCTCTCTTGTATCCTCTCCAGCCTGGCCTGTGAGGGCAATAGCTGTGTTGTAGTGGTTATAACGCAATTAATAAGGCTTTTGATATGCAGACGTTTGTTTATTCTTGGTGGGTGCCCGCTTTCTCTTATTACCCCATCTTTTTAAATCCCTGGATAGCCAATCAGAGCTGGAGAGTATTGAGGAAGTTCTGAGCGATTACCGGGACTGTCACGGGGCACTGATCCGTTGGATTGAGGAGACCACGTCCCAGCAGGAACTGATGAAACCAGGACAGGCAGAAGACAGCAGGGTCCTCTCAGAGCAGCTCAGCCAACAGATGGTAAGTCTCTCAGTGCCGGAATGAAGCTAGAGGGGTTGGGGGATACACGTATCGTCCTCTCAGGCCTTTGATTCATGGAAATGGAAACCTGTGCAGAGCTTGCAAAGTGTGTAACTATTTGTTTTTAAAATACCATTGTGCAAAATAGTCTGGGGTATGGTGGCTTCAGTGTTGCACTGGGGCTCCAGGAATCCAGGGTTCCAAAGCCCACTTGGTGATGGAAACCCACTGAGGGGCCTTGGGTGCAAACCTCCCCTGGAGAAATCTTAACAAGAAAACCCAAGGGCATCACAGTGGACCTGAAGGTATGTGGGAAAAGAGCCCGTGTGGCATGGCAGTTGAGTTTTGGGACTGAGGATCTGGGAGGCCAGGGTTCGAGTCCCCACTCCGCCAAGGAAATCCACTCCCTCAGCCTGGGAAGAAGGTGATGGAGGCAAACTTCCTCTAAGAAATCTTGCCAAGATAGGGTCAGCATAGGCTAGAATCAGCCTGAAAGTGCATAAAACATACATGCAAAAATATCTGAAAATCTGTGTGGTGCATTTGAAGACTTGGAATGACTTAGATTTAGGCCACCACTTCAAAACACAGCCTTTCTCAGCCTTTGCTGCAAATCTGACAACCTGAGAGGTTCTGTGCTAGAAGAAGCTATGAATTTAAGAGAAACTGGATTTGTGCTTCTCTATGCTCCAAGTCTTAAAACACACAGACAAATCATGGCGCAAGTGGAATTCTGTCCCCAGCACAGCCAGAAAATGTGTGGAAAGGGAGAAGGAAAGTGAAGGGGGGGCACTTCCAGTAAAGAAAAGGCTGCCACATGTGGGCTTTTTAATTTAGAAACAGAAATAAGGGGACAGGCATGATGGAAGTGTGGGTGGTGTGGGGAAAGTGAAGAGAGAGAGAAGGTTTTGTCCTCTATTGACCAAACTACAGGTGGGGTCACCCACTGAAAGAGGAATGAAGAAAAATGCCAGACCTCCATTTTGTGTGACGTCATAGATGGCCACTCAAAGAACCACAGTTACGTGTTAGAAGCCTGTTCTTCCAGTTTGTAGCCATGCTTCTGACAAATGCATTTATTTTCAATTTTAAGGCCTTGTTTGCTGAAATAGAGAAGAATCAAGCCAAGCTGGACCAGTGTCAGAAACTGTCTCAACAATACTCTGCTGCCGTCAAGGTAACGTGACATATCAGAAGCGATTAATACAAAAACATTGGCATTGATTGATTTGACTCAGTTTTGACTCAGATCTAAGCCAGATCAAAAACAGGTACAAGGAAAAAATCTCTAAAAGGTTTGCATGTTAGAATATCATTAAACAAGATATAACATTAATGCGTCTGTAGAAGTAAAAGCAGTTTTAAGAAGCATCTGTTCCGTTAAAAATTACTGCACAGAACCAGTCTGTTAAAAGCCCTTTCTCAACAGCTGGTCAGTGCCAAAATCCCACTGAAATCAGAAGGTCTTATTTCTGCCAGTGGAAGGAGAATAGGGAAGGAGTTGTCTTTTGGCAACAGCAGAAGAGGGCAGGCAAAGGATGGGGCCTGGCTGAGAGAGCGCTTTGCACACGGGAATCAGGCCTGATCTGTTTCTCCCCAGGCGTTGTAGGCAGAACAGTGGGGGCTGGTGGCTTCCATGTCACTGAGATGGTAAATCCACCCCAGGTTTTGAACACACTCCTGGTTTTAAAGGAGCTCTCCATGGTGCTGGTGGGCATTTAAGGAACAGCGTTCAATACATTGGAGACCTCCTTTAAAACCAGAAGTGGGTTCTCCATCTCACTGACATGGCACCACTGGGTACCACTGATACAGAAGTCACTTAGAGGTGCAGACCATTTCCAGGATCAAGTTGCAAGCAGTTGGCTAGATTTTTGTTCATGCACCTGTCCTCCAGAAGTGTTGCAGCTGCAGTGTAAGTCTACTGATGTAGTTTTTCCACCTTTACATTTTCAGGAATACGAACTGCAGCTGATGACGTACCGTGCCTTTGTGGAATCCCAGCAGAAGTCCCCTGTGAAACGCCGGCGCATGCTTTCCTCCTCTGACACAATCACACAAGAGGTGAGGCCTGCAGTTCTTTTAATGTAACCTGGACCAGGGAAAGGGGTGAGGGGCTGCCAAGCAAGTTGTCTTACCCAGAAACTTGTGTTTGCGTTTCTCCTGAATAATAAATACTATGTTTTAAGAGCAAAAGAGGAACGTTTGATGCTTTGCCACAGTAGCCCCTGACATCATCCCATTTATTTCTACATTTATATGCTGCCTTTTTCTCAGTCTGGGACTCAAGGGGACTTGCAACACTTAAAAGAGACATAACTAAATACAGATACAAAAGTTTAAAATATCATTAAATTAGCCATAAACTAAAAGTAGTTTAAAAGATAGCAATTTACAAATAACAAATAAATAGAACGTCACATGGATGGTACAGCACAATGCTGCAAGGCCCGTCCCCTTGAGCAGTCAGTCTTCAAAGGCCTGCCAGAAGACTCAACCTGCCTGAGGAATGATAACAGCCATCTTCTTTGTGTTTCTTTGCCTCCTGTTCCTTCTCTCCCTCCCCGTCCTCTCTCTCTCCCACCCCAATGTAGTTCATGGATTTGCGGACACGCTACACAGCCCTGGTGACGCTGACCACTCAGCATGTGAAGTACATCAGTGACGCCCTGCGGCGTCTAGAGGAGGAAGAGGTGAGAAGGTTGCTCAAGAAGGTGCCTTGGCAGTTTCTGCAGCCTGGGTGATTCTGTTGGGGTCCACTGGGGGTCTAGTGGGGTGGGGTCCAGATCATCTTGAGAACTTTTCTTCTTCAGGAATTTCAAAAGAATGCAACAGTTAGAAGTGCATTGGATGGCATAGAGCAGGTGTGGGGAGTCATGCAACCCATGTGGTGTGCTTTGGTGTAGCCTTCAACCCAAACCTTCTAACACCCTTAAGATATTAAAAAAAAATCATTTGTAAAAAAAGGGGAATCACATCTCCAGGGGTCTCCAGGAGGTTCATTTCACTCTTCTGGGTCCCCCAACACCCCCAAAGTGGAACAGTGACAAGGCCACCTAGAAGTGGTGCTCTGGTGGTCACTGCTGGTTCTGCACACCCCAAGGGAGAGAATGCAAAAATAGACCTCTATAACCACCTACTGCTGGTGCAAAGTCACAGAATCATCAGTTTCTTGTTAGTAACGGGCAACTGCTGTCCCAAGGTGCTGAAGGCCTGTCTTGAAACACTTTGGGCTTTTTAAACCAGAGTTGAGTATTGTGCTCTTCCAGCTCTTGTTGGAGTGTAGATCCCATTGTTTTTCACTGGTGGCAGTCCTGGTTAAAGCTGTTGTAATCCAACAACATTGAGAGGGTTGTATGGTTTCTACTCTTGCCTCGTATCAGTTGCAGAGAGATTGTGCCTAGAGGTGCAACTGTCTCCTTTGGATTCTCCCCTTGTCCTTGGATTCTGTGACATGTTAACAGTTGTTTCCTTCACACAATCTACAATGTCCTCTTTCTTTACTGTGTCTTTACTGACACAACTATTTACTGTGTGTCAATAACAACTGGAATGTCAGTGAACACTCAGTGCAAACACTGGCACAGTCTTGGGGACTGGCAGCCTACAGGCAGTTTTAAAAAAAATCTTCCTGCATGTATAAGAATCAGTTGCTTGTTCTGGTGAAAGGACTTCCACACGCTCCAAAGTAACCAGCATTCCACATCATTTCGCCACTGTTCTTGTTTGCAGAAAGTTGTGGAGGAAGAAAAGCAGGAGCACGTGGACAAGGTGAAAGAACTCCTAGGCTGGGTGACAAGTTTCAAACAGAACGCACAGTTCAAAAGCGTCCCACCAAGGAGTAAAGAGCTAGGCGATATCGAGAAATCTATCTTGGAGCAGCAGGTACATAATGTGTTTGGGGAGATCCCTCACTTCCTTTTTTGGGGCTTTCTTCTTTGCTATATGTTGGCACTCCAAGCCTAGAGCAGTCTTGCTGGCCTGGTTTGTCCATATCTGCTGCTGAGTTTCCCTTGCGCTCCTTTCCGTGTTCACGTTTCTTAGGCATGTGCCCATCCTCCTTGCCCTTTTGAACATGGCTCTCTCCTCATTCTCCTCAGGTCCTTAATGAGGAACTGGCTGCAAAGAAGGAGCAAGTCTCAGAAGCAATCAAGACTGCCCAGATCTTTGTTGCAAAGCATGGCCACAAGTAAGTTGGGAAGAGGTCATCTTGAATCAAGAGGAATGCAACCGCTTGGCTTAGGATGGGTTTTTGCTTCTGGAAAGAGTGGTTGGGAGATTTGGGGATACTAGCCCTTTTATTATTTTTTTTTAATTTTTCTTTATTTGCTTATTTATTCATTTATATCCTACCTTTTCCCCATACTGGAGCTCAAGGCAACTTAGAAAAATTCAAACAGAGAATAAAATACATGCAAAGAAACCATAAAACAGATAAGAGTTATTTTTAAAATGTAGTTAACCATCTATAGAATTAAAATGATGTAACATCCATTCAAAGATGGGAGATTAAAAAGTCCATTGCAGCTAATTCCTAAAAGTTTTCTCTATCCAGTGGAAGGGCAGCAAGAAGCAAAGCCTTCTGCAGTTTTTAAATTCCCTCCCACCTCTCCCAGCTATTGAGTTGTAAGAGTCATAGCTGCTGTTGCAAGAAAGTAAAACTGCAGATCTGAAGAGAAAGTCTTGTAATGCAAGAGTTATACTTTTGTTAAATTATCTCAGGTAGCTCTGCTGAGCTACAGAAGGCTCTCTGTTCGAGCTCCTGCCAGTGAGAGCAGGAAGTGTTGTGCTGAGTGGGTCCCTTGATATTGGGCGGAGGGGCTCTTCTCTTCAGAGCAACCCAGAATCGTCTTCCAGGTTGCTAATCTTGTGTTGTGCCCTGCAGGCTTTCTGGCCAGGAGAAGGAGCACATTGTGGCCCAGCTGAACGTCCTGCGGGAGACGTACGACCAACTCTGCTCAGACTCCACAGAGCAGCTCCAGCAGCTGCAGACTCACATGGCTCAGGAGACAGCCCACAAGGTAGCCACCTCCTCAATCTCTGTCCCTCCCTGTCTTTCCTCCCCACCAGTGCAGGATCTCTCCACATTTGCCCTATTCTTTTCCCTGGGGCCAGTGGCTGTGGGAGAGAGAATCTCTGCCCCATTGCACAGTTCTTCTTATGCAGCCAGATGAGAGTTTCATACAAGCCGTTTTGGGCCCCTCCATTATTTTCTCAAGAGGATCCTCCTCCTTCTCCTATGCTGAGTTGAATATTGGAGGCTCCAGTCAAGTGAGAGTTTCATGAATGTGTTGAGGTTTAGTGAATAACAGGCCAAGCTTATGAAGCCACTTGGTAATGTCTGGGTTCCTCCAGCAGCTTTTTGGGAGCAGGAATGGAAGTAGGCATCGACTCGTCATCAGGAGTCCTTTTCTTTGTAACAAAGCTATGGGGAGCTTCCTGTTTTACAGTTTTGCCTTGGAGAGCAGTGACCTTCCCATCAGTAATCTGGCTGTGAACATTTCCAAGGCTGCTGTTCATGTTGATTGTTAGGAATTATTATCAGTTTCCAGCCCTGTGGCCTTGCCACAAAACTGGAAGCTCTGAGCGTGGCTTGAAATCAAGAGTGAGAGTCTAGTTCCCTTCCAGATGTTATAAGATTGCAGCTCCCAGAAATGCTGTTGATGTTTGACTCAGCCTGCTGGGATTTGAAGCTCAATAGCGGCTGGGGTGGGGGGGCATCATGTTTTCCAGCCTTCCTTTGAAAAGAGGAATCACAGGAGCAGATAGGAGAAGTTTCCAGGTGTGAGAGGCATCAAAGGAAGGAAAAAGGAAGGAAGGAAGGAAGGAAGGAAGGAAGGAAGGAAGGAAGGAAGGAAGGGTGGGCATGTTGGGCGACAGGTTGTGGAAGTGGAGAAATAGAAGTGGTATGAGAAGAACAAGCAGGTGAGAACATAGAGAGGAAAAGAAGAAAGGCCAGCGAATAGATTTAAGAAAACAACTAAACTGCAGTTCAGGTTTCTAATCAGAAACAGGAAAGAGGAAAGTGAATTTCTCTCTCCCACTCCACTCTACATGTTGTCTCACAACATGGAAAAACAGCCCATATTATTCCAACCATAGGTCTCTCCTTTGACCAAAATCTGTACCTTCCTTTCATCCATTTCTACTGCACTCTTTTGGGCTCCACTTTGTGCCACCTTCCCTTGTGCACTCAACCCAATGTCCTTGAACATCCTTCTTACTTCTGTTCCTGGTTTGTTATTGTTCTGAAGTCCTACTTGAACATATACCTTTATATTATGTGTATTTAAATGTGTCATCCATGTGTCCCATGCAATATGCGTATCTCTGTGGAGTTGTGTGTCTTTTCCTTAATGCTTGCTAGCTCCCTGCATTTCGAAGCACTGGCAGACCAACTCAGCTGGGCAGGTATGCTGTTGCCAGATTTTCCTTTGGATAGACCCGTACACAGACGACCGGGGGCTGTTTTAAGTGGTGGAGTGGCCACTGGGCTCGCTGCTTCTGTTACAGAACCTGCTTTATCCTGCCTTTCACTACCCAGGGACCACCCTGTGTTCAGCTTTGCAAGGATACAGTCTGCCCTCAGCTCATGAAAAGCAAAGGCTCCTGATGCATCCAGATTGAGCCTTCTGGTATCTTATTCAGAACCAGCGAGCTGTAACGGTGGCTGCCCAGCATTGGAAGGGCACTGCGTCCGAAGCAGCAGGGTCCTGAATAATGCAGAGGTGGGAATTGTCTGGCTGTCCAGCTGTTGAGGGGCTGCAGCGTCCATGAGGCCTGGCCAGCAGGGCCAGAGGTGATAGAGTCCAACAACTGGAAAGCCAACTGATTCCTGCCCTGGGAATAAAGAGAGATGAGAATGGAAAGGGTTGGGAGGTTTGGGGGAGGCTCGGGGGGAGGGCTTTTTTCAATTAAGACTTCACTTGTAATGAAGTTTTAATTTTGTTTTGGGTTCTTCATTTTTGGAGGGAGCCCTGTAGCAGAAAGTTTCAGATTTGTTTTTTCTTCATAGAAGTCCTCCGACTCTTGGCTGAGGATGGAAGTACAGTTCCAAGTGATGTGTTCAATAGAAGAAACTACACACTTTTTAAAAAGTTACACACACACACACAAAACCCCCTAATGTCAGAACTCTCTGCTGCATTGAGCATGATGTGTCCCTGTTTAGTTTGTGTTTCATGTGGAGTTACTGTGTTCTGATTAACTTGCCATCCTTTGCTTACTTTTTCCCCCTTGTCATTTTTATAACTAACAGCGTGGAGGTTGCACCAAAGGAGACCTCAGGAGGTGGGGAAAGAGGGGAGGAGGGGGATTAGAAGCGCGTACGTGTGCGTGTGGTGTTCTTTCTACTTTTTTGTGCAAAACAAACAGTCGCATGCCGGACGCTAACCCCCAGCTTTTACACTGTGCGTGGCCTACGGCTGAGCTGCTCCGTAAAGGCTCTGTCTTTAACTGCTCACGGCAAACCCCCACAATCCTGGTAAGTAAAGAAAAAGAAAGAAAGAAAAAAGCCTTTTTATGACTCCTGTCCTCCTCTTTTATTCCTGCTTCCTCTTTCTTGCTTGTTTTAATACCTGAATGTGCATGCTTGGAGTCTTTAACTGTGATACACGAAGGTTTTGAAGGCCAAGAGACAGGGGAAGGGCCTCATCCTGAATGCAGTGAATACTTAGTTACCTGTGCTACAACGAGCACAGCCTTTTCCTGGGAAGCTCCATTGCTTGCCTGTGTGTTGCCCTCAACTTCCCTCTTGATAGTCATGGCTATTGTGGGCATATTGCATTGCTAAAGTACCCTCAAGAGGTGATCATCCAACTTCTATTCAAAAACCACCAGCAAAGGAGAATCCACCATCCTGCAAAGTGGACTGTTCCACTGTCAAACAACCCTATCAGGAAGGTCTTCATAATGTTTGATCAGGAATCTCCTTTCTTATCATTTGAATCCATGGGTTTGGATCCTGCCCTCTATAGGAGGAGAAAACAAGCTGATTCTGTCTTTTGTCTCCTTATTTTTATTGTCCAGTATTTTTATATATATTTTAGGGGCTGGTGTGCTCATCATGGACCCTAGGGGTAGGAATTTGGTCCCCTGCCTCTCTGATCTTGCCCAGTCTCGCCTTTAGAATAGTTTGCAAGATCTTTTGGGGTAACTGACACCCTGTGTGGTTGACTGGAAAGCCCATTCTTGGAGTCCCTCTTCTGTAGCTGTAAGATGGTTGGTGGCTACCAAGTTGCTCTTAGAGCAGTTTTGTCCCTCTCAGCTGTCATTTCACTGGCGAATGAGGAATCGCAAAGGTGCTCTTGGAAACACACTGTTGTACACCAGGCCCTGGGCAAAGTGAGGTCTTCCAGATACTGTTGGACTGTCGCTCCCATCAGCCTTTACAAGAACTGAAGGGTACTGCAGTCCAACAACATCTAAAGGGCTGTGCTTTGGCCGCTCCTGATGGAGATGAATCTGCAGTCAAGGTTATCATTAGATCCTAAAATCTGAAGATTTGGCTGCTGAGGAGCTTCCACGGAAGAGCCGTTCCACTGTTTCTTTTGCTAGATTCTCCCAGTCATGGCTTGCTCTGGCCTAGTTTTTTTTTCATGCATGTATTTAAATGAGTCTGGACCTCAAAGCCTTCTGGAGTGATGCCGTTGGGGTGGAAGTACCTGGGAGTCTAGTTTTAGCATGCTCAAAAACAGCTCGACAGCATGGCTGCATCTTCTTTTGCCATCTCCCCACTAACTTGCCATATCTCTTGCAAGTTGCGTAGCCATTTGTCTTATGGGAAGCTTTGTGTGGAAACATGTATCTCCTTCCCTCCCCTTTCTTGTGCTTCATGTAGGTGATCTGTGTCGTGATTGTTGTGAGCCATCTGTCTCCTCTCCTTTTGAATATAAAATGGCCAAGGGTGCTCTGGTGAATGCATGGCTGTGGCTTCTGGTGTCTCTCTGTCTGTCTCTCTCTCCCCCTGTCTTTTTTCCCAATCATCTTTACGGGGAAATCATGGGGCTGCTGGATCACTTTTGCTGCTTCTGCTGCTCTCAGTGAGTGTCCGAAATGTCTCAGCAGTGCCCCATCTGGCTGGCTAGATTGAGCTCCTGAGTGCCACTGGAAAACAACTCACAAGACCAAAGTCTTCAGCCATCCATAATCTGGATGTGTGCTATCACACATTATGTGTGTTTCCTACCAAATGGTACGAGTGGGGGTGGGTGGGGATCTGCTCTCTAGCCTGGTCTTCACCATCCTTTAAAAGACTGAGACATCCTAGGACCTGGAATATCTTAAAATCAGTTTTTATCTTCTGGCTAGTTTCTCTGGTCCTGAGTTCTTGTTTTCTTTCTCCTCTCCCCTCCCCTCTCTAGGGAATGGAGACTGTTGCAGGAGTGCTAGACCTTGGCACAATGGAAGTCTTCCACATTTGGGGGGCCATGCAGAAAGGTCTTCTGGATCAAGAAACAGGCCTACAGCTACTGGAAGCCCAGGTGATCACAGGAGGCCTTGTGGTTCCCAGCACGGGCGAGAAGCTCTCGCTGTCTGAAGGCTTAACAAGAGATGTTGTAAACATTAGGACCTACCAACTGCTGCAGGAGCTGCAGGGTGCCGTCCAGTTGGTAGACAGCAGTGACCTTAAAGGAAAGCCCCTACTTCCTCTTGTGGCTGCAATGTCGGGTGGGACAATCAGCGAAAGTGTTGGTCTGAAGATCTCAGAAGTGCAGCTCCTCACCGGTGGATTTAGAGAACCTTCCAGCCATCGGAGAATCAGCTTAGAAGAGGCCTTGCAAAGAGGCATGATTGCTGCTGACTTTCATGAGAAGCTGGCCTCTCACCTGAGTTCTTGCAGGACTTTGATTGACCCCAATTCGGCCAAGAAAATTGGCTTGAATGACCTGCTGCAGGAGTGCATCCTTGATAAGGAGACAGGGCTGAGGTTGCTTCCTGTTGGACAGCTGGCAGGTGGGATGCTGAGCCTAACATCAGGCCAGAAAGTGAACATATTTCGTGCTATTCAGGAAGGGCTGATAGAGATGCAGGTAGCTGTGCGGCTGCTGGAAGCCCAGCTCTTCGCTGGTGGCATTGTGGATCCTAAAAGTGGCCATCGATTGACTGTTGAGGAGGCTGCAAGACATAATTTAATTGACCAAGATCTGGCTTGCGCCCTTCTGGTCCGGCAGC
Organism: Ctenosaura bakeri; assembly: GCA_948474755.1. Lineage (NCBI taxonomy): Eukaryota > Metazoa > Chordata > Lepidosauria > Squamata > Iguanidae > Ctenosaura > Ctenosaura bakeri. Next base: position 113,422 of record CAOLHI010001157.1, read on the forward strand.
TGCAGACGGGTGGCATTGTAGATACAGTTACGGGAGAGAGGCTGTCACTGGACGAAGCGGTCAGGAAGGATTTGGTGGCACCAAGAATGGCTGTGGTGATCCTGGAATCTCTTTGGTCATTCATGGGCCTTTTGCAGCCAGAATCGGGTGAGATCCTCCCTGTCACAGCTGCAGTGGACCAAGGCATCTTGACTTCTGAACTGGCTGATAAAATTCTAAGCAAGAGGCAGTCTATCGAGGCCATTTTTGTACCAGAAACCCGGGAGGTTGTGCCGTGGCAGAAGGCTGTTGATAGTGGGATCCTGAGTGACAATATTGCCGAGAAATTAAAGTCGACACTCCTTCCTGACTTCATGCCGAATATGCCCCTGGCAGACTCACCCCCTGGCAGATTCAAAAAGATCCTCCCATTCTCAGGGAGCCCAATGGATCATGAAGACCAAAGTGAGGGCATGTTAAGAAGCTGTGAAGATAAGGTATTGTTCTATTTAATGACCCACAGCTATGTCAATGCCCAGAGCGGCCAAAAATTGCTGCTCCTGGCAGACAGAGAGTTAAGCAGCCTTGTTGAAGTCATTGAGCCCACCATAGAGAAGGGGCCTCCTTTTCAACCCATAGAAGTTAGCAAACAGCAAGCCCAAGGCTGGGAAGTTGTGGAGGACCGGAGGGCTGCAGCTGTGGGGTCAGAACTGTGTAATGAATTGACTTGGAAAGAACTTGAGCTGAATTTATCAGCACCACAAAAAGAGCTTCAAAAAAATCTGATATCAGATGTTTGTCCACCTGCTGAAAGGAATGAAAGGGAAACTGAGTATCTCCCTGTGAAAGATGGAGAAAGAGACGTGGATGTGAAGAAGCAGGAGGAGGAAGTGAATACTGAGAGAGGCTTTGGAAGTGAAACAGATGAATCCAGAAGAGAGCCAGGACTGATAACGACTAAGAACGGGAGTGAAACAGAACTGCCAATATGTGAATCCATAAAATACCCCAGCACTGGAAAAGAACTGAGAGACATGAAGATAGAATTGGAAGGTGCTAAGTTTGCCAAACAAGCAGTAGAAGAGCAGATGATATTTTCTGAGGAGCAGAAGAGAGTCTCTGAAATTGAAAGCAGCTACATTGAAACAGAAGCTGAAGCGTCTCTTGGCAGTTGTGAGAAGATGGAGGGCTTGCAAAACTTGAAGAAGAATGAGTTGGAAAAGATGATTCTTGCAGCAACGAGTGAAAGTTCTGATATAAATTGGTTGAATGCAGGGAAAATGGAAAATGGATCAATAGAAAACATTCCTTGTCAATCTGATGGGAAGATTACAGATGAGCCTATTAGGGAAGGGGAAGAAAGAGTTTTTCATTCCCATTGGACTGATAGTTCTACATTTCCAAAAGTGTCCACAGAAGATGGTGACACCTTGAATACACTGACAACCCAGCTCTGTGAGGGTGGAATAATTGATGAACAGACAGGGAAGAAGATGCTCTTGGATGAGTCCGTAGCCTGCGGAGCTGTGCCCAGTCACACAGCCATCAAACTGATGGATGAATTGAAAATGTTTGGCGGCTTCTTTGACGCCGAGGCCTGTGAACTGTTAACCACTGAAGAAGTAATCCATGAAGGACTGATGGACGAGAATCTTCTCCAAAAAGTGCTGGCCTCTGACCAAGCCATAAGTGGTGTGATAGATCCGCTTAGCAAAACCATTTACTCCATCAAGGATGCAGCAGACACTGGTCTGTTGGACAAAGAAACTGCTGCAAGGATCCTGGAAGGGCAGGTGGTTACTGGTGGAATTGTCGACTTCAAGCGTGGCAAGAAAGTCTCAGTCACTTTGGCTTCCAAGCTTGGCTTAGTGGAGAGACCCACTCAAGAAGAGCTCAAGAAACTAGAGAAGGCATCTAAGGGGAAAGGCACTGATAGTGCAACTCAAGAGAAACTGATCTTTTTGCAAGCTGAAATAAGTGGCATCGTAGATCCTAAAACCAAAGAGCCTTTGACGGTCTCCCAGGCTGTTGAAAAGGGGCTGCTGTCTAAGGAAAAAGCCTCTCGGGTTCTAATGAAGCAGATAGCCCATGGAGGAATCCTTCACCACAAGACAGGCATGAGACTTTCAGTAGAAGATGCTGTGGCACATGGATTGATTGACCAAGGGTTCTATGACGATCTCAGAAAGGCAGAATCTGTGTGTTTTCATCAATATATTCATCCAGAAACAAAAGAACTCATGTCTTTACCTGAAGCTGTAGCCCGTGGACTGGTCAGCCCAGATTTTCAAATCAAAGTTCAAGGAATACAAGCCTCAACTGGAAGCATATTTGACCCAGTTTCTGGTCAGAAAATTACACTGACTAAAGCAGTGAAGGAAGGGTTATTACCTGAACCAGTTGCTGAAAAATCAGTGATCTCCTCTGAAATGAAGCAGGCAATCCTTGATCCGGAGAGCTGTAGGTTGGTTCCCTACTCAGAACTGGTCAGGAAGAGCAAAATTGACATTGAATCAGGGCAAAGATATTTGGAGGTTGTCCCCTTTCGAGACCTCAAAGACGAAAGGACTGGGAATGTACTTCCATGTCCCCAGGCAGTGAAACTTGGCAAGGTGGAACCCATGCTCATGTTGAGGTTGTTACAGGCTCAAGCAGAGTCCGGTGGCATTGTGGAGCCTTCTACTGGCCAAAGATTGTCCCTGGCGGCTGCTTTGGAACGAGGGGTGGTGGACGAAGACATAGCCAAAGTCATTGCAGCCAATCAGCTCTTGATGGGAGGGATTGTCTGTACCGAGCATGGAGAACGGGTAACGTTAAAGGAGGCAGTTGAAATAGTACTTATCAGTAAGAAATTAGCAAGTGCAATTCAAGAAAGTGCTCCAGTCATCAGTGATGGATGTGAACATGATGATGTGGAAGAACATAATCGTTACCAGCCACAGCTGTTGCTGCAAAATAGCACCTCTAAGACTGATGTATTGGCCATTTGTGAATATTCTACAGAAAGCAATGAAAAGAAACAGCCAGTGCTGTCTGAAACAACAGAATCCAAGATACCTGGAGATGCCATTACTGATTCTTTTAAAGGGAAGCAGGAGATGCAGAAAGAGACTAGTGACTCAGCGCCACCCTCCCTTCCATTTACTTCTGCCCAAGAGAGCTTAGCTAGTCAACTTTTAGGGGAAGGCAAGCTGGAATCTGAGCTGGCCTTGATGTTAGATCCAGTTGGAGCCATGCGACTGAAGGCCCAGAAGAAAGACCTTAGGAGGAAGAACAAATTGAGGAAGGAAGAACTCCGGAAAGGAGAAGTGGAGAAGCAAGCAGGAAGTGATCAGGTGATTGAAAAGACGTGGGAAGATGTGATGAAGAGTGAGAGGATTAATGGGGACCAGGCACAAAACCAGAGAGTGTCTGCTCAAGAAGAGAGTGATAGCACAGCTCTTGTCCTGGAGGCAGCCCATAGAACCATCTGCTTAGAATCTCTGGAGGCCTCTGACCCAAATGAACTTGGTCCTGCCAGTCAGAGAGAGCATGAAAAAATGGTCATTGATTCTGAGGAACCTGCCACAGTTGATGAGTCTAAGAAACCAGCCTCAAATGAAACTCTCTTTGTGGGCATCAAAACTGAACAGATGAGACTGGGGTCTGAATTAAGAGACCATGATCACAATGCTCCCAGAAGTATTGATGTAGAAGCCACCAAGAAGAAGAAGACAAAAAGAAGTAAAAAGCAGGGTGCTGTTGCAAAAGAACAAGCTAAGTTATGTGAAGCTTCCCAGCAGAGACCACCGCTGACACCTGTCCCAGACTCCAAAGAAAACTTGATGCAAAGGCCCAAAGAGGAGTTGACTTCTGGTGTCCAAGAATCCTTTCAAGAGAATCTCTCTGGCAGGGTGGTGAGATCCCTGCTCAGGCCAGAACAGGCTGATGGTAAGAGAGAAGATCAGCAAGCATTTGGAAAAGAGGAGAAGGAACCTGGAGTTAAAGAGAACATCACAGATGACCAGAAAGTCAGCATTACCCCAAAGACAGATATGTTTGGAGAGTTAGCTGAACGAGAGACTAGAACTGACCAGGATTCCTTGTTAGTGGTAGACACAGTAGAAATAAAAAAGGCAGATAAGCTGGAAAAAAGGGTATTTCAGGAAGAGGCTCAAAGGCCATGCCTTTCAAATGATGAGGTAGCCAATGTAATTGCCATGGATGACACAAAATCCTTTGGGCCTTCTGAGGCAGAGGTGGAAGCCCTGCAAAGCAGAGCAGTTCTAGGAGGAAAAACAAGTTGTTTGTCTCCCACATCTTCTCTCTTGCAAGAGAAGAACATCCAGGAGATGGCTGGAGAAGATGCCATGCCGATGGCTGAGGAAGCTAAGGAGACTTGCGACGCTGACGGTCAGGAAGACAAGATACTTGGGCCTGAGGAGCAGGCAGCACAAGAAAGTGAGTTTCCAGAAGGCAAGAGTGATTCCTCTGCTAGGAGACCACCCAAGCCACAAGACACAGTCCTGAAAATGACCAGAGAAAGTGGGAACGCTGATGAACCCGCCTGTGTGGTTGAAGACGAGGAAAAGAGATGGCCAGACGTCTCCAAACCAACTAAGGTAGGTGTGGCCTTATTCAAATACATGGACATCAGGGACATTTAGGAGACACCTGGGTAGCCAAAATGAGAGGTGCCCCCCCACCGCCCAAAGAAAAGGCAGAAGCTGCAAAGTGGTGTGTAATTTGCCATGTTTAAAAATGGCTGTTAATGTCCTTTTGATACAGCTTCACTTTCATATTCCTTCCCTCATGGCTAGAAAAAGAAAAGACCAAGATGGGTGGATGGAGAACTCCATCACGTATCATAAGCTGGACCTACCCTCCCCACCCAGAATTGTTTAGGGAGAAGAAAGACCAGCTTATGAGCTGATGGACATGTGACTTTTGCTAATTTTTTTTTAATAAAATGTGATTTACAAGGGATAAATCCCAGATGTGATGGTCTCATCACATCAAGCCTATTGGTAGCCTTGTTGCTAAATTGTTTCCTTAGCTATTTAGATAATTTTATTTTCCTGCTTTTTGGTCTAAATCCTAATGAGGAAGGCAGTGCACAAAATGCACAGATAAATGTATAAAGTTGTAAAAGGCCCTTCTGTGTTGTAGTCCCTCAGCAATAATGATTCAGTCAGCAAAGACCTTCCAAACAATACAGTTAAAAGGTAATCAAGGGAGAGACTCTGGCAAAGGCAAATACCAGCCAGAGGGATTCCTGAAAATATTTATTATTGGATATTGGACAAGAAGGCATGGAAAGAGACCAGTTCACTCCACTAGGAGAAAGTCCTAAAAGACAGGAGTGCTACAGAGAACTTTATGAAAAGTATAAAAAATAGACATTTATAAAGATGATGTCTGGAGAGAGGTGGAGGGGAAACCTATTCTTATACTCTTAGAAGCAGTGTCCATTTGTGGGTGAAATTAAAGATACAGCCATGCGAAGAGGAAGAGTTAGAAGATTGTTGCCTTGCTTGTGTCTCCCAGCATAAATCTGAAGCCTCCGTTTTATGTTTCTCACCGTCCCTACCCCATAGACTCCGCACAGCAAGCGGCTTTGCCTTGACTATGATGAGAAGCTGGTTGCATTGCTGTCCAGGGTGCGCGACGTTGAAATGCGCATCCCACGAGTTCAACTTCCAGAGCTTAATGCAGCCACGCTGCAGGACCTGCTCCGCCAAGCAGAGGTAAGTGGTTCCTCTCTTCTTGATTCCTCCAAAGGCTTTGGTGACAGCTGCCAATCAGTTGCTGAGTTTGTCACTTCAGTTGCATGATTTAGGGAGAGACTTCCGTTTGTACAAAGTTGTTGGTCCACTTTGATGCTTCATCCCAGGACTCTTGGGAATCCCAGTTCTGGGACTCAATTTTCTGCATCCATCTTCTTCCCAAAAGACCTCTTCAAAGACTGTAGAAATAAACTGTTATGTGTTTTCCCCAATAAAGTCATAACTTCACTCTGACCTTATTCGTGAAAAGTAACTTGCTTACTCCCCCGCCCCACCAAGTCACAATTTCAGTGCCAGCTTTGAAGCAGCATTACTCACTTTAGTTGTGAGAGCTATGCCATTTTTTTTATTTCTTAGAACTCTCTCTCACTCCAATTTTTTGACCCAAATCTCACTCCATGCTTAGACGATGACCAGCAAATTCTGCCGCGTGGACAGGGTTAGCAGGACCTGAAGAGAGCCGAGAAGATTAAAGAGCAGACACAGGGAGGGTGAGGCCCATGTTCGTTGCTGACATTTGGGCTTAACAGCTTCTTCTTGCTCCTTAGGTCTTGGATGCAGAGCTGACAAATCTGTCATCCTCGGTGAATCAGGAGCTGGAAGCAGCAAAAGGGTTTGTGGCCAGCCCTCCCCAAGGGGTCCCTGCGCAGTTACTGAAAGCGTTGGAGAAAGACGCCAAGAATCTCCAAAAGTCCTTTGGCTCCGTGAGCGAAGCCTTGGCTTCTTGGCTGCTAAACCTTCGTGCTGCAGTGGAAGAAGAAAAGGTACCACGTCCAAATACTTCTGTGGTCCTTCCTAAACCAAGAAGACAACTATGGCCATTTCCACACTACACGGTTATAGTGCTATTATTCCACTTCCAACATCCTGTGTATTCCGGGGTTTGCAGTTTAGGGAGAGGCCTCAAAGGCCATCCTCAAAGGCCCCTCCCTAAACTGCAAACCCCAGGATTCCATAGGATGTTGAAAGTGGAACAATAGCGCTAAACAGTCTAGTGCGGAAATGGCCCATGTTGATTCAAGTAAGGTTTCCATTTATGGAATGGGAATGTTTTGTGAAAGACACAGGAAACTTCTAACACTCATCTTTCTGTGCGGGTTTGGGACAAACACTGCCTGGAAAAACTGCAATAATTTTTTTTGATTTTTCAGGCAGTCTTTGCCCCAAACCCACACAGAAAGATGCCAGAATGCATGAAAACACCCCTGTCAGTTTCTCTCCAAATCCTCCCTCCAAGGAGGGCCTCCACCTCCCCGTCTGCCAGAGTACACTATCTTCAGGGTTCCTTTCAACATGGGGACCAGAAACGACATCATGTTACCCTCCTGTGACCATTTTGAGAGGGACTCTGGTGAAAAATGTGATGAACACAAAACGTTGCTTGGAAGAAAGTTTGCACAGTTGAACTATAGCTGGACCATCTCAGGGCCCTTTTCTCAATCTAGCCAGCATGATGAGAGCTCATCTGTGTTTGTCACCAGCTTATGTGGCCGTTTCTGTGGCACACAGAGTCACTTGGAGATGATCCTTGCCGTGGTATGTTGTTTATGGTCTGTGTGTAGGGCTGTCCGAGTGAAAACTGGCGAGGGCTCCAGATTTTGTAGAAGTGGGAATTTCAGCAGGTGCGGCTTCTGACCTGCTTCTCTGATAAGCAACACCCGGGGATGTTCCCTCTCTTACCCCTCCGTTCAAAGGACGGACACCCTCTCCGTGGGGCACAGATGTTGCTGAGAAGGCTTCCCAGTGTGCAAAGAGCAGCTTCCCACGTTCTCTCCCTACTCTTTTAATTTAATTGGGTTCATCAATGCTCCATGTAAGCTTATCCACAAGAACTCTTTTATTATATCCTCAGAGTGTGGTGGAATCTCCTTCCGTGGAGGTTTTTAAGCAGAGGCTGGATGGCCATCTGTCGGGAGTGCTTTGAGGGTGTTCCTGCATGGCAGGGGGTTGGACTGGATGGCCCCTGGGGTCTCTTCCAACTCTACATTTCTATGATTCTATGATATGGATCCTGAAGAAAGGAATCCTCTTGAGGCCACAGCGCTGTGCCTCAAAAATAGGTCTTATACCGTCTCCCTCTGTTTCAGAAATGTGTACCTTGTCAACCAAAATTTGCCTGTTTTCTTTTTTCATTAAAGCCTGGCCTCTCTGTCCAACCTTGGTTTTTTCCCCTTGGCTTCTCTCTTTTTTACCCCAAGCATAGACAAAACAAAACAGAAACAACAGAAACAATTCTTAGTATGTTAAAACAGAAAGAAAAAAGATTTTAAAAGAAAAAAGGAAAAATTAAAGGATACAATTACACTTACTAGTATAGATACGTCTGTCAATACAAACATCACAAAACTAACGTAGACATTCTTCCTTCCTAAGTCTAACTGGAGTTGATTGTCCTACAATTGTAAATTCTCATCCCATTAACAGTAAATTGTTAATTTATTAATTCAATTTATACTGTTTCATATTACACTTTCATACCACACTTCTTCTAGCTAAGTGTAAAAATAAAATAAAGAATTTTACTATTTTTTCTTCTTCTTTTTCTTTGCAGGCTAAAGTCCTAGCACAGCATGAAAAGCTCCAGAGCAAACTTCAGGGACTGCTGAACTGGGTGTCGGAGACCACGCGGTTCCTTGACAGCGTTGACTCCCTTGCCCCCACAACCGGGGACGGCAGCGACTTGAATTCCTGCCTTCAGAGCTACAAGGTAGTCATGGCATCCCCCTGCTAAGCCTGGCTCTGAGGCCGGTAGACAAAGAAAATGGAGAGCCTTTGCACGCTACACAGTTATAGCATTATGATTCCACTTTAGTTGCCGCGGCTGCATCCAGCGGAATCCTTGGATTTGCCGTTTAGGGAGAAGCGTTTGGAATTCTCTTCCAAAGGGCTTAGTAACTCACCAGACGGCAAGCCCCAGGATTCCAGAGGGTGCAGCCGTGGTCATTCAAGTGGAATCCTAGTGCTCTGATTGCATGATGTGAAAAGGCCCAAACGCAATGATAGCCCTTCAAACTACCTTCCAGCAAAATAGTAAATAACTTTTTTTTTCCACCTTAAGAATGGCCTTAGTAGATTAGATCAGTACTCAGGCCTGGTTGAGAACACTGGATGCTAACTCTAAGAGCCAGGTATATGAGGGAAATTCACAAGCTGGGTCGGGATACTGGTAGACACATCCTGTTAGCAGCCACCCTCTGAAAGTCAAAGTTTTCCTTTCTGGATATTGTGGGGGGGTGGAACTAGGATGGACTGGGCAAGCAAAGGAGGCTTGTAGCCTCCTCACTCAACCCTCTTTCTTTCTTTCTTTCTTTCTTTCTTTCTTTCTTTCTTTCTTTCTTTCTTTCTTTCTTTCTTTCTCCTTTCCTTTCCTTTCCTTTCCCCACTGTTTTCTTGCACCGAATAGATTCTTTTCCACCTCTGTTTTCCAATTTTTCCCAATTTTGAGGCAAGATTCAGTGGACTGACTTTCTCTGATGAAACTCCCTCACTGCCTCTATGCAGAATATGGGGTGCAAAAATAGATATCCCATGGCCAGTAGCCACTGACAGGCCTAACGTCTGTGTATTTGACATTCTAAACACTCTTTTGTGCCAGCAGACATAACGGGAGTCTCTGGCAAGCTCTGATTGTCATAAGTTATAACCATCTATGGCCATGAATTCTGCAGATGTATGATGCATTGCTTGAAGAAGTATTTCCTCTTGTTTGTCTGGAACTCCAGAGGGCTTCTGAGTAACGGATGATGTGAGTGAGTGAGTTGTTGGTTCCTCCCAATACATGTAAGAAGTGAGACCTTAAACAATGTGGGTCCTTGTTTCAGAGAGACGGTAACCCTGCTAGTTCCTTTCTACTTAAAATAAAATATTATTAGGTGTTAAGTTCTGCAGTGAGTGTCAAAAGGCTCTTGGGAAAACAGGCACGGTAGAGTTTTGTTTCCTTTGAATAAGAGAAAGCACTGTAGTACTACAGTTTCCTCGTACTAGTTTGCTTTTATTTTCAAATGAGCAAGGGAAGCAACTGAGGAGGAAACCATTGTCACGCTTTAAAGTCTCCGGCCACTCATTCGAAGACGCCAAAGTGGCAAAGATATTGAGTGTAAACACAGCCATCCCCAGGTGACTGCAGGATGTGCTGATGAATTAAAAAATGCTCTCTGTCTGGATAGCCATTGACATCTGGTGGCTCTGGGTGTAGATTTGCACTGCTGCAGCCTCTCTGAGCTGTAGACTTCATGCTGATGTGTTCAGTTTCCAAAGGCGTTTGCACTGACAACGTTGTTTTTTTCTTCTTGCTGTCTCTTGACAATGGTCAGGAGCTGAAAGAGCCCCTTGCAGACACCAAAGCACAGCTGGACACAGCGGCCTTTGACATTCAGTTCTTCATCTCCGAGCACGCTCAAGACCTGACCCCGGAGCAAAGCTGGCAGCTCCTGAGGCTGCTAAACGAACTGCAGGGTTCTTTCCGGGAGCTTTCGGAGAGACTGGCCACCCGGGCAGAGGTCCTACAGGTCTGTCTCCAGCAAGCGGAGCAGACAGATCAGGTGACGGTGGAGGAGCAGCAAACCCTGTGCTGTATTAATAAGGAGCAGCGTGTGTGTGTGCCTTTTCATCTTTAACAAAGCTCAGGGCCTGCTTGCCTGTTGCACTTCAACCCGTTTTCAGTGTGCTCCCCTTTACAGTGAAGTCACTTGTCGTCCCACGCAGTGGGGAGCTTCCATGTCGGTGGAGTGGTGGTGAATCTCCCCTGGGTTTCAGTCAGAATTTTAAAGGTGCTATCCAAAGTGCTGAACCTCTTTTGAGGGGGTATAGTTCATAGCTTTGGATAGATCCTTAAAAATTCAGAATAAATCCAGAGCAGATTCACTGGCCTTGCTGACCAGGAACTAACCAACCATCACTCAGTCCTTTCCCACCTCACAGTTCACCAGACAGGTGAGCATTGATGGGAGGAAGAGTTTCAACAACATCTGGAGGGCTGCAGATTTCCCTCAACCTGTCCTAGGCTCTTTTAGAAGGGGATACTCTTTGTAGTCCCAAAATATTGAGTGCACATTCCCTAGGTTGGGGAGGGCAAGTACACAAGGGCCAGTTTTTGCTCCACACTTCTGCCCCCCAAAACCCCCCCAAAATTAAATGGAGAGGGGCTTTGGGAGTTTCCAGGGAGCATCGGGGGCTGCAAAAGTAGGACCCTGGGGCCATGTGTGGTTCACAGACCTTACTTTCCCTGCTCTGGATCCCACAGAATATCTGATGGCTACTTTAGGAACACAGCGAGTGCCATCTTTTAAGATACATGACTCAGAAGCACGTAAGAAGAATTGGTTTGTTCATGCTAGTCGTATGGAGAGAGGGAGCAGTTTCCAGTGGTGGTTTTCTCTCAAAGCTAGGGAAGGAAGAGGTAAAACTCTTCCCTTTATGTGCTGTGATCTTGCTTAATGACCACCACCACCACCCCTTTCAGCTGGTAATAGTTTCTTGAAGACGCAATGTGCTTCCAAGTTTAGCATCATGTTTCGAAAAACACCATGGGGGGGGGAGGCACCACTCTCCACGCTTGCTCTCCTTGCGGCCCCTGCAACTGCATGCCCCTTATTGCCCTTCTCCCCCTTTCAGGCACTATTAATGCAAGCCATGTTTTGTGTAAGAGGTCTCCTTCTGTAATGTATGCCTGTTCTGCCTCTTTTCCATGTGTGTATTAACCAGTTTGCTTTGCCTTTTCAGATTCAGTGTGCACTCCCATCCTTAATGCAAGAAGATCTCGTTATGCTGCTGAAGAGTGCTTTTTTAAAGGAGTGCGCGTGCTTTCTCTCTCTCTCTCCTTCCCCCGTTCCCTCTCCGCCACCTCAAACTGCTCCTGTTGTTTGGCTTTAATGACTGTCAGATAAAAGCACTGTTTCTCATTTGGCTCAAGTTTGTCTGTTTTGATCATTATTGCACTGAAGGGAAAGTGAAATTGTGTGTTGGTTGGAAAGAAGGATAGTCCAGGGTTACACATCATGCTCAATTGCTCCAGGGATGCTTAGGAATTTGGTGCAGCGTCCAAAGCATTCTCTCTCCCTCTTCCCAGAAAGTGCCTTTCTAAGATTACAGATCCCTTCTGCAAGGTCTTTCTGTATCTCTTGCTATCCCACAGAAGAGCCTGAAACTGGAATACGGAAATTGCAAGCAAAAGCTGGATGAATGGCTTTCCAGTCCCAAAAGCATACACTGCAATGGTTTTCTCTGTGCAAATCATTTATGTTTGGGTCCCCCCCCACCTGCAGTGAGAGAGGGAAAAAAATCAAGAAGGTGGTTACCTCCACTGACGTGGGATTTTCAGGAAAAAGGCTTGACTCCCACTTCTTCTTCCTTTTTCCCTGCAGCTTCCTCACAGGCTTTGCCATCTCTTTCTTTCCTCAAGGAAACCCCTTTGGGTCAAGACCCATCCTTGACACATGAGTGGAGGAGAGGAGGGTAAAGCAGAAGAAAACAAAGTGTGAATGGCCCATTTTTAAATGATTTGCACACTTCTGGTCTAGCAGTGGAACCAAATTCTTAGCAAAAGTCAATGGTAAGAGAGAGAGGGAGAGAATATGCCTCTTGTGGACCAGTGACTTACTCTGCTAAAGTGCTTCCTGTTTTGTGACTTACCTCCCTGCGTTTGTGGCTTCCAATGCTTTAGTTGACGGGCATTAACAGGTTCCTGTCTTGTTTTTAAAACGTCTGCCTTCTAAATAGACCCTCCAAGAACAGCAGGTAATCCGTAGCCGGAACTTGGAGGAGCTGTGCGCCTGGATGAACCAAGCCGAGGCCCGACTGCTGGACCCCCAGGGAGCCGTGAGCCGAGGAGAGCTCTCTCTGCTGGAACAGAGGCAAAGCGACATCAAGGTAGGGACGACGTTTGCACGGGGACTTCTGGGGAGTGAGAATGCACGGCAAGGCCGGTCCCTACGTTGAGCATCACTTACCTGGGTATTGGAAGGTGTGGTAAGGTGGAACCCACCTCTGGTGACCAAGCCAGGGTGCTGAGAATCTTCTTCTTCTGGCAGCTGCACTGAGGATCTGTTCAGATCTGTTGTAGCCATGTTTGAAGGTGTGCGATGTGGCCTGGAAAGCAAGTGTGGGCAAGGTGAGACCCTAGGGTGGCCCTCAAATGCTGTTTTTGTGGCCCTCAACCACCACCACTTGCCCTCCTGGACCACCCTTTTTCCATGTTAGAAGAAGAAGAGGGGAGCCTACCCTTTGCTGGAAGCCCAGGGAATGGCCATTCATATTTCAAATAGGCTACAAGACCTCCCTGGAATGCTTAACATGCAAAATACCATTTTCTTTTCAAAACCAAAATGGACTTCTGTCCAATACTGGATTTTTCTCTTTTTATTTTTTGGCATTGCTTTTGCCCTTGTTTTATTCATTTATATCCCGCCATCCTCTCACAAATGAGACTCAAGATTACTACTAAAATGTTCAAAACATAACAGCTTTAAACCATACAAAAGCTTCAGCAAAAATGTAGATAGATAGACAGACAGACAGACAGACAGACAGATAAATTATGTTTATTAAGTAAAAGAAACATACACATACTGCGAGGGGCAGTTTTTTTTCTCCTTCTCTTATGGCATCTATTTCTTGTTCCTTCTATGTCTTTTTCTTAATAAAAATTATTTTAAAGAACAGTTAATTGATGAAGTTAAAAACCTTAAAACATTTTAAAAAATGCTAAAACTCATTAAAGGCAACGATACAGCCTTTAAAAACATCATGGCACAGCATTGAAAGCCCGTCCCAATCAGTTTCTAAAAGGGTGATGGCATGAAAATGTTTTAACTTCATGGCAGAGGGAGAGCAAGGACCAGTCCCACCCTGGCCTCCCTAGGAAGGGAGTTCCCAAGATTGGGAGTAGCCACGGAGAAGGCCCTGTCTCTCTTGTTCCCACCAAACAAGCCTGAGAAGTGATGGGGCAGAGAGACGGATGGACCTCTCTAGGCAATCTTAGAGCTCTAATGGGCTCATAAAGGGAGATCCCATCCTAAGAAAAACCTAGACCCAGGCCACATTAATTTTATTTTACAAGATGGTTATATATGGTAAAGGTGTCATATACAATTATGAAACAACTTTTCCAAATTGCAATATTTGTAAATAACTCCACAAGTTTATAATTTGATATCGGATATTTTTTTCTTTTATTGTATTAAATTTATTTAGTGAATTAAAAAGAAAATTTTAAAAAATGCAATTGAAAATAGTCTGGTTAGGCCTGTCGGAAAAGGTAGGTCTTTAGCAGTTTAAGGGGTGGATTAAAAGTTTTCAAGAAGAGTCTCGCTGTCCTTTCGTTTGCTTGCTTTCTCACCACCATTAGGACCTACAGCGGAACTTGCACAGCCGGGCAGCTTCGTTTTCCAGCACCTTGAAAGCCACGGAGGAGTTTCTGGAGGAGAACCGGAAGAAGCTGGACCCCAAAGAGCTGGCCTCCCTGCAAGAAAGGCACCGCCTGGCCAAGGACCAGTACCGGTCCCTGCAGGAGAGGGTGGAGGCGGCACAGAAGGAGCTCGAGAGCGCCGTGAGCACGGTGGTCCAGCAGCAGACGGAAAAAGTCAGAGCCGTCAAAGACTTTGAGGAAAGCCGGAGCAAGATTGACTCCCTTCTGCACTGGGTGTCCTCACTGGAGAGGTCCAGGCAGCTCCCCAAAGGTACGGTCCACCCGCTGGGGCAAGAAGCTGGAGGACAGGAAGACGGACGGCTCCAAGACGCTCTCGATGGTCAACTGGTGGAGGTGGACAGGGTTGAAGAGAGTCTCGATTTGCACTACCAGAGCTTGAAGGTTAGTGGGATCTGGCAAACAGAGAGTTGGGTGAAAGACCTGAGTGCAAATCACACCTTAAGCCACAGAGCTTCACTCATAAAACCTTTTTTCCCCTGTTAAACGGGACGTACTTTCTGTTGGGGAAATGAAATGAAAATAGGGCTTGCAGCCAACTGGAAAGATCTGAGGGCTGAGTACAGGGTCCGGGGTCCGAGAGAAGGGCAGAATTGTAGGGAGTCTTTTCTCCTGAAGGAATTGGAGGCTTCTCTCCCTGGAAAGGGCTAGGTTCTCTTTGCGCGAGGGCCTCAAATTAAACCCGATGTGTGAATCTCGTTGCTTCTTCAGGCCCACCACCAAGAGATTCTTTCTCAGCAGCAGGACGTCCTTCTGTCCACGCAGTCGACCCAGGCCTTTTTGGACAAGCAAGGGCACAATCTAACCCCGGCAGAGAAGCAGAGGCTCCAGGAAAAGCTGGAAGAGCTGAAGGACCGGTACGCGGCCACCTTATCGCAGTCGGAGGCGCAGGCCAAACAAGTGCAGGCGCTGCGTGATGAGCTGCGGAAGTTCTTGCGGGACCACGTGGAGTTTGAGGCCTGGCTGGGACAGGCTGAGCAGGAGCTGGAGAAGATGTGCGAGGGAGACGGCAGCCTCGAGTCCCTCCGGCCGATGCTCCGCCGGCAAGGCAGCTTCTCGGAGGACGTGATCTCCCACAAGGGGGATTTGCGGTTTGTCACCATGTCGGGGCAGAAAGTGCTGGATGTGGCAGTGGCCGGTACGGCACCTGGGCCAGAGGTTTCAGCCACTGGAGCCTTAGTGAAGAGCAAGCTGGATGATGCCACCAAGAGATACGGCGCTCTCCACTCCAAGGTACAAAAATCCCCGGATCCACGTCTAAGAATTTTGTTGCCAAGGCTCAGCCTGTGCCTGCTGCATTGTTGAAGTCTTGACGAGACTTGTGCAGAGCCTTGCTAACCGAGGAGCCTTTTTAACCTCTTATGATGCCCACACTCACCCGAGGCTCTCCGCCTTCCTGCATCACAAGGGCATTTCTACTGCCTTTCGTGATCTCTTTGTTACCATAATGTTCAAATCATGATTTGGTAGCTTTGATTGGGAATTATTGGGAAACTGTGGGAGGGGAGTCCTCTGAGAGGCTCACACACACACCCCTCACCACACTTGCTTCTGCAAAAAGCAAACCCTCCAGGGGACATGGAGGCATTTTAACCCCGTTTAGGGCTTTTCTAGGGCATTTTAGGCCTGGAAGAGCCCCATTTTTAACAACAGGGAGTTCTCATGGACCTGTATCAGCCCAGCTCACCCCACCTCCCCAGTGTAGTGGGAATGCCCCATTTTGGGGCAGAGAGTTTTTTTGGGGGGGAAATGCAGAATTTTTGTTTGATACCAGAAGGAGTCCAGAGAGCCTTCAAACATGTTGGAAATTTCTTCCTTCCTTGCACGGGACATTTTGGAGCACAAAGAATTTCTGGAAAAAAATTCTTATTGCCAAAAAGAGAGAGAGGAGAGAGAGAGAGTGAGCCCTGAGTGACCGTGTCCTCTCCTGATTTATGTAGTATTGCACCTTTCTTCCCATATGGAACCCAAGGTGACGCATAGTAAAAGATTAAAACAAAACAGTTCAAAACAAAATATAGTGCAAAAGTTTAAAAACACTTTTGATGTCAAAATACTTAAAACCGTTTAAAATAGGGATGATACATAAAATCAAAGTACAGCACACCTGCTTAAAGACTGAAGGCTTGTGTACATGAAAAGGTCTTTGCCTGTTGGTGGGGAGAGACATTGGGAGCCTTTTTCCATGTGTTGCAGGATGCATTCATTATGCACTAGATGCCATTCCCAGCAGGCACTGCAACTTATCCAGGTGTTTCCAGATGGACTACACCTTACTATCTGTTCACCCTTGGAGAGCTGTATCCCTTCTCCCTGGTTCTTAAGGTGTCAGATAGAACATTTTGTGTGTCTTGCTTCTAACTGAGAAGCTTGCTGTGGTGATACCAGGCCCTGGGCAGGGTGGCTGCTTTCATCAATGCAGAACACAGGCTTTGCAGCCGAGTTAAATAGCTTTGGACTGACCTGGGAAGCATCCACACCACCTCTGATCTTTCCCCTCTCACCCCCCTCCCCATCTTGCAGTGCACGTCCCTTGGTTCTCACCTGAACATGCTTCTGGAGCGGTCTCAGCAATTCCAGGATGTTGCAAACTCCCTCCGGACGTGGCTACAAGAGAGCGAGGTGGCCGTGGCTAGTCTCCTCTCCGAGCCCATTTCCTCTGACCCGGCCGTCTTGCAGAAGCAGCTGGCCAGTGCCAAGGTAAGCAAGCCATGCTGAAAAGTGTGCCTTGCTGGGCTTAAGCTGGGCTTCGGGTCCCCTCCCCTCGCTGCCACATTTTGTAGTCTCAGAAATGAAAGAGAAGACCAGGTCTTAGAAGTCTGACACATTTACTTTCAGAGAGTTTGATCAAATGTTTTCTCTCATGCGATTTACTGGCATAAACTTCCATGGTAAGAACTGGCTTAGCAAGGGGGAATATTAGAACTGATGCCTTGGTTGTGCAAGAAATGACTCTCATAAAGGAGGAGGCTCATTATGTGCAGTGTGCATTTTTGGCAACGCTGAATAACCATGGCTGAGATTACATACCCCTGAAATGCAGGGCATGGTTTCTAGGATACAGGAAATGTGGATTTTCAAGTGAGTTGTGAGGCTCAGTGCCTTGCTACTTTGGAACAGGGTGGGAGTCATTAACCCCTTCCCAGCAACACTAAAGGTGAGAGAATGCTGGTAGCTGCAGTCCCCCAACCCACGGAGTCCCTCCTCTAGTTTAGAAGTTGGCCAGTCCCAGTATGTATCTGTTTCTGCCCTGACTTGTCTTGTGGTCTCACTTTCTTCTTGATTTCTGCAGCGTCTGCAGGAGGATCTTGCAGAGCACCAGGTACCCGTGGAGAAGCTTGAGAAGGCAGCTTGCTCCCTCCTGGAGATACACCAGTCCCCAGTTCCAGACTACAGGGGCATTCAGCAAACCACAGGTACCCGTGGAGAAAACCCTCGTCCGGGGTCACTTGCTGTCCATCCCCGGTTGATCGGAGAATTCCCCAGGCAGGATAGCAGAGTGGGAACATGCAAAATTTAGATGTAATGAGTTACAAGGGACACAGTTCTCTGCAGCTAATTAGCTTTTGGGGTGACAGGTAGCATTCCAAAAGCAGTGCCACAAGAAAGAGTGAAGTAGGTGCATTTCAAAAGGAAGCCCATGAGTAAGAGCAAAGTTATATTACTGGACTAATCAGTTGCAAGAAACCTCTGCATGTTACTTGAATAAAGTAACTTTAACCTAGTTATAAGAAAAACATAAGTTCCAAAAGTAACCTTACTAAAGTAATTGCCTGCCTTGGATCCTGTACAGAAAAAGGTGAGATATAAATAAATATAAATGAATGCATAATGCTGTAAGGCATTTTAAGAGATATTATGACAGTAATTTTTTCATGTTTAATGCCATTCTCATCAGTTGCAAGTTTTTCTTCTGAAAAAAGTAGCAGAAAGGAATAGAAAATTAATTAGTGGTACAAGAAGGAATGTAACGAGTTTCCCTTTCATAATTAATGTGTAATGGCAATAGGTAATGGGAACATATTACCATTTGAAAGTAGCTTTCATTGCTCATCTCATGCACCCAGATGCCTTGAGCCTATCCCATTCCAAGAAACAGCATCACTCGCTTGCATCCATCCTCTCACTTGGATGAACATCTTATAGAGGCTGTCTGCATTTATTTGTGGCATGTTGTATTAACCAGCCGTCTTTCCTTTTGAACCTTCTGGCATTCCTTCAACGCTCCCCCAGACTCCATTGTGAGCCATTTCCAGAGCCTTTCTGGCCGCATGGCGGAGCGCTCGGATCTCTTGCAAAAGGCCATTGCCCAGTCGCAGAGCGTCCAGGAGGGACTGGAGAGCCTCGTTCAGTCCATGGCGGAGATAGAGAAGAACCTCCAGCAGGCGGATGTGGCCACTTTCTCTTCTGCCGCCATCCAGGAAGCTCTTGCTACAAACACAGTGAGCCATTTTTTTTCTTCACCTTCTTGTCTGTAAATTTCTCCTCCTCCTCTTCATTATTAGTATTCGTATTACTAATGGGGAGCAAGTGTTCCTCCAGCTTCAGCATCATGGGGATGGCGCAGAGCTACTTTCTGGGTTTTCTGGATTAGGGGTCTGGAGATTTGGGGTTTGAGAAAGGGCACAGCAAGTGTTCTTTTTGTGTCAGTCTTGTCTCTGAGCCTCACTGTGTGCCGCTGTCCTCACCTGCCTCTTAACAGAAGCTGAAGCAGGACATGGCCAGACAGAAGAGTAGCCTGGAGGCCACCCGGGAGATGGTGACACGGTTCATGGAGACGGCGGAGAGCACCACGGCTGCCGCCCTGCAGAGCAAGCTGGCAGAGGTGACGGAGCGCTTTGGGAACATCTGGCGGCGGCAGCAAGAGAAGGAGGACGCCCTGAAGGACCTGCTCCCCAAGGTGGAGCAGTATGAGCAGCTGACCGAGAAACTGGAGCAGTTCACAGAGAGCCGAGCCCGGTTGCTGGCCTCCGGAAACCAGCCGGACCACGATATCGCTCACTTCTCCCAGCAGATCCAGGTGGGAAGTGATTCTGCTGCGGAGGCTCCTGGGAAACGCTGATGGGGGCCAGCCAGGGGCTTCCGTGTCGGAGGGGGTGATGATGAATCCATGCTGGGGAATTTGATACTAGACTCCTGGACTAAGTTTGAGGGAACAGAGTTCATTGTGTTGGATAGAATGGTTTAGGTGTCTATTTTATTGGATTTATTTAGGGAATTTATACCCCACTTTTCTCCCAGGATGACAGAGAAGCCTCTGGCCACCCCAGCCATTGACCAGTGGTGGCCTACAACAGAATTTACTTTCATCCCATGTTACTTCCAGGGACTGGCGTGGGTTGCGTGCTCTCTCCTCTTGGTGAATGTGTGCCAGGGAAGCAGCTTCGAGTTGTGTGTGAGGCCACATGTGGCTGCTCTTGGTTCTCATCCATGTTCTTCCCTGTCTTGTGCTTCCAGGAGATCAATTCTGAGATGAAGCAGCGGCACGAAGACCTGGAAACGTTGGAACGTCTGACTGCAGAGCTCAACTCTTGTGGGTTTGCGTCGGCGGGCTCCTCCTCATACCAGGAGAAAGTGCGCAGTTTGCGGAAGGATTTCGCGCAGCTGCAGAAAACAGCAAGGGAGAGGTAATGAGTTTGCTGGTGCTGGTGGTGACTCTTGATGGATATTCTGTGGAGGAGACTGATCACAGGAGGCTGAGGAGAGCTGAAAGACCCACAGTCATATTGAGCCAAAATTCTCCCATGTGCAGCCCCAACACTTTGTCCTGAAAAGGACTGGAGCCAGGCAGTGTTTTCTCCTGCCTGGAGTAGAAAGCTCCTTGAAAGAGGAATCCCTGATGCTCAGGGGTGTTAATTCATATCTCACTTATTGTCCTTGTTAAAATGAGGCTTTGAGGTTTTTACCTAGTAAAAAACCCGAAACACCTCTTTGACTGCATAGGTGTCAATTCAGCTGCAGAAACAGGGGCATCTTCTGTGGAAAGCAAAATATCTCCCAGACTGCATTCAGCACCCCCAGGAACTGCCGCTTGTGACTGTGCAAATTGTGGGGGTTTCTGGGCAGCTCTGTCATATCCCTCCCTTCAGGACCCAGTTGCCCATCAGCTTTCGTATGTGGCTTGTAACTCTGTGCAAAATTGGGCCAGTAGCCTTGCAGTCATCTGCATGAAAAATGCATGAAATAATTTTTGAAGTGCTATGCAACTCTTTTATTATTGATGTTATTCTTAAACACTGTGGTATTTAATAGGTTCTAGAAGATGGAATGAACTGCCAGAGAAAGGCATAAAGCGAGGGTCTGCAATCCATGCCTTCCCAGACTTAATTCTCCAGATTGTCTAAACATTTAAACCAAAGCAAGAGCTTTATAAAATTGTTCTGGTCTCATGACAACGTTGCAGTTTGCTTCACCAGCTTCTCCAACAGTTTTGCCACTTAGAGCAGATTGCACCCTCTGGGACATTGCCAAGTTGCTGGGAAAGCCTTGCTGCCCTGGCACATGGCAGTTTTGTTGGAGCTTGGAGCTCCTAAGACTTTATTCTTGACACACACACACATCCCGCTATGCATATGGCATTCCAAGTGGCCTCAGATGCCTTCTTTCGCATAGGTCGTAGTTTGCAGAGAATTAAAGTCTATACGCATTAGATAGCTACTAGTGTCCCATCACTTGTTTACCACCAATGTGGTTTCCTAATGTGATGACGGTCTTTGGTTGTGAGTTTTTTAAATATTCTGTCACATTATATGGACGTTTTTAATTTTTTTTTAGCTGCCCTGAATGGTGCATAAGTACCTATGGGCTGGAGATACTAAATTTCATATAAATGAGCAAAATGCATAATTACAAAATTGAAAAAGAGTCACGGTTTCCCTTTTTTTCTTTCTTTCTTCCCCCCCCCCTCTTTTGCAGAGAGAAAGGTGCATCATCCTGTCAGGAGCAGTTGGATGAATTCCGAAAACTGGTTGGGTCCATCAGGCATTGGCTGAAAGAAACAGAGGCAATTATTCCAGCCACAGAGACGTCCTTGGGCACCCATGAGCTGGAGAAGCGGGTGCAGCAAATTGAGGTGGGCAAAGGGAGGAGGCCAGAAGCCTGCTGGGGGGAGATGGAAATCAGGAGGCCTGGGGAAGGGGCCACAGCTTTCCGTGTAGGAGTCTGGCTGCAGTCTGAACTTCACTGGGCAGTCTGTGGCTTGGTGTCCATCACGGCATTTGCTGTGTGTCCATGGCCGCTGTCTGATGCCAGTCTGTGTTCCTTTGCCAGGTCTTGTTGGAGGAATGGATGGGAAAAGGGGACCTTGTGGAGGAGATCAGCCGAAGAGGGACTGCGTTAGAGAGTTTGATTGTCGAGATTACCGCTCCCGATGCACAATCCAAGCCAGGTAGGAAGAAGTGCAATGATACAAATATTTTTCAGAGCTGCTTGAAGATAACAGATGAAAAAGAAACTTTTTTGTTTTAATATAAACTAAGGAAATACAACAAAACAATGAAGAAATGCAAAATCTCTTGTAGTCTCTCTCGAAGGGGAAAACATTTTGGATTTTTTCATTGTTACCTTTATTAACATTATTTGTTTGTTAACATTCTTAACATTGTTAGCAAAGTTTGTTAGAAGGCTAGAGTATATATAAACCAGAAAAACAGCACAGCACACAATGAGAAGCCCATCATAGCCAATATTCCAAAAGCCTGGCGGAATAGGAATGTTGTGCTTACTGGCATAAGGAGAACAAAGAAGGAGCCATCCTTCTCTCCCTAAAGAGGGAGTTCCAAAATCTTGCCAAGAAAGCCCTAGGATAGGGTTGCCACAAAATAAAAAAGTGTCCCATTATAATCAATGGATGTGATGTATGCACACCAGTGGCAGCACGGGTGCACTCCTGCTGTGTCCGTTGACTATAATGGGACATGATGCAACCTTGAATTTGCATATGTGGAGTTCAAGGGCCAGCTGTATATATGATGCAGTGATACTGAAGAGCATCGAAGCCCACTCCCAGAGGGTTTCAAACAGTTTTATGGCTCTCTTCTAGCCATGCCAGTCTTCCAACTTTTGCCTTCTTAGGTTCACTGACCCATACAGAGACCACTCCTTTAACTGGGAAAGTGATGAAGGCTTAAAAGACAGAGCAAACCCTTGTGTCTTGTAGGACGTTCTGTTGTCATGTGCTGTGTTAGTCCATGTCTTCCCCCAATCACATCCGTCTTTCGTGCCCTGGTTCATCGTACATCATCTAGGCAGCATAACAACAACAACAACTGACTAAAATGGTACTTTTGCATCGGTGGCTCCCCTACTTTGCAGCACTGATGCCTGCAAAGGCAAATTCTGTGGGTTGCTTCAGTCATGTGGTTGTTTCCTGCAGCACCACAATGCCTGCTACCTACGGTTGTTCTTTGGTGTCTACCTTGTTGTCTGGGGATTATTCCAGGGCATAATCTTTCCGGCACATCATTGCACCCACTGCTTGTGTGTGGAAGGGGTGGAGCGGAGGGGCTGCGAAGGCCCTTTCGCACATGACCTTTATCAGACTGCAACTCCCTGAAGCTGCCTACACCATAAAGTGCCACCCTCAGGCTTCCACCAAACGCATATCCACACTGCAGAATTTTAGCAGATGGATCCTAGTTTAACTGCCATGACTTTATCTTCTGGAATCCTGGGGTTTGTAGTTTGGGCAGGCATACCAAACTACAAATTGCAAAAACCGTGGCAGATAAAGGAGGGTTAAGCTACTATGATTGTGCATTGTGGACACTGTGTGCCTTCCACAGAAGGCTGACTTCTTGGTGCTATGTTGTAGGTAGATAAAACATAAAATACAGGGAAGAACGATTCAGTAGTAGTCATTTTTTCAGCATGAGAAAGGTACCATGTAAGCTGCCATCACATTGCCACGAGAGGGTAAACTTGCTGGCTGGCAGTGATGATGGATTCAGCTTCAGCGTTAGTCCCCCATAATTCATACTTCATCCTCCCGGGGTGCTCCAAAGCTCTGGTGTTCTAGCTGCAACAGAGGAAGCCAGCACAGATTTTTCCGGTCGCCTGGATCACTAACTCGTTTTGTCTCTGTTGTTCTGCCTGTCTCCTTTGTCGTTTTGCTTAGGTTCTGTGCTGCCCGCTGGGGGAAGTTCTGTAGGCAGTGTTAATGGATACCACACCTGCAAAGGTGAGGGAGCCCAACCTGTTGTGTGTGCCCATCGTGTGAGTGTGTGTCTTGTGGTGTCTTGCCATGTTGACCCCACCAGAATCACAGGGGAGTAGCTGTGGCTGAGACACGTTGGGGGAATGTCTGCAGCAGCAAAGGAATTTGTTTGTAACTGTCTGCAAAACTGCAGGAAGGAAGAGCCATTTTTTGGGGTGGTCTCCTCATGTGTAAGCTTCTCATGGGAGGGTTGAGCATACTAGCTCCACCTTCTCCGTCACTGTATACTATCCCTGAAACTTGAATCCTGGAAAACAGGATTTATTATTTAATTATTATATATTTAGTTATTATATTTATGCATATGTGTATGTGTGCGTGTGCATGCGTGCATTCATTATACATATTTATGTATGGCTGAACATAACAATTACCACAATGGTGTACAGTATAAGGGCTACAGTAGTAAAATGCAAACAAGGAATTTGAAGTGGAGAAATAAAAACCACCATGGCTGGATCACACCCTAGGAAGAACTTAGGTGAAAATGTTTATGACCTCCGCATATATATAAATCCTGGCAAATTGCACCCATTAATGCTTCATGGAGGACATAGTTTTCCCATTCAGTGTTCAGGACCTGTTTTAGCTCAGGAAAGGCTTTTTTTAGAAACAGAAGGTGAGCTGATGGTTACTTCTGGTTTCTGAAAAAAAGCTGTTTTGGGGCCAGAACAAGTCCTGGTTGGGGCATTGAAAGCACAAGGCTCTGAGTTTAAAATTTGCCCTTTGCAAGACACTTTTTTTCCTGGGGTTTGCAAGCGCTGGGGAAGGGAAGACTGCACTTTGCCTATTCATGCTTGAGGGTTAGCCCCAGTAAGAGTGCTTTCTGCAACTGAGCTTTGGCCCTTCTCTCCAAGCGATGTTCGACTGGGGGCAAACCAGCAAATAACCTGAGATTTCCTGTTCCTGCGTCATCTTTTAATTGGGGTGTGTGGTACATTTATCGGCATCATTATTATTGTTTAACTGCTTTTTAAAATGCTTTTAATATGATTGTTTGTTTAATTCTTTTTATACAACTGTTCTTTAGAGCCACTGTTTTAACTGCATTTTAACTTAAATTGAGAGTGCCATGGGTCCCATGTTCAGAGAAAGATGGGATATTACATTTTAAAAAAATCTTTCTGCATGCCCTCCCTTAGGAGAATGTGGGAAACCTACCCCTGTATATAAAGTGTGTGTGTGTGTGTGTGTGTGTACTGCACTGACATAAAGTGCTTCCTAATTAATCACCTGCCCAGCTGATATGCTTAGGGTATTGCAATTTTGTCCTTGAAAATACCCATCTAGACCTCTCTCTCCATACCAAGTGTGGAAACTGAACCATTTTCCCAGTTTAAATTTGCTTTCTCTTTCCTTTCCTTGTTCTAGATCTGACGGAGATCCAGTGCGACATGTCAGACGTGAACCAGCAGTATGAGGGCCTGGGTGCCACCCTGCGGGGACGTCAGGAGCAGCTCTCAGCCATGTTGGCAAAGATGAAGGAGACCCAGGAGGAGGTGGCCGCCGTCCTGACATGGCTGGAATCGAAAGAGCGGGCCCTGGTGGCCCTGGAAGCCTCCTCTTCGCCTACCAAGTCAGAGACCGTGAGAGCTCAGGCAGAGCACAACAAGGTCTGGAAAAACACACACACGGAGATATGCATTTTGTGTATGTTGTCTGAAGCTGTCCATAAGGGGAGAAGAAGCTTGCATAACATATTCTTCAGAGTAATGCACTGCACAAATGTCCCCTTGGGAATTGACGGTTCTTTCTACATTCGTCACTCCCTGTGGGATTGATGCAACACTCCATATGGACTTGATCTGAACAATTTTATTTTTCGCAAATCCCTGTTTAGAAACCCATTTTTATTGTGCAAAATTGGGGTGCATGTTTTCAAGCTGACATGCCACAACACTCCATTTTTAAGGGTTTTTTTTAATATGTGTATGCATGGGATGGTTCTTTTGAGTGTGTTCCCCTTTTGAAAAACAGTTCATTTTTTTACTTACGTTGACTTCATATTATAAATTATACCCTCGCTTGAAACATGTAGTGCATAAATAAATAATTGGCTTTCATAAATTCTCCCACATTCTCACCATGATTTCCTTCTGCTGTATGAGTGCTACAGACACATCATTTGCCATACCTAATTTTGCTGTCTTTTCTTTTCTTTTTTCCCTCTCTCTTTCTTTCCCCTCTTCCCCCTCCGCAGGCATTTCTGGCTGAGTTGGAGCAGAATGCTGTGAAAGTCCAGAAGGCGAAGGAGTCGCTGTCTAGACTCCTGGAGAAATATCCCGATTCACCAGAAGCAGGAAATTGGAAGAGGACATTGGAGGACTTAAGTATGCCACCCTGGGGGCTTCTGAGAAGCTGTGGAGGTTCTGGGCTGGATCTCAAAGCAAAGGGAAACAGAGGTCCGCCTAGGTGCCACTTGTTGTACAGGGTGGGTGGTGTCCTGTGGGTATTGAAGATTGCAGAGAAAGTGTAGGAGGCATGAAATAAGAGAAGCAACCCACCAAGAGGTTCTCCTACACAAACTGAGGGCTCTTTAAAATGCCTCTTTTGCTGTGTGTGCAGCCCTGAGAATAGGTTTATTGAATGGCAATGCAGATATATTAAGAATGAACTCATAAATACCTTCACATGATTTCTGCTTACTCAGGAAACTTCTATATTGTACCCATCGCTGACAGGGATGTCATTTAAAAACAGCGCTGATTTTCACCAGTGGGGTAGAGGAGACTAAATGAAAGCCGGGAGCAGAGGCCGAGAGCCTGGGGGTCAATATTGGATTATGAAAGATGTAGACGTTTTGCCATTGGTTCTGACCTATCTGTGAGGGGCATTTGGGGAAGCCTTGTGAACTCTGGCCATTATGGTACTGGTGACACATCCTACTGTGGTCTTTCTGCCACACAGATTCCAGGTGGGCCCATGCCAACCAGGTGACCGCAGAGCGCCAGCAGAAGCTGGAGAAATCAGCCAGTGAGCTGGCAAGCTTCCAGGTGGCGGAGGGTCAGCTGCGCCCTTGGCTGATGGAGAAGGAGCTCATGATGAGCGTGCTTGGACCGCTGTCCATTGACCCCAACATGCTGAATGCCCAGAAGCAGCAAGTTCAGGTGAGAAGTGGATAGAGGCACCTATTGTCTCTGTCACGTCTTTGGATTGAGAGCTCTGCGGCCAGTCCGGAGGTGGTGCTGTGTTTGCTCAAGGGAGGTAGGCTGCAAGGCAGGTCTGCCTCCCCCACCATTTTAGCTCTCTCTTTTGACTCTGGTAAGTGGTACTGGAGATCCGTTTGAGTCTTTATTACGAGCCCATCCCCAAAATCAAGTCTGGTTTGGTGGTGGGAGTGTTAGACTCCAGACAGGAACTCAGGGAGGTGTCTCACCACCAGCTATGGTGGCTCCTTGCCAGGAGGAGGGGGCTGTAGGTCATCCACGGGAGCAGCAGCCCTCTGGCCATCTGGCAGCCTTACAGCTTCCAGCCCAAGGGACATCAGGGGGCACAAGCGCCCAACAGTCTCCACCAGGCTATCTGAGATTCCAGGCTCTGGCCTGGCCTGATAGCCAAAGCAATGTGGTGCTCCAGATAAACACTGAACCGTTCCTTGGTTGCCCATCCTTGCCCTCTGCTAGCCACTAGACTGCTGGCTCTGTTGGGCAGGAGCGCCTTGTTTTAACATACTCAGCTTAACTAGTACCCTGCCTGTTTTTTATTTCTTTACTGTTTGGAGGAATATGAATTTATTGCCGAGAAGCCTGTAGCTAGTCAAGCACACAGCAGGGGGAAGATGCAACTGACTCTCCCTGTGCCATTTGTTTAAACAATCTGGAGCAGCAGCAGGACAAATAAGGCAGAGGGTTGGAATGCCTTTCGGATGTTGTCATCAGCTCTAGCATTTTTTAAACGCTGAAATCCTGTTTAGAAGTTGAGTCCCTGCATCTTCTTTGCAGGCCTTCCAGAAATTCTCGTAGCTGTCAAATGTGCTCTTAGCAGTTTGGTCAGCCAACCTTTTTTTTTAATTTTAATTTTTTTTATTTTTTAGTCCTTGTGACTGAGCTGTTTGGCTTTGAAATGATTTGTCAGTTCATGTTACGTACTCCTTTGGCTCACAGAAAGTCCCTTCTACCATGAGAAGTCATGGTTGAAATCTTGAAGGAGCTGCCATGCCTTTACACCAGATGTTTTCTGGAGAATCGGGGGAGTCTCTTGGGACCTTATCAGGCCTTCCCCAGGGAGAAGATTGGCTTACCTCCCTTTCTGACCTTCCTCTCCAGTGTCTGTTCTCAGTGGAGTATGAGATATATACACAAGGAGTAGGGATGTAACCAATGTTCACAAATGTTCTCATCCTCCAAGAGAAAGACTGTCTCAACACATCAAGGCAAACTATCAGGAAAATGGCCCACCGCTGTGAGGTTTTTCACATTTCAGAACTTATTTTGCAAAATAGGTATTTTTGCACAAAAAAGTCCTAACGAACCTGTCTTGTTGTATCAATAGTGCAACTCCACCCCTATTTTGCACAGTTAAACAAAAGACACTTTGTCTATGCAAAACTGTTTTTAAGTGCCGAAAACAATCTTTTCCTTTGAAGAAGTTTTCCACAGAAGAATCTCAAAGTGCAAAAATAATTTTAAAATGCTCAAAAATCTCTTGCCCAGTGGGGAGCAAACATTTGAAATTATTTGTTGAAGTACATGAGGAAAAGATAAGTGAAGACTGACATTCCTAGCTAAGACCAGCTCTTGGTGCACCTGTGGCAACCAGGTACAATGAGTCCTAGAATAAGTCCCATAACCCTCTGCAATGCAAGGTGAGCAGCAGCATCTTCAGATAAATCATTGGGAAAAGAAATATGAAAACTTTCCCCAGGAACAAGAAGTTTGAAGAGAACTGTTTTATTTTGCAGGAAAGACACTGCCACTCTTTCCACCAGATTTGTGGAGGCCACAGTGGTTTTTGCTTCCTTGGGTTTACAAGTTCTTAAGCGGGTGGTTTTGGACACAGCTGAGCCTGGCGGTGTGATGGTTGCATTCTCCAAATCAGTTGGCCATATTTAAACTTTGACTGAGGTGCTCTTGGTTAGTGCAAAGGCCGATCAGGGTACGAGGGTCCAGTCTTTGAGAATTAAGTTCACCTTTTGGGTGCACAAGCCTTCTGGATTCCACCCTGAGCCTGGATGCCCAGGTTCCAGGACTGGGCAGGAGTGCTTTTTGCAGGGAAGCCTAGTGCACCAACTGTGCCTGTTCCTGGTCATAGTTTTAATGTTTTAATTATGAGCTTGTTGCTTTTATTTTATTTTTAAGCTAGTACTCATTGCTCCACACATTGATTTAAGTAGAAGGTGGGATACCTATCTACTAAATAGATAAATCCTGCCAGCCTGTCTTTAAAAACTTGTGTTTCTGTTGCAGTTCATGCTGAAGGAGTTTGAAGCCCGCAAGCCCCAGTACGATCAGCTGAACGAGGCAGCCCAAGGGATCCTCACCAGCCCCAGCGAGGCCTCTCCCTCCGCCAGCCACATGCAGGAGGATCTCCAGGCCGTCAACCAGAAATGGAGGGAGCTGACGGAGCGGCTCAACTCCCGCTCCAACCAGATCGACCAGGCCATCGTCAAGAGCACCCAGTACCAAGAGCTGCTCCAGGGGCTGTCTGAGAAGGTCAAGGGTGCCGGGCAGCGCCTGAGCACCCAGTTGGCAGTCAGCACCCAGCCGGAGGCTGTCAAGCAGCAGCTGGAGGAGACGAGCGAGATCCGGTCTGACCTGGAGCAGGTGGAGGAGGAGCTGACGGAGGCTCAGGCCCTGTGCGAGGAGCTCTCTGAGCTCATTGGGGAGCAGTACCTCAAGGACGAGCTGAAGAAGCGCCTGGAGACGGTGGCCCTGCCTCTCAGAGGCTTGGAGGATTTGGCAGGTAGGGGCAGCAGGAGGGGAGAAAGGCTGCTCCGAAAGAGGGGTGGGCACCCTCCTGGGTTGCAGGGAGGCACTCCAGCCCCCCAGGAGCTTGGAGGGTTGCACTCACCACTTCAATTTTGGAGACGTCTCCTGCGATGG
The DNA here is from genome assembly GCA_948474755.1 of Ctenosaura bakeri. Taxonomy (NCBI): domain Eukaryota; kingdom Metazoa; phylum Chordata; class Lepidosauria; order Squamata; family Iguanidae; genus Ctenosaura; species Ctenosaura bakeri. The sequence goes on from CAOLHI010001157.1 coordinate 142,843, forward strand.
AACCTCTCTCCAGGCTGGTCCCACAATTCCAACCCATGGGCCCCATCACTCACCTTGTAAAATGTGACAAGTCCTCCCTCTAAATTATTAAATTAAAACATCCAGATAGACATGTGGAAAATAAAAACAGAGATGTAGAAAATAAAAACAGTAGAGATTATATGCTTAAGACATCCTCCTAGCCTTATGCTGGTTTCACACACAGCACCTAGTAGTCCTCACCTCCATTTTCTCAGCTTCCAAAATCCTATTTAGAACTTTTTCTTTTCCCAATTGGCCCTGACTCTATTTCAGTGGGTCTCCCTCTGTTTTTCTGGCCGGACCCACCTTTATCTCTAGCTGGCCCTATCTAACTGTTTTACAGAGAAGCCTCTAGGTTATACGAAGCAATGGAACCAGAGCAATGGGTTCAAACTCCAGGAGAAGAGATTCCATCTAAACGTTAGGAAGAACTTCCTGACAGTAAGAGGTGTTTGACAGCAGAATATGCTGCTGCCTGGGAGAGTGGTGGAGACTCTTTCCTTGGAGATTTTTTAAGCAGAGGCTGGATGGTCATCTGTCAGGAATGCTTTGATGGTGTCTTTCTGCATGGTGGAAGGAAATAGGGCTGGATGGCCCTTAGGATCTCCTCCAGTTCTGGGATTCCATATCTTTTCACCTATAGCATTCCATGAGCTGTAAATGGTTGGCTTTACTCCAACTTGCCCAGCTTCTTCCTTCACATCTGCCAGAGTAAGAAAGGCCTGGTATGTCATGGGGAAGGGGGGGATAATTGGAAGGGACCTCAAGAACCATCCAGTTCATGCCCTTGCCATGCAGGAATCCACAGCTCAAGCCCTTCTGAGAAACCTCTGTCTGAAAGACCTGCAAAGAAGGGGAGTCTATCATCCTCTAAGACAATTTGTTCCACTCTCATACAGCTCTTACCATCAGGAAGATGTTTCCAACGTTTAGTTAGAATCTCTTTTCTTGCAATCTGATCTCTGGAGTAGCTGAACGGGACACTGATCTTGGCATCTTGATGCCTCTCGGGGCATGACTGGCTGAAAAACTTGATAAGACTGAGTTTTGGAGGCTGTATGTGGCCCACATGGCATACTTTGCCCACCCTGTTCTAAAACGTGAGGTCATCAATAGCTGTAAGATGCTGCACATAATTTGGAAAAGCCAGCAGTAGCCTTTAAGTCAAGAGGTTAGTAGCCAGTGGCAGACCATGGCAAGAAGGTTAGGCCAAATGCAGTCTTGGCCTACCCAAGCTGGTTGAAATAAAGCAGAGGCATGGACATCTTGTGGCCCTCCAGATGCCACTCCCAGCGGCTCCATAGCCAATATAGCCAATAAGGAAGGAACATGGGAATTGCAGTCCAACCACATCTGGAGGGTGATGTGTGTCCCTCACCCTCAAACTAAAGTAATCATTTCAGGACCAATTCTATGCATTCATACAGCAGGAAACTCTGATGTGTTGCCATGGATACATTCAGCAGGGAGCCACAGCTAAATCTTTTTCCCACAGTGCGGATGTACGGGGGAGTACAGGCATATTAGTGCTTTAAGTGTTTATACCAGAACAATGTCATGTGTGGAGGAGCCTCCATACCAAGGCCCACAGAGGATCTGCTGTGGTTTGTTCTTCTCCGTGTACAGTATAAACCACCTTTATAACTCAGTGTTTGCACAAAGAGAAAAGATCTCGAAAGAGGAATGGAGTCCGCTTAGCATTTGGATGTGGCGAGTGAGACAATGGCCCCACCCAGATCTGGTGGTATGGTTTTTGTTTTTGTTTCTTAAAGAAGGGAGTGAACTTGCCTTCTGAATACTTGACCTGTGTCAAGATTGCAGCTGATTATCCCCACTGCCGACCTCACATTTTGAAGAATATTCTCCAGCCCTGCTAAATGTGGGATCAGAGGCTAAAACATGACCTCCCAGTACTCTTGAATTCTTCTCAAAATTTCTAAAAATGCAGCAAAAGAGGGGTTGCTTATCTTTCAGTTTTCCCTTTATACCATTTCCAGAGAGGGAGGCAAAGGGCAGTGTGTGGGGGGAGCTGTTTCTCACTCAGTTTGACCAACATGCAACTTAAGGTCTGGAAACTCGTTTTAGTTTAAAGGAAACATGTTCTGGAGAGCCACCTCATAGGCCCTGTTTTCTTTGATTAATAGGATGTTGTGAACACATAGGTTTTCTAGGTTGCCCTGGGCTGCTAAATGTGCACCAGATTGCCTTTCCTCTGGAAGGCACTAATTTCCAATAACTGGAATATGAATTTGCATATTGACTTGGAGGAAGTTGTGCTTTGTTGATGGGCCTACATTTTTACCTGCAATATCTCTGTCTCCTCCAATTTTCAGCTGACCGGATGAATCGACTGCAGACAACACTTGCAAGCTCCCAGCAGTTCCAGCAGATGTTTGATGAGCTCCAAGTGTGGCTAGATGAGAAGGTGAGGCAGCAGGCACAGAGTGGGCCCATCTCGGCCAAGCTGGAGAGACTGCAGTCTCAGATCCACGAGCAGGAAGAATTGCAAAAGAGCCTCAACCAGCACAGTGGCTCCTATGAAATGATTGTGGCAGAGGGAGAGTCTTTACTTCTCTCAGCTCATCCCGGAGAAGAGAAAGCAAGTCTGCAAAGCCAGCTGACCAACTTGAAAGCCAACTGGGAGGAGCTTAGCAAGCAAATTGTGGACCGGCACTCCAAGCTCAAAGATTGTTTACAGAAGGCTCAGAAGTACCAGCGTCACTTAGAAGACCTTTCCCCATGGGTGGAGGACTGCAGGTCGAAGATGATGGAACTGGAAGTCACTCTGGATCCAGTGCAACTAGAAGCCACTCTCCTGAGGTCGAAGGCCATGCTGAGCGATGTGGAGAAACGGCGCTCCTTGCTGGAGATGTTGAACAGTGCTGCTGACATACTCATCAATGTATCAGAAATGGATGAAGATGAAGTCCGGGATGAAAAGGCTGGGATCAACCAGAGCATGGATGCCATTATAGAGGAGCTCCAAGCTAAGACTGGATCCCTTGAAGAAATGTCACAGCGACTGAAAGAGTTCCAAGAAAGTCTGAGGAACATTGAGAAGAAACTGGAAGGAACAAAGCACCAGCTGGAAATCTATGAGGCCCTAGGCCCCCAGGCCTGCAGCAGTAAGAACTTGGAGAAGCTGAGAGCCCAACAGGAGGCTCTTCAGGCACTGGGGCCACAGGTAGATTACCTAAAAAACTTCACCCGGGGTTTGGTGGAAGATGCTCCAGATGGCTCAGATTCCTCCCATCTCTTGAGCCAAGCGGAGGTCGCCCAGGAAGAGTTCAAAGCAGTCAGCCAAAAGGTGAACGAATGTTGTGTGCTTATGGAAAGCAAACTCGAAGGCATTGGACAGTTCAGCAACCATGTTCGGGAGATGTTCTCTCAGTTGGCAGACTTAGATGACGAGTTAGACAGCATGGGCCCAGTTGGGAGGGACATGGACAGTCTCCAGTCCCAGGCAGAAGATGTCCATGACTTCCTGGGCAAACTTCAGCAGCTACGGTTGGACATCCAAGCTTCTGAAGAGAAGTGCCAGCAAATGCTGGACGATGAGGGAAGCCCTGACCTCATCGGGCTGAAACGCGAACTGGAGACCATAAACAAGCAATGCGGCAAGCTAACCGAGAGAGGCAAAAGCCGCCTGGAACAAGTGGATGCAACACTTGCTCGTGTCAGGGACTTCTACAACAAACTGAAGGACCTGAACCACATGACGGCCAATGCAGAGGAGAGTGAAGCGCTGCAGTGGGTAGTGGGGACAGAAGTGGATGTCATCAACCAGCAGCTGGCAGATTTCAAGGTAAGAACCTTCCCAGGCTGAAAGTGGCTTCTGTTGGCATTCAATCCAGTGCTGATCCTGGCCTGAATTTTCTTGCATTGTCCTCTTTTTTAAAAAATAGTACTCCTTATTCCTAAAGCTCTTTTTAATGTAAGGGCTGCCTATATAAGTCAGGCAGGTCATTGACTTGGAAAGTCGTACGGCTGAGCACAAGTTTCCATCTCTGTCCTTCTCTATTGGGAGCTCTTCCTTCATTGTGTTTTTCTGTGTGTACCTATGTCCATATCCCATACATGAGAAGTTTAACAGGTAGCATTTAAAACTGTGGCCTGCATCCATATAATTTAGAACACATAGTTCTAAGTATTTAACATGACTTTGGCTGGAATATTTTCCATGGGGCCATTCTGTTAGAAGGGTTCTTGAAAAATGAAGAGCACCAGTGTTGTTTTACCATGTGTGGGAAAGTAACACCACTTAACCATTGCTTACCCATCATCACAACCATTACAAAAGCAGCAGCACCAGCAGAAATGCTCTGTCCACAGTCAGTGCTGTGGGGAGCATATATGTGCATCTTTCAGGAGACAATGCTGCTCTTCCTTGCAGACTATCAAAGCTCTCTAGCGTGGGAGGAATGTTCTGGCATAGAGCTTGGCAAAAGTGCTGCTGAATTTCAGTGATAATGGGAACCTCAGTGGTGTTGCAGCCTTTAGTGGGTTCTGTAGGTGAGCGGGCTGTCCTCGGTCCTGGGAAACTGCTTTTGCAGTTTTTGCTGTGTATATGCCTTGAGAGAACTACAGTACCACCATGAGAACTATATCAATGAAATATGTAAAGGCTTTTGTGTCAATCCAGGTATCCCTCTGCCCCCTCCAGCATGCCCTCGGTTGCCTCCTCTTGTAACCAAAATGTTTTTTGGAAAGCCTGTTGCTGAGATGTGGCTCATTGGGCACTGCCTCATCCCTCCAGTGGGAGCTGCTACATCCCTGATTTGGATCACTCCCAGCTCAGAGGTGCTGCAGAATCACAGAATTTAAGGGGAGGCTGGCTGTGGTCTCTCCATGGGGCGTGTCTCTGGATTTTGAATCCATGGAGAAGCATGAGTCTTCATCCTTGTCTCTGAGGGCAATCATTCCAGGCTTTACCTTCTTCATAAATAAGGCTTACTGGTTACAAGAGTGAGGTGTGCTTCGGATATTGGAAGATTTGCAAAACCTGTAATCAAAAAATGTCTTCCTGTTCTGTATCTCTTAGTTGATTGTCCTGTTCTTGGTGGTTTTGTTGGTGACTTGTTTTTTCCACTATCAGCAAGAGACAGGCCATTTCGACAGAGGTGAATCACTTGGTTATTGGATCCCAGCGCCTCCATCATGTTGACTCAGTGTGGAGCAGGAGGATGTGGTCTCCTCCAAGTCTGAATGGCTTTGATGAGAAAGCAAGACAGGAGAATTTGTGGCTGGAAAGGCTTGTCTCTCAGATGCCATGACTGTTGTGGGAAAATGGGAAAGCAGCCAGGACTGCAGCACTGGCTCTCCACAAAAGTGGAGGGGCTTTTTTGGGTGGGGGAACCCTATCTATTTTAGCTCTCACTGGAGGGGATGATGAGCCAGGCAGTGATGAAGTAACTGTCCACCAGGCTCAGTATTTGAGACTTTCCAAAAACTCAAATTGGAGATGATGGAAACTGAATTGGATTATAATAAACAAAGTCTGGGATTTGCTCATTTAATGATGGAGGAGCGTAATATCTCTAGAAAGACAGCAGTCCTGTAGTAAGCTGGTGGCACCACAGTTTCTTGTGCCCGTTATTGGAACTGGAGACTCTAAAATCAGAATAAAATATGTATTTTCTCAGGTTTTGGTTTTCATAGTGTAATAGGAAAAAGGAGGAGTATTTAGGTTCATGTTGGGTGCCACCATTAAACGGTATTAAATAGAGGGGCATTGCAGCCCACTTAAGACTCCTACCCTCCAAAAAGGCAACCTGTCTGACTGGCTACTGAAGCTTCACCAAGTTTCGTGTGCAAAGGTTCCCTGTAGTCATAAAGATTGGAAATTCATTTATGGCAGCGTATGAAAGAGACGTAGATGATGAGTTCATGTGGCAGTTGCGCAGATCAACATTGTGCCTGAAATCATGTTCAGAAATAAGTGAGCACAGGAAGGCAATAGAATTACTCAGTTGTTCCTGTTTGCTCATATCCCTTGTGGAAAGGTTTTTTAGTCATGTTGCTGTGCTCTCACTTTTAATACTCACGTTGTCATTCCTCTTGGAAAACTGTGGCCTGCCAAAGGTCCAGTGAGAAGAGAGGGCAAGCATTCTCTGAATTGGGGTGCCTTTCACAAAACACAGTTATTAGTGCTGTGATTCTGCCTCCCTAAACTGCAAATTCCAGGATTCCTTAGAATGTTGCCATGGCAGTTAAAGTGGAACCATAACACTACAATAGCATAGTGTGAGAGGGCTCTTGAAAAGAAGAGGAGGAGGCTGGAAGGGCTGTCCTCTCCTTGGAGCTCACCACCTTTCAACTTCCAGATCTTAGTTTCTAAGACCTAAATCCAACTGCTGGTTTCATTTAGAGGGGACCCACTGAATCCATTTTTGAATTGCAAGTCAACACTGTTGCATATCCCATTGGCTCAGTAGCCACACCCTAGCCCAACTATACTAGACTAGCGACTGAGTTTGAGCCCGATGGTTTTCCTTTGAGGGAGAGTCAAATTCTGCATCCCCAGATCTCTGTGGCATTTTTGTGACTTTTCTTGTGGTTTCCCATGTTGCAAAGCCAGCTTTGAGGGGAGGCTAAAACCAGTGGATGTGTGTGTGTGTGTCCATGTTGTGCTGAGCTCACAGGAAGCTAAAACAATGGGAGGAAGGAATCCCTCTCTGTCAGCTATATTTACCCTTCTGAGGTTTGGTGACTGGAAGCCAAGTGGAGAGGAGAGGCCCAGGAGGCTGGCTGGATTGTTTCATTGGATTGTTTCATTACCTCCTGCTGCTCAGCCATGTTGTGAGACAAGAAAAGGGTTGTTGTTGTTGTTTAAAGTATGCATTTGTTTGCATTGCTCAGAAGCGGAAATTGTTCTGCCTTCCCAATGTGATAGAACTGCAGCTCCCAAAATGCCTCACCATTGACTCTGCTGGCCAGGGGGCTGGTGAGTTACAGTTAAACATCTGGATGGCCACTCAGTTCTCATGCTTATTGTTGTAACTAAAAAGTAACTCTTTATGGTTACTCTTTACAATGTTGGAAGAGCATTTCCTTGTGCTGCGTGTGTTACTTTTTTCTTAATTTTTCATTAGTTTCCTTTAAAAGCCGTTAGGATGTATGTGAGAATGCCATGAAGCAAGGGAGAGCAAAGTCCAGCCCTTCTGATGTTTTCTACCACAAATCCCAGCATTCCTCACCATTGCCTATGCTGGCTGAGAGACTGGTGGGGGTTAGAAACATCTGGGGGGGCCACGTTATGCAAGTCAAAATTGAAAAAGTCACAAAGATACGTTAAAATACCCTTTAAAGGTAACGTTTAAAAGTAACTGGGTTGCTTTTGAAGTGTAACTGTTACAAAAAGTGATCATTTCTGCACTAGACTGTTATAGCGCTATGATTCCACTTGCAATATCCTATGGAATCCTGGGAGGCCAGCCGGCCCCTCCCGAAACTGCAAACCCCAGGATTCCATAGGATGTTGCAAGTGGAATCATAGCGCTATAACAGTCTAGTGCGGAAATGGCCGCTAGCAACATTGCTTGTAACTTGCTGCCTCTAGACTCTATGAGGTCATGATGGACTTATCTTCACATACATGTCCCTTGCCAATTTTTACTTCTTTTCTTTGCCTTATTTTAAATATTTGATTCTCCTATTGGGTTATGGTGGTGGTGGTGGTGGTTAAACAAGGACATGTAATGAGCCTCTGTAGTAGCCAAGAAAGGTAATACTGTGAATGGGACTCCTGGTGAACTTGTCTCTTCTAATTCTGGTCCCGTGTCCCCTGCTTTTGGAGAAGCTACAAAAGGGCCATTGCAAATTGTGGAAGGGGAGATGTTTTTAGGACGAGAAGAAAAGGGCTGTGTTTGAGACAAATTGCATTTGTCCTCCCCCTTCCCTCCTCCCTGCAAGCTATCAAAATAGCTGTTCATCTCTCTGAGTTTAGAGATTAAACAGGTGCTTAGTGGGTGGTGTGAGCAATGCGCAGCCTCCGAATACCGTTCCCTGGTCACTGGGCGCTCTGTTCTGGAGAGCATCTCTTTATAGCGTCCGAGGGCGTGCAGCGTCTAGACTGGCTTCTTCTCCCTCCTGAAGCCTGCTGCAAAGGCCATCCTTCTGTGTCAGCAGCTCGTCGTCCTCCTTCCGTCTTTGGATACTGGGTCCCAAGCATTCTCTGCGCGTCCTTCAAGCTTCTAGTCCTCAACTGCTCTTTCCTGATCTGCATTTCTTTCCTTGCCTCCACGTGAAACTCTTTTTCTGGTACAAACTAGTGAGCGGCTGCCCTCTTCTTTCACTGCCTTTTAATGCTAGTCCATAGACAGATGGGTGTGTGGGGAGCTGTCACACCCTCTGATAGGCCTGGTGTGTGTGTCTGTGTCCGTGTGCATGGGTTTGTACACATGCAGTGAAAGCAAGCTCTGGGATAGAAGAACTGGGGACTCAATTTGGTGGCCGAGTTGGCTGCTGACCAAAACCAATGTGAAGACTTGAGGACTAGGAGGCAGGATGAGAAAGTGGAGAAGCAGGAGAAGACACCTGAGGAAGGGCCAGAGATGGGTCTGATAAGTGACCCAGGCCTAACCTGGAATAGCTAGTCCTGGTGGAGACAGAGTGCACGCACAGGGGGATACTCGTGGCGCTTTCTCCTTCCCTCTGCAGATTTAGAGGCTCACCAGCAGAGGTGCCATCAGGCAGAGCACGACGGCCTGAGCCCTGGCTTTCCCTGGCTCCCATTTCCCACACACTTCATTCTTGTGATACCTGAAGCCCCATTCAGTCTTTGCTGGGAAAGAGCTGTGGGTGGCAGGAGGACTGGACTGTACCAAGAATTGTTCTTTTGTTCATGCAACCGCTTAAGAGTTGCTGACTCCAGGGCAAATAACTGTGGATAAAAGTGTAGACATTGTGGGAGCAAAGTAAAACCATGGCAGTCAATCAACAATAATGCATAACATTTACATAGCGTGTTTGAAGACTTCAGAGCAAATCCTGTACTTTTTGTGTGCCACTGTTAACAACGACCCAGTAAACGATGGGTGCGTTATTATCATCGTCTTGCAGAGGGTGGGAGGGGTAATCCTCTAAATATCCAGGGGAGTCAGTGTGTTAGACTGTACCAGCAAAAACAATGAAAAGTCTCCTAACACCTTGAAAGGCTAACATGATTTATTGGGCTTAAGCTTCGGGGGGACTTCTGCTCACATTGTCAGGTGCAAAGAGTGTTGTCTCAATTTATTACACAGGTGCTTGAGTGGGTGGATGAGTTACAGCCCAAGCACTGTTTGCTCATTATCAATACTTAATTCGCTTCACATTTGAATCCTCTCTCATTCTACTGATTTCATCTCCCCACCTGTCCTCCCATGACTCCTTGTGACGATGTCTCCATGAAGGCAACAGCTTGTGCCTTTGATGCAGCTGGGATGCAGCCCATGAGTTCGTCTTTAGCAAAGGTGCCACAAGACACGTGGTTGTTTTGGCCCTGTCCAAGCTCAAGTAGTGGCTTCGTGGCAGATGAGGACACTTTAGGCTTAACCTCCTTTCACCCAAAGAAGCCTAAACAGAGTGGTCATAACAACTCAGGCTTGGGTTGGGGTAAGATTCTGTGATTCTGGGGCCGATAACAGGAAAAATGCTCCCCAACCACTCCTGCAACCTATGAATGTAGAACAGAGACACTGCAGTGGTAAAAGATGGACTTGCTAAGTCAATGGTGGAGGTCAACGAGAGGGGGATGAGGCAGGACTCATGGGCCTGGGCTGGCCTTTGTCCTTGCAGTGCTTTGTGTTATAATATGCCAAATCATTCCCCTGACTCCTGTCTGGACAATTGTTCCCCAAGAAGTTGGGCCAGGGGGTGGACTGCTGTGGAGTGGCATCCCTGCAGGCTTCGGGCAGTGCCCGCTGAAGCTTCAGAAGAGGCACTGAGAGAGAGCAGAGGGAGAGTCCAGATGGCTAGTTCCAGCTGATTGGAGCTCTGTTTTTAATCTAACGTCAAACTATCCGTTGGCTAATCACTCCAATTATTTGATTAAGAGCACAAATTAACGTGCATGGCGGGGGCAGGGACCCATCTATGATTGGTTGCCAGGAAATGCAGTAAAGCCACAGGCCAGGTCTCAGAAAAGAGTTTAGGCAGAGCTCAAGCTGAGCTTCTGCTTACCTATGCATTTCTCTCCTTACTTCTCTGGCCCTTGGCCACCTTCTCTGCACCATTTGTGCCTGGGAATATGGCTGCCTAGCTTCTTTGAAGGCTCTGAAGTGTACAGAGGAGATGCATAGCATCACAGAACTGCTGAGTTGTGTGGACACTATGGAATTACAGCAGCTTGACCCTGCTTCAACTGCCGCGACTGCCTCCTGTGGAACCTCGGGGCTTTTAGTTTGGTGAAGGTACCTGGAATTCTACGGCGCGTAGTGCTCAAGGTGGTAGTCCATGGGCCAGTGCTGGTCCCTGGCAAGATTCCAGGAAAGGAAGGGGCATGACAATAATGGGGCACAAACATGGTACCTCTCCCTGGCACACTGTAAGGAAAAATCTGCTGCTTGCTGCTCCTCTACATCAGATGGTTTCGGAAGGCCTGTCCTAGAACATTCCTCCAAAGTGCATCATTAGAGGTCTCTGGAAGAGAAACACTTCATGAAACTACAAGTCCCAGGGTTCCATAGGATGTTGCCACAGCAATTATAGTGGGATCGGACTACTTTAACTGTGTGATGTGGATATATCCCTGATGTTGAAACTGAGTTCTGTGCTCCTCTCTGATACTTCTGCTCTTCCTCCTCCTTGGAGAATCTGCTTTATGCAGAGTGTAACTCCCACCAGGTTTCTAGAAGGGCCCATGCCACCGCAGTGTATTGTGCCACTTAAGAAATGTAGTGGCATTGATGGTGCCTGCAGCCACTTCCTGTTTAAGAGCTATTTCCCTCCATAGTTGCAGGCTTTGTTTTGGAAGAAAGACACCATGTCCTGTTGGAAAGGGGGATTTTGCATATTGGCAGCCCTATAATGAAACGTTGCCCTCCTCTTTCCAAGTCCGGTTCTCTTTTCTGTCTGTCGGGTTGCCATCCTTTGCCAGCTTTGTATAATAACTGGAGAGACAAAGGCCCTGTGGCCAGAAGGGGGATGGAACTGAATGCAGATTTTCCAGGTGGCTTCACCCAGCCAAAAAGCTGAGAAGCACCTGCTGGCTCTTTGGCAGAAAAGGATCCTGACTAACAATAGAATCATTTAGTGGGGGCAGAGGCAGCGAGGGAGAAGGAAGGAGAAAAGGTTGATTCAGCACGCCCCCCCCCATCACCTTTGCAAGCACATTGTACGGAGAGGGGGCTGGGGAGGCGTTCTGAATGACCTTGGCTGCTTTATGCCTTATAAAAGCACAGACTGGCAGCTCCTGGGCATTAAGGCATAGAAGGATTGCAAGGATGGCATTTGGGCCTGTTGATCTCTGCACAGCATCCCCTCCTCCATGAGTGAGGCTGGTCTGCTTCTTTGTCCCTGTCGATGGGACGATGCTCAGGAACCAGTTGGACTCTGGTGTCTTTCTGGCTCTCAAGTGCCATTAGTGGGCAGGAAATATTCCCTTTGGATCTTCCCAGTTCTTCTCTTTTACAAACTATTTTGGGTACCCTTGAATTAACAGGCCTACAAAATTTGAAGGGATGCCACATCCCACCCCACCCACATTTGTTTAGCACCTTAGAAATAATGATTGGACCCTGAAGGAGTTTTGTCCAGCTGCAAATAATGCTGTGGGTGGGAAGGGGTGGTTATTTGTCAGCACTCCTTTTCTTCTAATGGCTAGGTGGAATGGAGAGGGGGGGAATGCTTCAGAGCAGTGGGTTGTCAGATTGCAGGGGTGGGGGTGGGAAGTGCCCATCATTCGGCAAGGGGCTGCCTGGCCTCCCTTTGCTCTCAGGAGTGCATTTTGAAGGGTTTCTGACTTGATTGTGATGTTTTCACCTCCTGGGAGAAAGTAATTCATTGGGTTTCTTTACCAGACTTTGTTATGAGAACAAGTTGTGCTAATCTGTTGTTATTATGCACACCATCCTGTGCCCAAGTGCGCACTGAGGTGCACATCACACAGAGCACTAGGATGTTGGACCGCCTGTGGTGGAGATGCTCTGTAGCTCTTTTCCTTGAAACAAAACTTGGAGGTAGATTGGGCAGAGTGAAAACAACCTAAGCAAGGCCATCTTGTAGGTTTCATGGTGGAGGAAGGATCTGAACCCCGGTCTCCCCAAGGGAGTCTTTGAAGCCGTGCGCCAGTCATCCGCATTTTGGGCCTCTGGCTTGAAACCTTAGCCCCTCAACATGGCTGGGTCCACCGCGGGAGGGGGAGAGTGATTTGGAGGCCCAGCAGCAATATTTTTAACACTTCTCTGATGTATGTTGGCTCCTTCTAGTCCAGTTTGGAACAGCTGGAGGGTGGGGAAGTGAAGGATAAGCGGGAGGTGAACAGGGTAACTATTTTCTTTTCCTCCTTGGACTCTTTCCAGGCCCACTTAAGGGGTGGCTGCTGCTGCTGCCGCCGCCACCACCATATTTTGAATGCTTGGTATTTTGAGTACCAGCATCGCCTAGGAAAATGCCTCCCCTTCTCCAGTTGTTTGGGCTCCTGGAAGACACAGAGTTCCATGTCAGCAGTGGAGGGCGGTGTGAGGTCCTGAGCTGAGAGCAGAAGGTCTCTCTCCAGGGCCAGGACTGGGACCCAGAGCTGTGCCTTCCAGGTCCAAAACCCCAGGGTGGCTTCGGGTCAGAGGCTGGGGCCATTTCCACACTGGCCTGTTATAGTGCTATTATTCCCAGTTTCAACATCTGAGGAAATCCTTTGAAGCCCCTCCCTAAACTGCAAACCCCCTAAGACTCTGGGAGACCAGAGCTCAGATCCCCACTCAGCCATGGAAAGCCTCGGGCAAGTTATGCTCTCTCAGCCTCAGAGGAAAGCATATTTTGAACATATTCTGCATTTTTACAACAACTTGATTTTTATTGTATTTTTACTGTTGTTCTGAATTCTTGTCAGCACTGTTCTAAAAGGTTTTAAAATCTATCTAACATGTTTTAATGGTCTGTTGACTGTAATAAAGTGATGAGGGAACATATTCTGCAAAGAGATACCTAGGCGTGGGTTGCCATCTGTCAGGCCATTTCCACACTAGACTGTTATAGTGCTATTATTCCACTTTCAGCATCCTATGGAATCCTGGGGTTTTCAGGCCCCTCCCTAAACTGAAAGTTGAAAGTGGAATAATAGCACTATAACTGTCTAGTGCAGAAATGGCCTCAGAGTCAACCAGAAGGCACAGCAACAACAAAAACCTCACTAAGGAAGAAGCTGTGTACTTTTCTTCTTGGTTGGATATAAGTCTTGCAAGATCCACTGATCCAACTGGTGCCTGGTTGCTTCTCCTCACATGTCTTTCTTGTAAAATCATCTCAATACCTAAAACAAGTTTTATTTGTCATAAGCTTTTTGTGGATTTCAGCCAGCTCCGTCTGATGGAGAAAGTAGAACAGAGTCCCCAAAAGTTTATGAGTAATAAACTTCTAAGTTGCCACAAGAGCCTTTGTTGTTTTTGCAATCACAGACTGACACAGATTCATACAACATAAACTTGTGGAATATCCATATTTCTACCTATGGATTCAGCTTTTGGACTTGAGCAGTGGCACTCATGGTAGTTAGGAGTATGTCTGTATGAGAGTAAACTGGTGAAGTATCTGTGCATTTTAGAAAGATTTTAAAGTAAAATGATATAGACAAACACACCAGATCAGCAAACTGGTGGAGAGATAGCATGTGATGCCGTGCAAAAAAAAAGGCAGGGAAGCTGCCACAGACATGTATTGCCTTTGCTCTTCAGAATGGGAACGAGAGGACAAACAAGATGTGCTTTGCATGTTAATTGTGCTTTATAATAATGGAAGGCTGAAATGAATTAGGCATTAATCAATGTAACTGACTACAGGGTTTAAATGGTGTTGGTGTTGGGACAATCCTCCGTGGAATAGTTGCTGTTCTGGAAGCGGAAGGGCTGGCAGTCCATTGAGGGGCTGGCCCCTGAGGAGGTGCCAGAGGCCCCCTCCATTAAAGGTCAGCCTCTCTCTTTTTGGAAATAACATGCCTGCCACTTTCTGCCCAGTGGCTCCAGAGGTCCACTCAGTGAGTGGAGGGGAGGGGCTGTGAGGAATCCTCATTAAGGTCTGCATCACTGGTGGGATAAAAGTGTACCTCCGTACTCAAGGAAAAGTCGATGAGCCACAAGATTTATCTCACTTTGGGGAAGATTTTTTGAGCAAAAATGCACATGGCTTTTCTGTGCCAAAAAAGTGTTTGGAAAGAAAAAAAAATATGCCTTTTGTACAAAATACAAAGAGCCACCATGGTTTGAGTGTTGGGCTAGGACACTGGGCTCAGCCACGGAAACCACCAGGTGACCTTGGATAAGTCACACTCTCTCAGCCTCGGAAGAAGGCAAGGGCCAACCCCTCTGAACAAGTTCTGCCAAAAGGAGAGGGGAAAAGCCCTGTGATAGGGTCACTTTAGAATAGCCATGAGTCAGAAGTGATTTGAAGGCATATAACAACAACAAAACGCATTGATGCACATGTAGAAGATGCTTTTCCATGGATAAGACAGAGGCAGGAAAGTGGCACATGCTTTTTCTGTTCTGTCATCCATGTGTCCTTGCAACTTGTGTTACGTTTTCTGTGCAGGAAAACCACATGATTTTTACCCATTCCGGTTCTGACTTGTGAATAGCAGTTGAAACTTGTGGAGAAACCCTGGTATTTTTGCAGAATGGGAAGATTTGTTTCTGCATGCAAGAAATAAGTGAAGATTTGCATCCCCATTGTAGAGATGTACTGACATGATGGACAGGTTTTAATTTAGTGAACTTTAATTTGAATAAAAGTTAAGCAGAATCTGTTCAGCCATTTGAGCTGACTGTTTGCATGTAAGTTTTTGCTTGCAGTTGCCTCCCCTCTCCCATCGCCACCCCAATATATTCTTAGGCAGCAGAGGGAGAGGGTGGAGGTGGCAGGAAGCTCTTTTCACAGCCTGCCTCGTTCTCCTAATGTGTGAACGTGCAAGTGCTCTAAATGGAATCCTGCCTCTGCACAGAGATGTGGGCCAGCTCCAGCGAGAAGCCCTTGTGCGTGTGGTGTGTCAGGCAACACCATGCCCATTCCAGAAGAATAGACGTCCAGAGGGCAGGCACTGGGCGGAAAAGGGGCAGGAACCCAGACAGCAGCCCCTTGCCGAAAGCTGCACTGGATGGAGAACTTTGCAAGGGTCCAAACTGTGTATTTTCATAATGCAAACACAGTAGTCCTTACCTCTGAAGACCCACAAAGTTAGAGTTGAGGCTCAGAAGTGGCCCAAATGGCTGAGCTGGGATTTAGAGGCTGCAGGGAGAGCCGGGGAAGACAACTCTTCCATTCACTTTTCAGAGCTCTTTCAAGCTGCCCTGGCCCTTGCAGAACAGGTTGGCCCTGTGTTTGCACTGTGGGCTGTGCCTCTCCTGGTAAACAAGACAGAGGGATGGTCTGCCCGTCTCCCATCGCTGGCCACACCCTCCTGTTGTGGAAATCAATCAGCCGTTGGGCTCGCCAAGTTTTTGCGGAGGGGGGGTTCTGTTTCCTGCAGGGTGCGTCCCAAAAAGGCCAGCAGCTGTGAGCAGCCGGTTGTTTGGCAGAGGGGAGCGGCTGGCGAATTAGCCGCTGGTAAAACAGCCACTTTATCTGAGGCTGGCATCACCCAGGGAAGAGGTGGCAGCGGCGGGCGGGGGGTGCTGTCAGTTAAAAGCAACAGCAAAATAGTCAGTTGTTAGGTCGGTGTGCATAATTTTCAAAAAGGTTTTGTTTCTAAGAGGAGACAAAGCATCATCGTTTGAAGGAGAGCGAGGAACTCACATGCTGAGGGCTGGCGATAGAGATTAATGCCATTATTTTTAAAGAAAAAGAAAACAGGGATGTCAGCACTTCTAAGAGTATGTGTGTGCATTTACAGGCCTCCCCTGATTTTCAGTGGTTTTTGATGTTCCCCTCTTTTGACCGTTGTAAATGATAGACGTGTACCCTTCTTTCAATGCAGAGTCTGTTCTTTGGTCAGTTCTTCTCCTCTTGCCTTCTTTCTGTGGGGAACATGAGGGGATTACAAAGACTCACCAGACGAGCCTCTGTAACCCCCCATGTTCCCCACATTTCCAGCTCCGACATCTTCTAGCTGCTGTGCAATGCTTCCAGGCTGGTGAGTTTCCCATGAAGTCTTGGCTGGCTGTGCAGCCTTTGGTTGAGCTTTAGGGTTCTCCTTCTATTGAAGACGACATAGGAGTGGAAGGCAGAGAACGGGCTCCGTGAAAGAGCTGTGGGCCTCAGACGGAGAGCTGCTGCCTTCGTTCTTGCAGGGCTCCGGCTCTTTCTTTTCCATGGGTGACAGACTTGACTGTCCCCGCCCCAACCCTTCCGTCCTCATGGAAGAAGCACAAGAGCATTGCAGATGAAATAACAATTATAATGAATGAAATAACAATTTTACGTTCCTAAAATGTGGACCATCAGGAGTTCCAGAAACCTTTTTTTTTTCTTTCCATGGATAAGACAGAGGCAGGAAAGTGGCACATGCTTTTTCTGTGCTGTCACAGGAATCAAGTTAAACACTTGCCAGGACCTGGTCAGTGATTTGTGGGCTCTTTTCAGCTTAACGGGTCCTCGGTGATGCAGATGTGATCTTACTGAAGCAGGGCCAATGGGACTTGCAGTTTAACCCATCAGCCCTAGCCAACATATAGCCAATAGTGAAGAATGCTGGGCACTGAGAGACCCACAACCTCTTGAGAGGGCCGTAGGATTCCCACTCAGCCCACCCCAATCGAGAGAGACCTCACTGCTTTGGGGGTCTCTTCTGGGCTGCTGTGGAGAGCAGGAATTTGCAGTGCATCCTGGGAAATTCCCAAGACAAGGGAGAGATTTCCTGTGGGTGGTAGAGCTACAGCCGCCAGCTTTCGGGGTTGCCGGAATGGAGCAGGGCGGCACCTCCCAGTAGCCACAATCTGCAAGAAGAGAGGAGGCTCTTCTCCTTAGGAGGACAGGACTGGGCTGGCGGTGGTTGCAGCTTGACATGAAAGCAGCCTTAAGTCTTCCATGAGCCAAGGAGATAAAAGGGACCGGCAGAATTGGGTGGGGGGATTATCCCAGCCGCTTTTGTCTGGGGCACAGTTGGAGCCGAGGGCTTAGCCTGGTGTCTCTTCAGCTAGCCCCATATCCACAGAAATGCCAGTATTCCCCCTTGGGAGCCGCAGGGGAGCAGCCTCATCCAGCCTGGAAGAGACTGAGTGGAGGACAGACAAGGGAGGTCCTTCCTGTTTTTGTGGGTCTCCGTGGAGGATGAGTGGGCCGGGGGGCTCAGAGGGAAA
Source organism: Ctenosaura bakeri (assembly GCA_948474755.1). Taxonomy (NCBI): domain Eukaryota; kingdom Metazoa; phylum Chordata; class Lepidosauria; order Squamata; family Iguanidae; genus Ctenosaura; species Ctenosaura bakeri. The sequence continues at coordinate 160,287 of CAOLHI010001157.1, forward strand.
TTATCTTGATCCAGCCTCTTGCACAAGGAGAAGTGAGCAAAGGTGCCGTGTTAATTTTTGAATTAGCATAATCACAGCTCAGTAGGATCACTGTAACACTAGAAACTGCAGGAGGGAGATGAGCAACAAACCACAAGAAGGCCAATTCCACATAGAGATGGAAAGAATATTCAAGTATCTTCCAAAAATGATGTGAAAACATGTTTTGCAAGTGATATCAAGGCACCCTGATGAGCAGAGGAGGACCTGCTGTGGGGCACCGAGGTTTGGCAGATGGGCCACCGTGGCCTAGAAGTTTGACTGCTGGGCTATGGATATGGAGACCAAGATTCAAATCCCTGCTTGGCCATAGAAACCATGATGACCAGGTCACACTCTCTCAGCTGCAGAAGAAGGAAAAGGCAAAAACTCCCTCTGAAGAAATCATGCCGGGAAGACTCTGTGATAGCTTCACCTTGGAGTTGCCGTGGTTGGGAAGGACTTGAAGGGACATGATAAAAAAAGTGTGACATTGCAAACCCCAGGATTCCATAGGATGTTGAAAATGGAATAATAGCACTATAACAGTCCAGTGCAGAAATGGCCAGAGTTTTCCGTGCCCCGGAGCCCTGTCTCTGGAAGTGTGGCCCGTGCCCAGAGGAGGACTTGGGAAAGTATTCTAATTTCTTCCTGCCCTGCCCTTCCTGCTCCTTTCAACGGTCTGTATAAACCCCTCCAGACCCCCCTCGTGCCTCATTTGTGAAGCACAACACACAGCTTAAGACCGTGGCTTCTTTGAGCTTTAATGGATTTAATTCAGCTAAAGCCTCCCTTGGTGAACTCAGGCAAACAAATTTTAATTTGTGAACCAGAAGACCCCATTTGTGTATTGTGTCCTTTTTCTTTTGCTTGTGGTATGCCACTGTTTTAGAGAACAAAACAAACACAAGGAAAAGGCAAACAGTTTTTCTCTGTCTAGCAACACTGTTATTTTATTTAAAACATAATAACAATGCCAGTGCATTTAATACCTAATGTATGTTGTTGCCCAGTGACTTATGGTGACCGCATGAATTTCCTAGAGTTTTCTTGGGCAAGGAATTCTCAGAGGTGGTTTTCCCAGTTCCTTCCTCTGAAATAGAGCCTACAGCAGCTGTTATTGGTTGGTGGTCTCCCATCCAAATACTAACCAGGGCTGACCCTGCCTAGCTTCCATGATTGGATGGGATCTGCTGCCTTTGAGGAATTTAGGAATTAATTAATTAATTAATACCCAATGCCTTCTATCAATACTGAAAGGCAGTCTGGGGGTTCAAATTTGGGTACCAAGTAAAGATTATTTGAGCCAGAGTGGTTTAGTGGTTTGAGTGTTCGGCCAAGACTCCTCTGGGAAACCGGGGTTCAAACCCCCTGGAAGTCCTCTGGGTGACCTTGGCATGTCACACTCTCTCAGCCTCAGAAGAAGGCAACAGCAAGCCAGAAAAAACCTGCAGCAGGTTCACTTTGTATTGCTGCACCCCTTCAAGTCATTTCTGACCTATGGTGGCCCTACGGCAAACCTCTCACAGGATTTTCTGGGGCTGAGTGTGTGTGATGCATCCCAGTGGGTCTCCATGGCTGAGCAGAGAATCGAACTCTGGTCTCCAGGGTTGCATTCCAGTGCTTTCTGCATTCACCTTGGGGTTGCCATGATTTGGAGGTGACTTGAAGTCACACAACAACATTGTTTATTTGAACCAAACTGGTTGTCTGGTTCTTAAAAGGCCAATTAAATTCTTGCAGCTGACTGGTCGGTGTAAAATCAGTCTGTAGGATTAATTTATTCAAGGGCTCACCATAGCTCAGCCCAAGAACCCACTTTCCATCTCCATAGCTCAATTCTGGAACCTACGAATCCAGGAGAGTGCTTCTGAGCATGCATAGACTGCTTTCCTCTTATTGAAGATCAAGTGATAGAAAAGTCTTTTGAAGATCTCCCATCTACAGAAAGAATAGCCAGGGTAACTGATCTCTCCCACTCTTGACCATAAATGTTGAAGAAAACGGCATTTGGGTTCTTTCCTCAAGTCAAACGATAGACCCACAAATAAATTGCAAAAATTAGCCAGTATGTCATTTGCTTGTTCCCCCGCTTTCCGCCTCTCTCCCTATCACCACACTTTCCTTGGAACTGTCGCTAGGGGATACGGGAGCCTGAAAGCTCCATCATCAAGTAAATATAGTTCAGCATCACAGCTGGCTGCTCGGCAGGTCCAGAGAGCACCAGGAGAAATGGCAGAAAGAGGAAGGAAGCATGGCTTCTGTGCGTCCCTTTTCAAAAAGTTATACTGGATCTGGGGTCCCCTAAGTAGTTAGTACAAGGCTGTACCCCAGGGAAGGGGGCCTCTCTCATCAGGGGCTGCTATTTGCTTCTGAAGCCACTGGGCTTCTTGGTAGAAACTTTCTCTTCCCTTCCTCTCCAGACAAAAGTGTCTCTCTGGTCTTTTGGGGAGAGAGAGGAGGAGCCGGATGTGAAAGCCATGACTGGAAGTGTGACCTCTCTCTGAGTTGTGGGATTCAGCTGGCTGGGAATCTCTGCCTCTGTGGGAAAAGAGAATTAAAAAGCGGAGAAGACACATGGCCTCCCTCCATTGCTTCGAGGTACATTGCACTGAGGCCAGCACTCCCCTCTGGTTGTGCAGCTGAGCAGGGATGCCCACCCTGTACTGGACATTGAAAGAGGACTCAGACTTACAAAGTAACAAGGAAGGAGGGCATCACCAGTAGAACCAGCCCAGAAAATGCAGCTGAGGTCATGTGTCCTAAGAACAGGCACAGGGAGTTGATCCCCAAACCTACATCAAATTCCTGGTCCCAGGTAGAGGAGACCCACTGTATCAGTGAGATCTGTTTAACTGATAACATCCCATTCAGCCACTGATTCGGTGAGTCTCCTCTAGAAGACTGAACTGAGGCTCAAGAGCCCCTAATGTCCATCTGCATGTGCCCATCCCCAGAAGGGTCAGAAGATCTCACATGTATACCGATGGCAACCAGAATACATGCCTGGCTCCCTCCGGAATAGGAGCCCGAAGGGAGGTGGGGAGGTAAGGGCTCCCCTCCCTTTGCCACTCAGGCTGCCACCCCCAACACTCTCACCCAGACAGGAGACATCCCAGTTGGTAATTGGCTTCATGGGATCGCTCACAGCCTGGTTCTCCCCTGACAGCTGAGGTCTGAGTTGAACCCCATGGAGCTTGTTTTGCAAGTTCAAGCATCGTTCTCCTCTCTTCTTTCTTCCTTTCCTCCCTGGGATACCTTGGGAGGGTCATTTGGTTGGATGGGACTACTGCCCCAGACTGGAGATTTCCAGTCTAGGTCAAAAACCATACCAGCTCCCACGCTTCTTCTGTCTATGCTGGTAGAGAAGGAGAAGGAGAGCCCAGGTTGGCATAAGAAGCCAAGAAACAAGGGCGCAAGGTGGGGAGAGAAAGCCAAGATGAGACCAAGTACACAGGCATGACAGCAAGCAGCCCTCCCCTCTGCTGTAGGTTTTAGCTCCAGGGTAAACATCCATCCCATCAGTACATCCTTGGCAAACAAGAATGTACAGTGGGAAAATCCTTCTCTCTCTTCTGGCCTTCATCTCCATGGATGTGCCTGGAGAAATCTTAGGAGCCACGTGAACTGCGTTGTGCCTTCCGCTTCCAGTGTTACACTGTTGATCTTGTTGACTGGAGAACCCAGAGGGCCACAGTGCAGAGGCCCTGCTCTTCTTCCTGCCTGTGATGGGAGAGATTTGGAAGAAAGCTCTCCCACCATCTTGTAAAGGGCAGGGAAAGAGATTCCATATTCTTAGCTGCCCAGATTAGAATTCAAGGGAAGGGTGTGTAATGATGGGGGGAGAGAGAGAGAGACAATTCTTAGATACCACGGTTTTGTGTCACTTGTAGGCCTCTGGAATTTTTCCAGGGCTGTCCAGGAGTCCTGAATGGATGCCAACTCAGAGCAAGTATTTCAGGTCCAAGGTAGCTAATTTGTGTGATGAAACTGGGTGAGAGAGATCAGGAGAAGAGTCAGCCAGTCTCTTTAAAGGCAGACTTTCTTTTATTGGAGAAGGGCAAAAGAACTGACTTTTGTCCCCCCTTTTCATTTGAGGGGGAATGTATGTTGGCGCTCCTTTTGTTGGCATGTGACTGGATGAGGAAATAGCAAAAGAATTCCTGGCTGCAAACTCAACACGTCCTCGTCGTCATTCTTTATAAGCAAGTGGGGTGGCTGGAAGAGTGGGGAGGAGGGGAATGGAAGCTTTGCCTGGAATTCCTCAGATTCTTCCTCCAGGATGGCCGTTAAAATGATCCCGCGCAGTTTGAGGCAATTTGAACTGCAAGTTGAACAAGTTGAAAACGTCCTTTTTTTAAAAAAAACCAAAAAACGGTTGCACAGACTGTTGTTACAGCTGCACCCAATTATTGCAGCCAGGCCTAGACTTTCTGCTCTGTGACTGGAGCGTCTGGGTGTCTGCTGGGTTTTTGTGCCAAGGGGGAAGAAGGGTGAAGGAGGAGGAGGAGGGTCTCCAAAGGAGCCTGCACGGGAGGAAAGGGGCCTGCCTCTCTTTTCCTGGAGGGATCTGTTGAGCTGGAAGGCATTTCTTTTTCCACAAAGGAAGGAGAGTGCTCCCTCTGTTCCCAGTTCAGTTAAATTGTGGGCCAATTAAATTAATTCTGATGCCAGAGCGCACCCAGTTGGATAGATCTGTATCACCTCAGTTGGGCTCGTCCCTTAATTCTCAAGTGGGGGGGGAGTGCATTTGTGTGCAAATCAAAGGCCGCTCCCAGGTTGCCAAGTGACCTCCCTCGCCTTGGGGGAGGAAATCATATTAAAAATATGATCTGATTAACAGGAGTAGCTCTCCACTGCTGCCCCCCCATTGCTTGGGGATGCGCACCTGCTGCACACCTGTGGCTCCTATTGCTTAGGGTGGCAAGGGTGGGGTAGGACTCAGGCTATTAATTCGGGGCAAGGGAAGGCATTTGGGTTGTCTGTAGGCAGAAAGTAAAACGCACCCCTCCTGCCCAGCTTCAGTAGGATATTGTGGTTGTTTTGGGAGAACTTTGTTAAGCTGTTTCTGATTCCAGTGGCTACAATGAATCTTGTTGGCTAAATATGCCTGGAACCATTAATACTGTAGCTACACAAGTGAGAAAGTGGATGGCAGTCCACAGTCTCTCATGCTCAGACAAAGTGAAATTGTTTTGGTGGAAGAGGAGAGCAGTCTGGGGCAAGGTTCCTTCGTCGGGAAGAAGCTTGGCCATGGCCCTGCACATGCCACAGGGCCGTCCACAACATGTGGGGTAGTTCCAAGTGAGAGCAAGGAGGCCCTTTGATGTCAGAAGTTTGAATAGGATGGCTGTTCTGTGTGCAGAAGGAATTAACCATTTGCAAGGCATAAAGTCCCCTCTAGTATCTGTGAGTTGCATCTACCAGCCTATTTTGCGGCGAGCCCTTCCCCAAGTGTTTGTGTCTACAGAAAGAAGGGAATGGCAGGAACTCCTAGGGTTGTTGTAAGGACTTCTGTATGCTCAGAGACACTCTTGTTGTTATGACTGCAATACTAGTCCCTTGCGGGAATGAAAACCAGCTGAGGTGGTGTTCCCTGGCTTCAAGAGCCCTGTGGATGATGGGGGCTGCCTGTTGTAGGGGATGATGGTTATTGTGGGTTGTGTTTTCCATGTATCCTCCTTCTATGGATTCGCATGTGCCAGTGGTTGCAGCATTGTGCACCGCAACTCCTTCATTTTTCCTCCTGGTTTCTGTCACCAAGCTAAAGTGGGAAAGCCAAACGATTCATCTTTACCCCCCCCCACTTCTCTTTCAGCCCTGTTTTCAGCCATGCTGCTCTGAAAGTGGGGAGGGGATATAAAGAGTTAAGAAAGATGATCTTTTGTGAGATGTATGTTAAGCCAGGGAATGTTTTCCATCCCCGTGAGAAATAGGTGCCTCTGCACACAGCTTTGCTTGGGAGGGCACCACCAGCTGCCATGAGGCCCATTGCTGCCATGGAAAAGGCCTTCTGCACATGTTCAGTTGCAGCCATGCCATTTCTGTCTGTCCCAAGGAGGCTGACCTGCCCGCTTAGAGAAGGGTTTAGCTGCAGACCTAAAAACGGCACACTTGAAATGGTGTCTTTTGCCAAAACGGAGAAGGGAGCATGCTCAAAGGGCAGGGGTGAAACTCGGAACCCAGTTTGGAGCCCTTGAAACGCCCATGTGGCGCCTTAAGACAAGACGGTCCATTCCCCCCCCTTCTGCCCTTCTTCCCCTGTGCTTGACCCTTTGGCCCGGACCCTCGCCTCACCGTTTAGGGGAGGGAGTTGTGGGCTCAGCCTGCTGCTTCTTAGCCGAGTGGGGAGGGAGGGAAGGGGGGAAATCCTCTCCTGGTGCCTCCCTAATCTCGTGTGGCCACACCGGCGCTCAGGCTGTAAAGTTAATCCCCGCACGCCGTTTCTTTTCTATTAATGGGTTTGTCTGCAGGTTCACCAAGGGGGGGGGAGTGTCAGCTATTGGAAACAGATTTTTCCAAAAAAAGGGGGGGCAAGGGGGAGAGGGCAGGTGCGCCGGTGCGGTTCCTTTCTGGGTCCCGAAGCCTGATGGGCGCATTTTAAACCTTGCCTGGGCAGCATGACCGCTTGGAGCCTGACTCTCAGGATCTCCCTTCTACAAGCGGCCACCCCGAAAGACGGCCAGGCCGAAGCAGGAGGCGGCGCTTCCTATCCCCCCCGCGCGGTGCCCAGGACAGGCGCTCTGCACACGCTCGGACTTGCTGCTGCCCTTTCTCCCTCCAGCCGGACTGGCGAAGAGGCGCGCAAGGGGGACCCGCGGGCCCACCCGCGCGCCCCGGGAAGTCTCTCTCTCGGGGGAAGGGCGTCTTTCTCGTGGCCGAAAGCCTCGCGGGGTGGCCGGAGCGGGCCGCCGCCTCCTCCCCCCTCCTCCCGCCTGCTTGGCGGGGGTCGGGCTCCGGATTCCCCCCCTCTCCTGCCGCGCCCCCTTCGCCGCCCGTGGGAGCCGCGTCGGGAGGGGCGGCGGGCCGGCCGGCCGAGCCCCCTTCTCTCTCCTCCCGGGCGCGAGGGAGGCGGAGCGGCGCCTCGCCTCGCCCGGCCTCTCCGTCCCCCTCCGCCGGTGCCCCGCAGGCGGCCTCGCGCCGAGCTGCTGCCGCTGCCGCCGCCGCCTTTTGTCTCCCCGGCCGGGAGAAGTTGCGGCGGCGGGCCGGGAAGAGGCGGCCAAGCAAGGAAGGAGGGAAGGAAGGAGGCGGCGGCGCCCCTCCGGCGCTCACAAAGGGCGCCCGCAGCTGGCCTCCCTCCGCCGAGCCTCCCCGCCGCTCGGGCCGGGCATGGCGAGAGCCGCCCCCCCGCGGGCGCCTCGGAAGGGCCCCGCCGCCGCCGCCGCCGCCGCCCTTCCCGCGGCCGGGCCCGGCGCCTCCTGCCCTGAACGGCGGGCGGGCGGGCGGGCGGGGATGCCGAGCGGCGGACCGGCGGCGCCCGGCATGAGGAACTTCCCGCGCGTGGACGGCGAGGAGGCAGCGCGCCCGCCCCGCCACCGCCACCCCGACCGCCGCGTCCCAGCCGCCGCCGCCGCCGCCGCCGGGCCCGGAGCAGCGCCAGCGCCGCCGCCCGGCGAGGGGGCGGCCGGGAGGCGCAGCGAGAGCGGCTCCTTCCTTTGTGCCGCCGCCGCCGCCGCCGCCGCCGGGGAAGCGACGGGGGCGCCTCTGCAACGCGCAGCCCCGGCAGGAGGGCATGAAGAAGCCGCCGGAGGAGGAGGAGGAGGAAGAGGCGGCGGCGAGGAGGCGGCGGCGGCGGCGTCCGGGCCTTTGTTCGGTGCGCGGAGGGCGCGCTCGCCCCTGCGCTCGCTCGCTCGCGGCCGCCCGGGCCCCTCGCCTTCCGGAGGAGGCGCGCCGGCCGCGGAGCGCCCGCTTTCTCCGCTCGCCGGCCGCCGCGGGGCCCCCCCGCCTTGCCTGCCTTGCCGGCCCCGCCAGGGAGCGCGCCCCGCCGCCGCCGCCGCCGCCGCCGCCTAGGAGGGCCCCGGGTCTTCTTCCCGGGCCGAGATGGGGATTTCGCCCGGGGCTGCTGCCTCTGCGGAACGCAACCGCTGGCCTCGGCGGCGCCGGAGCGACTGAGACGATCGGGTGGCCTCGCTTTAAAAAACAACACACAAAAGACAGACGGAGGGAACGTACCCTTTCTTCCTGCTGTGGATGATGGGAAGTTGACCGGGGGGGGGTTGGGGGCTTTCGCGACTGGGACTCCTCCGCGACAGCCCTCCTCACTTTCCTAATTTATTCGGACTTTTGATTTCCTCCGCGTGAAGCATGGGCAAGCCACTCAGCAGGCCCGACTGTCTGAGGCAGAGCCCGGCGTGCTTGGGGAAGGGGGAGGACGAGGACGGGTACATCGAGGATTGCTACGTCCCGCAGAGGTCCATCTACGACACCATGAGGATCAACGAGCAGATCGACCAGGGCTCCAAGCTCAGCCAGCCCTCCAAGAGCACCCTGGAGAAGGGTGACGGGGCACCCTCTCCAGCAACGGGACCGTCGGGGCGCCCGCCGCTTTTGAGGCCAAGGCGGCGACGGCATCGGCGTCGGAGAGCAAGAAGTTGGACGAGAGAATGATCTTCGACGCCCTGAAACTTAGCAGCGATGTTTCCAAGTCGGCTCCGGCGCCGGCCAGGCGGCGGCCCAACCCCGAGAAGAAGGAGAACGTCAACAGGCGGTCGTGGAAGTCGTTCATGCCGCCTAATTTTCCTGAATTTGCCGAGAGGATTGAGGCCTCCCTGAGCGAAGTCTCCGAAGCCGGCGCTTCCAATCCGTCCTTGCAAGAGAAGCAGGGCTCGGTCCCGGTCTTGGCGGAGAGCTCCCGACCGGGAGACCCTGGGGAGACTGCTCGGGAGCCCTTGACTCTGGAGCTCCCCTCCAAACCCTCTGGTGCTCCAGAAGTTCAGGAGCCAAAGCCTTTAAGTGAAGCCTTTTGTGGGCCCTTTTTTCAGGATGAGTGCCAGCCGCTTCTAGAACCAGAAGACATGGTGGTTGATCTGACGATGGGCGGCAAACGACGGGACCACCAGGTCTCAAGTGCCACCTGGCCCAGGGCGGTGAGGAACACCATCAGAGCAGGCCTTGGTGCCACACGCCATGACACCTTGGAGGCTGATGAGAGCGACTGCGTCATAGAAATGGTGCCCCTGTCGCCCTGCCTGAGCGAGGAGCTCCTGGATCCAGGGATGGCCGCTATAGTCACTCCCGGCCTCCGAGAGAAGACCGAATCGGAGCTGAGGTTCGAAGAGGACGAGCGGTTGATCATGATGGAGGCCGAGGAGGAACAAGCCTTGGAGTCCTCGGAGAGCAGGAAGGCCGCTGAGAAAAGGAACAGTGGCTTGATGGACATTTCTGAAGAAAAGGAGCCACTAACTGTTTTGCCCATGGTGGGGTTGGAAGCCACAGAGAGTTTCCCTGAAGACCGGGAGATCTCTAGCCACTCATCTCACTGGCAGGAACTCTGGGGTGACTCACAGCTGCAGGCTGACAGCTCTGCTCCGGTTCCCCAGGAAACGCACAGAGACTTAAACGCTGCTGCCGCTACTCTCACAGAGGAAGAGGAGGATGATAGTGCCTGCAGTGCTGAAGCAGTAACAGCCCAGCTGGAAGAAGAAGAGTTTGCTCCTGGTTCAGGAACTTCTGCCAGTCCTCTGGTTGCAGACCAGTTCTCAGACACAGATTCTGTGCAGATGTTTCTTGAACTGGAAAAGCTGTGCATGAATGAAGACGAGGGAGATGGAGTGGCGCCAGGTGAACTGGAGGCACAGGGCACCAGCCTGTGTTTGGAAAACCTGGATGCTCAGGAGGACTCGGAGTGGCTGCGTGAGAGCTCAGCAGAAGCTTCACAGCTCTTGGCTCACCTTGAAGTCAGCGCAGCCGACTCAGCTGTGGTGTCCGACCTGGAGGACTTTGATGCCACGTGCAGTTCCCAGGTAGCAAGCACCACAGAGCCAACCATCTCAGAGTCGTACTCTGAGCAGGACACTTCTGGTGACTCAGAAAATGTGATGTTTTCTAGCGCTCCAGTTGCAAAGGGTGCTGTGTCACAGCAGTCCCTCTCCTCGCTAGTTAGCCAGATCGAGGAGTATGGGACAGAACTCTTGACGGCCGCCGAGCTGGCCAAGACCTACCCTGTTGAAGGGTTGCTGGACTTTGCCTTGGAAGAAGCCGTGGCTTCAGTTGGTGTCACTTGCTGCAGAGGGACACTTCCTTGTGCCCATGTTCCTACAGGAGGAGAAGCCGAGGAGGAAACATCAGTTGTCACAGGCTATGGGGAAGAGGACACTTCTCCAAACCATGATGAACTTGCAACCGCTCCTGAGGAGCTGGACTCCTTGGCAAGAGAGATGGTGCATCTTGAGGGGAAAGAGCTGCCTCTTTGTTTTGAGATGAACCCTTCAGAAAGGACTGACGTCTCAAACTGGGACATCTCAGAGCTGGTTTCTGAGGAGGAGGTTGCAGAGCTAGACAAAGAGAGCTTCCTGTACAAGGGCCACATTAATGAAATGGGGGGCACAGATAGAGAGAGCTCCTGGGTCCCCTCACAAAGTGACTCTGTGCTGGAGGAGGACTCAGAGAAGCTGTTAAAACAGCCAGACTCTTCTGGGGACCTGAAGGCAAAGGAGGCCAGCAGTTCGTGTCAGCCTGAGCCTTTGCCAGGGAGAGCATTTGAGGGGGAGGTGGCCATGGGGGGAATCCTTTTCCAAGAGGAAACACCAGAGACAGCTGGGCAGATAACAACAGTAGAGGGAGACATCTTGGAAGAGGGGGACTTGGAGTGGCTTTTGGGGCATGGTGGGAATAATGAGGTGTCCAGGGGCGTGGAAGCTGATGGTGGTGTTGAGGGTCCAACCTCCTTGTCTCTGGTTCTTGTTGAATGTTTCTGTGCCATGCAGTCTGGGGTGGAAGACTTGGCCCCCTCCACCACTGGAGAGGAAGCTGGTGTTGTCAGTTCTCTGGCTAATGAAGTGGCTCCTGGTAGCCTTCCAGAGAGCACAGATGAGCTGCCTGGTCCTGCAGTAGGGCCTTCTACCATTGCTGGTCCAGCACCTCCAGAAGAACCTGCACTGTCACCACTGGAAGTTTTGGATGCTTCAACCCTAGATGTTGAGGGCTCAGTGGTGGAGACCACTGCTTTGTCTAGGAATGAAGAAGCCTGTGTTGGGGCTGGCCTCCTGGCAGCCACTTGGATGCCCAGTGCCCCAGAGTCAGGATCAGCATGGCCAAGTCTGGAGGCCTCCGTGCCCTTTTGCCTGGGAAACGGACCAGCTCAGCCTCAGAGCAGAGAGGATCTGTCCACTCTGGAAGAGCTGGCCAAGGCTGCGGTATCCATCTCCTCAGAGGAGTTCATCCCAGTGGCCCAAGAGGTGGAAGAAGGCCTTGCCACCCTTTTACCAGGGAAGGCAGAAGACACTGGAGTTACTGTCGTTCCACCAGGGCTGGGAGACGGTGGCAGATGTGTATTTCCCCTGGCACCTGGAGCATTGGGGGATGGAGGCCACAGCTCACCCCAGTTGCCAGCGTCCACCACACCGGAGGAGCAGCTGACCAGTCTCGTGCCAGAGGTGGAGGGGCCTTCTGCCTCCTTCCTGGCTACCCCTGCTGCCGAAAAGCCCCCTGCCGGAACAGATGAATTGGTTCCAGATAATGAGGTATTTGTTTCCCCTGGTTCCCCACACGCTGATAGGCATGACATTAAATTGCCTCCTGGGACTTGGGAGGAAGTGAGGAGTCAAGCCAGAGAGGACAGGCTGATGCAGTTTCTAGAGCACAAAGCTGTCTGCTTGTCAGCTCCCTCCTTCTGGTTAAAGTTTGCGCTTTCCTCCTCACTTGGAAAAGAGAATTAAATTCTGCAGACAAGAATATCATGGCCTTGGTAGAAAACGGTAGGAGGTTATTTTTGTTTTCTTTTAAAGAGATTGTGGGGATAAATCTATCACTTACATAAAATATCCTCACGGCTCCTGCTGCCTTGAACTTCCTGCCTTATTCAGGTAACATTCACGTGCAAGCACTAAGAAGCAAATTACACATTTTCTGCTGGAGGATTGGTGATTAAGCGTGCATAGCTGCAGAGCCCATAGCTGGCAAACGTGTTGCTAAGGGAGAGATGGTGTGAGACAAACTCATACTTAAAAGCCTTACATAAATGGTAAAAGAGAACTGCATTTTCAAGGCTGTTTCAAATTTACAGGGAAGATAAACTAGGGTGAGTTTTTTAAAAAAAGCCCTTGTTCCTTTCTTAAACTCTTTCATACTACAGCAGTTTGGAAGAGAGAGGGCTGCATGCAGAGTCTGTTTGCAATATGAGTCTTCTATAAAAGGACATTGTTTTCTTCTGGATACTGATTTTGACAGATGTCAACTAAGCTAGGCTAGTTTTGTAAGCGTCACAAGCTTTTTTATTTCTTTCTTTTTTTTTTTCCCTGTATAGGAGTTTGGCTTGATTGCCATTTCTCACGCTTTAGACCGTTGCTCATTTCCAAAAGTAAAGGAAGGGGAAAGGGAAGCAAAATTACCCAGAACCTTTGAGACTGCCCCTCAAGTAGCGGTTAATGGTGGGGAAAGGAGTCTACAACTGTGGGCAGAAAGCCAAGCGTTTTCTTTGTTAGTTTTTAAAAAACGCAGCCTCAACAGCCAAGGCCTGTGTAGTTCCAGCCTTTAATTAGGAAAGAGATTGGAAAAGCCGAGCCAGCAAAGTGGATGCAAACAGCAGAACTGGTTTCCTTTCAGCCCATCCAGACAGGAAGGACTGGAAGAAGTTTAAAAAGTACAAAAAATTGAGAGGGATTTGCACTTGGGGGAACACATGAACTGCACTCTTGGTTGGTGGGACATCTAAAGCGGGAAGAAAGGCTGTGCGAGATTAAGGGACGCGAGGCTAGACTAGGCAAAATACAACAAGGGCTGTGATGGGAGTTCAGAGCAGTTGTGGGATTCCCCAGTCAGTGCCTAAGTCAAGGAAAGAAATAGTGCCGCTCTGTTCTGCTTTGGTCAGACCCAACCTGGAATAATCCTGTGTCCAGTTCTGGGCACCACAATTCAAGAAGGATATTGGCAAGCTGGAACATGTCTAGTAGAGGGCAACCAAATTGGTAAAAATCCTGGAATCTGTGCCTTATGAAGAGCCATTTAGGGAGCTGGATATGTGTATTCCTGCATAGCAAGGGGGGAACTTGAACAAGTCTTGCCCAAGAAAACTCCTTGATAGGTCAGCCTCAAGGTCACCATAAGTCGGCACCAACTTGGAGGCATGCAACAAGAAGAGCCATCCTAAATACCCAGAAGGCATTAGATCTGTTTGATTGAGGAGCTAAGCAGGATCATGCCTGGTTAGAAGTTAGAAGGGAGACTTCCAGGGAATACCAGGGGCTGCAGTCTACATTCAGAGGAAGGCTTCTGCATTCAGAGGAACTGCTTCTTAATAGTCCTTGCCCAGGAGAGTCCTCTGATGTTCTTGGTGGGTCATCGTGAGTTCGCAAGCAGATTGAAGGCACATGCTAGGGCTAGAGAAAGCAGCTTCTGGATAATGGCATCCAGTGGCATTAGGAGAACCTGGTTCTGAATCTGCTTTACTGATCCCCCCCACCAAATGTAGCTTGATTTCTAAGCAAGCATCTAGGAGCATGTAAACTGAGTTACATGAATCCGCCTCTCCCCTCTCCCTCAGTGCATCACATTTAGTTTCTGTACTCGTACAATCAGCTGAAAAGGCTTCCTTTTTGTTAATTCAAGGTTGTTTTATCTCCATCCTGTTCCTCTCATGGGCTTAACTATATGGCTGCCTTATCTCTCTCTTAGCTTTTCAGCAGACCCAGGAGTTTAGTTTTAGATTCCGAGACTGTAACTTGCTGAGGCTCCCTTTCCCAAGAAAGAACTTGGATTTAGGTCTTGGGTCTTGAAATGAAGACTTTAATGGCTGCTCTGCTCTTACTCAAACCCTGATGCAGAAATTAAAGTGCGTAAGTTAGCCTCCTGTCATCGTAAGTTTAGAGGCAGGCCAGTTCTCATGCTTACAGCCTTTTCCCTGCCTTTGTTCTTTTATCTCTGTCAAGGACAGGTTTGCAGCTTTTTTCAGGGGAAGCTGGTGAGCCAGTGCTCTGGAATTCTCTGTGCATTTTGTATTAAGAGCACCAAGCTACGCCTCCCAAGTATTTTCTGCCGAGGCGGTGGATAAAACTCTGTTTGCTTTTTTAAACCTCCCCACTGAACCTGTCTCTGGTTTCTGGATCCTGTGGACCCAAACACAGCAGCTGTTGCTGCTTGGCCCCAGCAAAAGGCTTCAAAGCCCTCCTCTGTGTTGGTTTTAAAAATAAGTTTCTCGTCTGAGGTTGTGGCCTGAGTGGGTAGGAAGAGCTGGTGGCGTGTGCCTACCGAGAGCTTGCATGCCTGGCTTATCAGGCCGGGGCTCTCAGGCTGCTGAGGAGGTTTCATTCCTCACACACGTCTATATTGTGTGAAATAAGCAGTTCCAGCAGTGATCTGTCTGCAGTTCCATTGCCATCAGTCCCTGCAAAGGCAGAATAGCGCTGTGGCTCTGGACAGCATCTTCACTTTATATCCTGGCACGTTCCCATTTCTGGAGATGAGTTGCTGAGCCCTACAAGAGGGGAATAAATCTCCCCCTGGTCTTTTCCAGACCAGATTCTTGCTGCCTTGTATCCCACCAGAGAGAAAACAGCTGTCTCTCTTGAGGCCCGTGGTAAACCTTGACCCCTTTGGCATTCACCTCTGCGGAGGGGGAGCGTAGATACAGTTTTGTTTGGGAATGGCTGTTAACTCTTTACCTGTCTCAGAGGTTGTAAAAATATGTTGCCATTCCTTCTTTGCCTGATGCTGCTTGTGAGCAGAGCAGTTTATCATTACATTTCCATAGCGCTTCTCATTGGTTTCATTTTTATTTATTTAGTGATTCTTCTTCTTTTCTCCAATAAACTCAAGGCACATTAAGCATGACCAGGGGTCTTTTCACACTACACAGTTATAGCACTATGATTCTACTTTAACTATCATGGCTGGGATTTGTAGTTTTGCACTACAGTTCTTGGTGGAGAATGCTAGCTATGCCTCCCTAAACTGCAGGTCCCAGCGTTCCATGGGATGTTGCCATAGCAGCTGAAGTGTAATCATACCACTATAATTGTGTAGTGTGAAAGGGACCCCAGATTGTAAGCACGTGTGGTTTCTGTCCTTCTTCCGTTTTAACTTCACAGCAGCCCTGCAAGGTAGAATTGGCTGAGAGATTAACTGGTCCAAAGTCACCCATTGAAGTTTTTGGCTAAGTAGGCTGGGTACGTGAGTCCACTACTCCACAGGAGTTTGTGCCTTACTACAGGCTTAGATAAAAACCCAAACCTCAGGTACCAAGAAAATGTGGGGCAAAGCAGGGCCATAGGCAGTCTTTGGGAGTCTACCACCTTGTACTTTTCATTATGGCTAGCACGTTTTGTGAGCTCTGTTCATGCATTTACACTTTCATCATATTACAAAAGTTTGGTTAGAAGTTGCTGTGTTGAAAGGTCACAGTCAAAGAATCCTGTCTTTATTAACAGTTGCACGGCATCCAAACTTCAGTCAAGGGTACGTTTTGTTGAATTGATGGGTGTTTTGGATTTGTACCTGATACAGTGGGGCCTTGGTATCTGCTAGGGTTTGGTTCCAGTTCCCCCATGGATATCAAAATTCCTGGATGCTCAGATCCCATTATGTACAATGATGTAGCAAAATGGCACATAAAATGACAAAATCAGTTTGTTGTTAGGAGATATATATATATATCTTCAACTCATGGTTGAATCCATGGATACAGCATCCATGGATATGCAGGTCTCACCGTACATCTTCTTTAAAAAGCAGAGCATGAGGATGGGTTGTCTCTGGGCGGCATCCAGAGTGACATGTGATCAGCACTTGGCTACAGTGGTCCCAGCAGAACGCGGCCCTCTCTTTCTGCTCTTGGGCAGCCTCCATCTGTTCCAGAAACAGAGACTCAGAGGGTAAAATCTGCAAGGCCTCCTTGCATTTGGTGATGGAAGTTGCAGAAAGGCAGTGAGGATGGAAAAGGAGTGTTCTGGTAAGAGAGCGAGGCATTGGACCACCAAACTCTGGTAATGTCAGGAAAGGGAGAGTCCTTTGGGAATGAGAGGAGTGGGTGTCTAAAGTTGAAAGATTGCAGAAGCACTGGCAAGGCTGCTCTGGAGTATTTCAGATTCCTGCATGCCAGCATCAAACTTGTGGGGGGCCTTTGTGGGGCAGTGCGCTTCTTTTTCCTTCTGGTTTCTTCCAAGCGGGCACAGAGAACTTTTAAGGACACGGTGAGAAGTTTGCATCCCATGTGAAAGTGAGGTAGAAATGATTGGAGGAGGAAAGTGATGTGGCTGCAGCCTGGGTGGAAGAGCAGAGTGTGGGCTAAATAAATCCATCCTTTGCTCTCTTTCCACAGAGGGAGAGGGCAGTGTGAAGTAATCCTCCTTAATCTCCCATTTGTCAGCTTGGCTCCAGGCCTCTGCTGTTTAGCAACCCATAGAATCATAGAATCATAGAAATGTAGAGTTGGAAGAGACCACACGGGCCATCCAGTCCAACTCCCTGTCATGCAGGAACACCCTCAAAGCACTCCCGACAGATGGCCATCAAGCCTCTGCTTAAAAACCTCCAAGGTAGGAGACTCCATTACTCTCCGAGGCAGCAGATTCCACTGCCGGACAGCCCTGACTGTCAGGAAGTTCTTCCTGAGGTTCAGGTGGAATCTCCTTTCCTGCAGCTTGAATCCATTGCTCCTTGTCCTGGTTTCTGGAGCAGCAGAAAACAAGCCCCCTCCTTCCTCTACGTGGCATCCCTTCAAATATTTAAACATGGCTATCATGTCCCCTCTTAACCTCCTTTTCTGCAGACTAAACATACCCAGCTCTCTCAGTCTATCCTCATAGGGCATGTTTTCCAGGCCTCTCACCATTTTGGTCACCCTCCTCTGGACTTGCTCCAGCTTGTCAATATCCTTCTTGAATTGGGGTGCCCAGAACTGGACACAGTATTCAAGATGGGGTCTAACCAAAGCAGAGTAGAGTGGTACCAGTACCTCCCTCGATCTAGACACCATACTCCTGTTGATGCAGCCGAGAATTGCATTGGCTTTCTTGGCTGCCGCATCACACTGCTGACTCATGTTCAGCTTGTGGTCTATGAAGACTCCTAGATCCCTTTCACACGTACTGCTATCCAGCCACGTGTCCCCCATCCTATATTTCTGTATTCCATTATTTCTGCCTAAGTGTAGGACCTTACATATAGCAAACACTGCCACCTTATCTGTTGCGGTGTGGCCTGTTCATCATTCATTAGCATTTGGGGGGGGGGTTGCTAGAGCTTGCTCAGCCCTGCAGGGTAGGCCCATGTTCCCCCCTCTTGCACAGAGAAGGAGCCATGGATGGTGTGTAATGAGCCCACAGTAGAGATCTGCACCCGACCTTCCAGATCTGGGGGTGGCTGTCTATTCTGGGCACAGGGATTGACAAGAGCTCTGCGCAGGCATTCAGAGTCCTGAAGAATGGGGGGCTGCGCATGTCAGCTGCACCCCGCTCACCAGCTTTCCCATTTTGAGCATTTAAGACATACTTTGGTTCCTGATTGCAGAAAGGAAGGAGTGTAACTGGAGTTGAGAGAGTTCAGGTGGTTGTGAAGATGCAAGGCTTGGATAACTAGCTTTGATGGATCATCTTATCTCCCCTGCCAGGCAGTTTCTTAATCACACCGTCCTCCCACCCCCATCAGAGAGGAGTTCTCAAGGGTGAACTGGATGGCCACCCTGGACGGGGCCTTCACAGGTGTGGCCACGAGTTGTGTGTGCCGGGGCTTCCAGCTTGCCATCATTTCTGGTCAGGAGATCTAAGACCCTCTGAGATGAACCTGTGGTCTCCCTCTGGGGAGTGGGATCTTATCTCGCTATCTGCATCCATCTCTTACTTCCCAAGCCCTTTTATCTTAAGATATCTCTCTCTCTCTCTCTCTCTCTTTCTCTCTCACACACACAAATCCATGAAATATGTGGGGAGGTCTTGGAGAAGCAGGGAGACCCATTAATCTTTCTTTGGCTTTTAAAATGAAAATGTGGCAGGTGGTTTTCAGTGTATTGGCAGTGTTGTGTGTCTGCAGAGGGCACGGTGTGTGAGGTGTAGCAGTGCTGCTGTGTGTATTTGGATATGCTAACAAATCTCCAGAATTCAGAGGAGGTTTGCAGGAATCTCTCCAAGGGAGGGGATCTGTGTTCTGCCTTATCAGGATTTCAGAGGCTTGGGAAGAGCACCCTCCCCACCCCCAGTCTCTTTCTGTGACTCTCTAATCTGGCTTTCCTTTCCTTTTCCATTTTGCTGTGGGGTCGTTGCCAGCCTTTTCATTGCTTCTCCTTCCAAGTTTCTCTTTGGTGTCAGCACAAAGGGGTGACCTTGACTGGGCTGTGAGGTCCCAACGAGTCCAGAGACAGTGCAGCTAAACTCCTCTAAGCTGTCAAATGGGTATGTAGGGTTGCCCTGTGTAGCTCAAAGTACACAGCCTTTCTTTCCCCCATCCTCCTTCCCCCCACCTTTTTTTTTTTGTCTCTTAAAAATCTTTCTCCAGAAGTGAGACAAAACTCCAGATTGTGCTGTGCAGAGCACCTTACAGTCCCCAACTCAAGATATAGATTGCCTGTTGGTGAACCACATAATTCCCATTAATGTTTTCCATTTGCATGCTTCTTTGCTGGCTCAGTGGGACCCACTAATGAAGGCTTTGATGGTGTCTGTTGGGGCCCCGTAGTTGCAGAAGCGCAGTATTTCGATGCTGGAAGATGAATAGTTGGTGGCCTCTGGGAGTTTCCCTAACAATGCTGAGCTACATTTTGCCAGTGCAGTGTAATGGCAGCCAAGCAGACCAGGGAGATCCAGGTTGAAATCTTGCAACAGCCATGAAGTGGCTGGAAGACAGGTGACTTGACTTTGGACCAGCCAGATTTTATCCAGTAACCGAAATCTTCCTTGGAGAGGTTGATGTGAAGATGATGTCAGGGTTCAGAGAACCATATATGCCAACCTGAGTCCCATGCAGGATAAAAATGCAATAAATGTCTCACTCCCATTTGAGGGGATTTAAGGAAGGGTGTGGTCTGTGATGAAGGACCCCTCACATGGTCTCTTTCCTCTTCTCAGTTGTTCCAGAAGGAGCAGGTGGACCCCCTGCAAGTCAAACTCCAGCAGGTCAATGGGATCGGCCAGGGACTCATCCAGAGCGCAGGAAAGAATTGCGATGTGCAGGGCCTAGAGCACGACATGGAAGCCATCAATGCCCGTTGGAATACCCTCAACAAAAAGGTGGGTGAGGTGGTTTTGGGCAGTTAGCAAGCAGAGTTTATGTCAGTGCAACAAACAGTTGGAAGACAAGGACTCACAGTCTGATCTGAAGATACAGCCAGCTTGCAAAGGCTTTTTTTTTCTTTTGATCATATGGGAATTCTGTGTTCTTTGTAGAATTCAAAGACATAGCTATATTAATCTGGAGTGGTATGCAAGGAGATTTTGTAGCACCTTTGAGACTAACTGGGAGAAAGAAGTTGGTAGCAGAAGCTTTCACAGACTGAAGTCTGCATCTGATGAAATAGACTTAAGTCTACAGAAGTTGGGGCTCTCAGTTAGGCTCAAAGGTGCTACAGGATCCCTTTCCACCATGTTCTTTGTGTTGAGCTTCATGGAAGGCAGGTGGGATACAGGTGCATGAGGTAGATGAATAGGTTGCAGCAAGACCTTCCAGGCAGTCTATCTGTAGGCACCACGGTGCATTGCCCAGACGCCCACCTGCGCAGCCCTGGTTGTCCCTGTCATTGAAGGCTGGGCCACCTAGGGCTCCACTGGGGCTTCACTGTGCCCCCAAGTGACATGACTGACTGGCTGCCAGAAACTTCTCTTGTGACTTGTGTGTCGTGTCCCGGTGTGTTTTGGCAAAATGTAGGTGGCTCAGAGAACAGCACAACTGCAAGAAGCCCTGTTGCACTGTGGGAAATTCCAGGATGCATTGGAACCTTTGCTCAGCTGGCTAGTGGACACGGAGGAGCTCATCTCCAATCAGAAGCCACCGTCGGCCGAATACAAAGTAGTGAGGGCCCAGATCCAGGAGCAGAAGGTGAGTCATCAAGTCACAGGTCCGTAGGTCTGCAAGGTTTACTGGGGTCATCTGGTGCAAGCCCCCTCTGCTGCAAGGGGCCTAAAGCAAGAGACCCTTGCAAGAGAGCTTCTTTTGGGAGGTGGGGATCCTGGGAGAAGGACTAGAAGCTTCAACTTGATGGTAAAGAATGAAATGTAAGGGCATTTAGAGAACAGTAAAGTCATTGCAATGTGGGATTACAGCAGAGGGAGTAGTTATTTTTATTTTTTTAAACACTGGGATCTGGGGGGTAACAGGGAGGATTCCTCCTTCAGTTGGGCATTTCTAACTCCCTTGACAACTTCCTTTTGCCCCAAAGCTCCTTCAGCGTCTCCTAGATGACCGCAAAGCTACTGTTGAGATGATCCAAGCAGAAGGTGGAAGGATAGCCCAGTCAGCCGAGCCGGCCGACAGGGAGAAGATCGTAAGCCAACTGGACAGTCTTGCAAGTCGTTGGGCAGGCCTCCTCGGGAAAGCTGAGGCCAGGTAAGCCAGGAGCTTGTCTGCCATAATTTCACACTGGAATGGAGGAAGCCAACCGTTGCTCACCATTTCCCCCATTCCTTGTGGGTGGGTGGGAGACCCTTTTTTCTTTCTTTCACTCTGTTATCCCAGACCCTTCATAATGCAAGATGATGCAATGCATCCATGGACCTTGACTGCCTCAGCAATATCCATGAGACGTTAGCTAAATAATTGTGAAACAAACTCTACAAAACTGGCACTCAGCTATGTTTCCTTAACTTCTTTGCTGTTCCCACAAACCTGATTTATTGAAGCTTTATGTAGTCACTGGGGCTGGAAAAAATTAATGGTGTCAACGAGTGAATAATGATTTGCAGAATTTCTTCATTCTTTGACTGACAGAATGCTGTGGGCTGGAAATGTGGAATTCTTCCATGCACCACGGTAAATTTTGCTTGCATAGGGCCAGACTAAGATGCTTTGACACCTGTGAAAGACAGTCCACATGGTGTCCTTTCCTCATTTAGAAGAAATGTGGTACAAGCTAGAGAACAGCAGCAGAAACTGAAAGTGAAGGGACTGGAATTCATCTCAGTAGGGTTGTTGATTTTGACCATTTATGGGTTTGGTCTGTCCATATACAATTTCATTTTGCTTCTGGCATTGTTTTGGGGGCTGGAGTGGAATATTTTCTCCGTTTTCTGTTGAAATGGGGGAGAACAAAACACATGCTCTACGCACGACTGCATAGATATAGTTGTCCATCACAAGAGTGCTCTTTGTTTGGAATGAGCTAGAGCAGAAAATGTAAAGGAACAGCAATCAGGGTATTGTTGTTTTGTGCCACAAAGTTGAGTTCAACTTCTGGGGACCCTGTGAATGAGAGCGCCCCCAAGAGTCCCCATTCCGGTCAAAGCCAGGGCCTCCATGGCTTTCTTGATAGCATCCGGCCACTTGAAAGGCAGCCCTCCTCTTTTCCTGTTGCCTTCCACTTTACCAGTCATTGCCATCTTTCCTGAGAGTCATGTCAGCTGTTGGTATGTCCAAAATAAAATAGCCTCTGTTTAGTAAGTTTGACTTCTAGGGAAAATTCAGGCTGAATTTACTCTCAGGCCCATTTGAGTGTAGAAAACTCCACATTCCATCTTCCCTTCCTTCAAAGAGTTTACTGCAGCTCTGGAGTTTGACAGGGGTGTAGGAATCCAGGGGAAGGTTTACACATCTCTCCTCCCATTTTGCACTGCCAAAAAAAAGGGAAAGAAAGAAAATCCTGGCAGCTGCATTCCAGCGGTTCCAGAGGGAGTGCAGTGCAACATCTGTGGAAAGGATGGAACTCAGCCATTTCCTCAAGCCTCTTTGCCTTTCTTGCCTTTTCTCAAAAGGTTCAATCCATGCACAGAACAAAGAGAGGCACATCTCTTCCTTTGTGGTCTGGCTGTTTGTTAAGCACAGATCCGCCTGGGGCTTTTTCAGATCACTTGATCCTTTTTTGCAAGGCCCCAAGGCAAACGTATCACCCCGGCGCGTCTAGACAGTGCAGACTGAATCGCCAGGAAATATGGTCCCACCCAGCAGGAGACGCCTCATTAATTTTCCTCCGCGTGGAATCTCCTTTTTCTCCTCCTTCTGGGACTGTCCCCAGTAATTGCAAGCAGGCTGGAGAGTTGCAGGCAAGCAACATAAGAGGCCCCCTTTCAACAGGCTGTGTTGCAGAGCCCAGTAGCAGCTGGTGGATTCCATGTCAGTGGGAGATTGACTCCACTCCAGGTTTTAATCCAAACCCTATTTGGTGGGGGAGAGTTCAGCACCTTGGATAGTTTCATTGGCAGTTGCATTAAAACCCAGAGTGGCTTCGCTGTCCCACTAACCTGGCTGCCACTACTGGCAGAGTTTTGTTAATCCTGGGAAGGGGACTTTATGGCTCCCTTTAATTAGAGTCAGGGCTAGCCATGGTGATCTGCTTGAACTCATCTGTGCTATCTGGAGCAAGGATACCTGAAGGATCTCCTTCCCCTCCACTGCTCTCACTGTTGGAGGGTCTTCTCTCTCAGCCACCCTTTCTCTGCCGTGTTACGCTGGTTGACAACGAGAAAGAGAGCCTTTGCAGTTGTGGTGGCCCATCTTTTCCAGTAGATTATTTTTCTGAATCATTAAATCACTGGGTAAGATTAAATTCATTCTGCTCTTATCTACACCTTTTCAATTTTGTTTTCATTTTTTTTTTAACTTTAATTTGCGGTTTTGCTGAAGTGATCTTGCAAGAGCCACCCTGAAAAATGTACTTGATAAAATGGTATTAAATTCATGATAGAGCAGCTCTGAGCATGTGCAGAGTGCATTTCCTTTACTACAGAAAGATCAAGCTCCAGAAATGGGGCTTCTGGAACTTCAGCTTTCCAGTTTTTTGGACAATTGATTGGTTGATTGAATTAATACCCTGCCTTTTGTCATGGGGTGGGATGGGGGAGAGGTTCTGGGAATTAAAGTCAGAAACATCTGGAGGACCAAAGGGGTTAAGAATGCTGCTGTGAACAGATCCATTCAGCAATCAAACACAGAGCCAAGTCTTGTTCTCTTGTGGAGGAGCCATAACTCAAGTTGAAGAACGCCAGGCCAAGAAGTCTGGATTTTGTCTAGCATCCTGTTTTCTATGAGAAGGGGGTAAAGCTCCTTTATCTACTGTGTTCTGCTTTTAATTATTTTTTTTCGGTATTAAAGAGTTGCAGATCCATTCAGTTTTTATCTACCCTTTGACAGTTTTGCTACCTCTTCATGCACCTCTTTTAGCTCTTCAGCCTCTTATCTGTCTTTCTTCCTTTCTTAAACGTGTTAGCAGAACTGGCAATAATATTCCATACCTTCAATTTGCAATAGTGGGTATTTTGTTTTCAGTCCCTTCTCGGCATCAAGAAATATGAAAGCTGCTTTCTTATTTTTGTTATTTCTCAGATATTAATGACATTGACTGCATGTCTTGCATTGCTTCTAAGTTGTCTTTTAGGCAGGAAACCTGTCTGGTCTTCATGTATAATCTCTTGTAAAATTGTTTTAAGTCTCTCTGCCAAGAATTGATGTAAATATTTTGTAATCTATATTTAAAAGTGAAATGGGTGGTACTTGTTTGGTTTGGTCAAATTGTTACCCTTTTTAGGTATTAAGGTTGTCAGAGCTGTTTCCCAAGATTTTGGAATTTCTTTAGACATTGTTGTAGATGTTTTTCATGTGGATACGTAATTCTTCTTCAAAAAGTTTGTAATAACTTACAGAAAATCCATCTGGTCCTGGCAATTGGTTAGCTTTAGTTCTTTTAATTGCCGCTGAGACTTCTTCCAGGGTAGTTAAGGTATTTAGGGTTGTTGTTTTTTTTCCTGATCAACAGAAAATTTTAGATAAGTTTTGATTTTCCGTGGATCCAGTTTTGATAGGGCTGGGTTCAGAGAGCCTAGAGACTCAAGTATGATTTGCAGTAGCGTCTCTTTAAAAACGTTCCAAGACTGCAAAATATTGGGGCAAAAAGCAGCTCTTGAACATTCAGGCACTTAACCTCTCCGGGAATGCCAGATTGCCTTAGCAGAGGTTGTCCTCCACGCTGCAATAGCTGTCTGAATGCGTTTTTTCATCCCAGGCAAAATCAGCTGGAGGAGATCCTGGTTCTGGCCAAGCAGTTCCATGAGACGTCGGAGCCCATCTCTGACTGGTTGTCCGTGACAGAGAAGAAGCTGGCCAACTCGGAGCCGATTGGGACTCAGACGTCCAAAATCCAGCAACAGATCGCCCGGCACAAGGTTGGCAAGGGATTAGAAAGAACAGGGAGGAGAGGGCCAGGGGCTTTAGGAGAGAGGCAGGTGGGCGAAGGCATCTGCTGCTGTGAAAGGAAAGACCCCAGGATGGGAGTGTCTGTCTGGGAGAGAAAACACGAGTGTGGAAGTGGACAGATGCTTCTCAAGATGGGTTGGTTGGCACTCAGGATATGGAGGACCATCGCTTTGGTGCCGGAACCTGACTGATGTTGAGAGATCCATAGCCTGTCATTGTCCAAGTGAGGGAATCCTGAGATCCTACACTTAGTGTAATGGTGTGGGTGTCTACTTATATTAAATTCACTGAGACTTCGTAGAATGGCAGCCTTCCCCATCTTCCTTGGGAATGATAGGAATGACAGTCTACATCCATGGAGAGCATCCAACTTTAGAAAGAGTGGCTTTGTAGGCTTGCCTTAGAATGCTTTGATACTTAGTGCGACCATGTTAATTCAGCCTATAATGACAGCCTTGATGGGGACAATCAGGAGTCTTTCTCTGGATAGATAAGATCTTGGTTCACCAGGAGGCCAGCAATGTGCGGGAAAGACCTTTATAATTCGCTTCTTCTCATCATTAGCCTATGAAAAAACACCCTCAGTTATAACCCTTTTTGTGGACAGGCTGAAACAACAATCCATGCCTTGCTGCCTGCCCATCATCACCCTTCTATAAAACCATTTATATGACACAGATTATTTGCCCTTACACGGTGGATTGTATCTTTTGAGTTTGCGTAACCATCAGCCATACTCATGATTCAGTTTTGTTTCAGATTTATTTTTTCCTCCCTGTTTGTGTTTGTTCCATTTTTCAATCATTTGTTTCTGTTTGCCTTGTTTTGTTTTTTTTCTTTGTTTCCTTGTGTTCCCAATCCTCCCAAACGCCCAGGCTCTAGAGGAAGAAATAGAGAGCCACGCTCCGGCTGTGGCTCGGGCGGTCAGCCTCGGTCACTCCCTGGCCTCCCTGAGCTGCCGCCCCGAGCAGGCCTCTCTGGCGGAGAAGCTGGACCTGCTGGAGTCCCGCTACGCCGAGGTTTGTGACCGGTGCAGCCGGAAGGCCACCCTGCTGGACCAGGCCTTGGCCAACGCCCGGCTCTTTGGGGAGGACGAGGTGGAGGTGCTCAACTGGCTGGCCGAGGTGGAGGACAAGCTCAGCTTGGTCGCCATCAAGGATTACAAGAGGGACGTCCTGCAGAGGCAGCATGCCGACCAGCTGGTACTTGGCACCTTTCTCCATCTCTCGTGCCGCTCTCATTGCCTTCATGGTTACTAATTTCCTTCCTGTGTTTCTCTTTCTTTGGATTGTTTGGTTTTGCTTTCAGTTTTAACCAAACACTGTGTCCATTGAGCTAAAATAATAAAATAAGGAGGTGAGCAAAAGGATCCCAGTGCAAAAGGATCCTTCCTGCTTGTGGAGGCTTCATCTCATGGTAGAAATGTGATATACAAACAAGGAGTTGGAAGAAATGCAAAAAGATCATGTATTCCAACTGGTGCTGCCAGCACAAGAATCAGTGACAGGAGCCTAGTCTTCCTTTGGTGCCATTCTGCTTCCCTCCCCAGACACAGCTTCAGCCACCCCCGAAATGGCCTTTTTTTTCAGTGCCAACAAAAACATGAAAAACGGTAAGGTATAGGCCAGAGTCAGGGGTGTGGAAGATCTCTGCAGGCATTGTACAATCTTACTGTAGACCTTTATGACTGTGACAGTCACCACTTTCCTTAAGTTCCTACAGACATACAGGAGGCCAAATATTTTTTAGCAGGCATGTTCCTTCTGCCTCAGGCTTCAGTTTGCATCCAAACCCTCCTGTTTCTGTGTCTCCCAGAGCCAGAAAGAGCTCTTGGGCGCTGCCTTTGGTCACCGGTGGGTGCTAGGTTGGCATGGGCCCTGGTGGGAGAGATGCTCTCGGCTTCCATGAGACTGGCAGGAACTCATCAAGAAAACTCACTCTCTGATGCCTTGTTCTGTCCAGGCCTTGAATGACGAAATTGTGAACCGCAAGAAGAATGTGGACCAGGCTATCAAGAACGGGCAAGCCCTTCTGAAGCAAACCACAGGTAAGGCTGAGAACTAGACTCAGCTCCTGCGCCTTCCTTGCATCACCAAGATCGCCCTCTGAATGCTCAGCAACTTAAAATTTTGGGCATATGTTGACGCCTGTGCCCCTCCCTAAATTTGCCCTCCGTTCCTAACAGGGGAAATTGGATGCAGGGGAGGGCTGGATGAAGTTTGATGGGAGGGGGCTCTGAATCCAGAGTATCAGATACAACATATTTTTAAAAAGCTAAATTGGACTGTGTACAGGGCTTGTTCAAGTTAAACTCTTGGTGGCTGATTTCTGCAGGAGAAGAGGTGCTGCTTATCCAGGAGAAACTGGACGGCATCAAGACCCGCTACTCAGACATCACCGCCGCCAGCTCAAAGGCTCTCCGCACGCTGGAGCAGGCCCGGCAGCTGGCCACCAAGTTCCAGTCCACCCACGAGGAGCTGACCGGCTGGATGAGCCAGGTGGAGGAGGAGCTGGTCTCTGGCGGAGGGCTCTCGCCCATCGGAGAGCAGATCCCTCAGTTCCAGCAGAGGCAGAAGGTACCGAACTACCTCACAGACACACACAGAGATGAGGCCAGTTGCCCTCTGCAGCCGGGTGGGCGCGCGGGGGCTGCGTGAATCCCCCAAGAGACCTCGGATAGCTGTACCTCCTACCGCACCCTTCCCGCAAACAAAAACAGCAAACCCTAAAAACCCTCCAAGGGGTGTGGGGAGCATTTTTAGTGTTTTTAGGCTCCCGGGTCATTTTGTGCCCAGGAGAGGCCTTTTTTAACAAGAAGAACACACTTTTGGAAAACATTTTTGACCCCTGGAAGCTCCAGAAAGCTGCTGTGGGAGCCTTAATACTCTGCATTAACATTAGTACTTCCTAACACTCTTAAACAGAAATGGTTTTGCCCACTCCTGACCTACAGAAGAATACTTGCAATTCTCAGAATACAATTGGCAGGGAGCTGTGCATTTCTGTCTGGCATGAGGGTTGAATCCCCACAGGCAAATATTTGGCCCCTGTGTGAGCAGACTGCTGAAGGAGAAGTTCAGTTTTCCTCTCTGCCACGGGGAGCAATTGCAAAGCTCATTCTTCCCTTGCACAAGGGCAGGCAGAGTCCTGGATTTGCAAGACCAAAGGGCCCTGTGAGTGGGTTGGTTTGTTTCATAGAATCATAGAAATGTAGAGTTGGAAGAGACCCCAGGGGCCATCCAGTCCAACCCCCTCCCATGCAGGAACACCCTCAAAGCACTCCCAACAGATGGCCATCCAGCCTCTGAGCTTCCTCCCATCTAACCCTAGGGGCAAAAGGACTTCACGGTCACAAGGAGGATCTGGCCATTTTGCCCCTTACCTTTCAGGAACTGAAGAAGGAAGTGATGGAGCACAGGCTGATCCTGGACACCGTGAACGAAGTGAGTCGTGCCCTCTTGGAGCTGGTGCCCTGGCGTGCCCGGGAGGGGCTGGATAAGCTCGTCTCAGACACTAACGAGCGCTACAAGCAGATCAACGACACCATCAAGCAAAGAGTGGAAGAAATAGATGCCGCAATACAACGGTCCCAACAGGTAGGCGGGTGGGAGATGGGTGCCGGGAGGGTGCGGATGTAAGGGGAGAGAGCCTTGTTTCTCCCCTTGTGGGCACCTTGAGCAGGAAGAGTCTTGGTGTGGAGAAGGCCCTGGGGCACCTTTTAATGTGCCAAGTGTGTCAGTCTTTTCCTCACTATCATTTAGATCTCGGGAATATTTATAGGACTCATGGGAATTTTCCATCACTGCACAGGACCAGTGATTCTTCTTCAGGTTTAATATATATTAATTTTAGAACAGAGATACAAAAAAACTAATTCACAACTGCAGAGAAAACGCAAAACAAAAAAGAAAGGGGAACAAACCGTGCATAAACAATATATATGTATAACTAAAACAGACCTAAACTAAAAAACTAAGACAATAACAACAAAACCTATTAGTAAAAGACTACACACTAAACACATCCTTCCTACAGTAATTAACTAAAACATAAAAGAGCTCTGACCCCTCCATACAAACTGTAATGAAAAGTTTAAAAAATGATTCATATACAACCATTAGAGATCCATATATGTTTAGCATACTAGAATTGCTAATAGTCATAAGCACGTATTTATTATGTCATTAGATTTCTTATTGCTAAAAAAATCAATGCAGTTTCCATTTTTCAAAAAAACTTCAGTTGGTCTATCTTTTAAAGTCCAAGGGCTAGTGATCCTTAAAACTTTGATGTCTAGGTGCTGAGGATCTGAAAATACTGTTGCAAGGCTGCCAAAATTCGACCTAGTGCCATGTGGAGAGAGAAAGTCTTTAGCGGCTTGTATGTTGTCCTGCTTAAAATAATGGATGTTTTGTGAGCAGAGAGATAATATGCGACCAAGGGAAACTTGGGACTCAATTTGCTTGTTCTCCTTTCACCCAAATCTCCCAGACTTCTCAGACTTGGACAGTTTTGCACAGGCGCCCATTGTTCTTTGGCTGGTATGCAGATGGGCAGTATCTGTTTCCCTGCCTGGTTTTGTAGCCTCTAGATTCCCTTCTCTTTCATTTTTTTTTATTTAAAAAAAAGGAGAGAGTCTGGATTTTGGAAGCCTCCAGAAAACATATGCATCTTTTAATAGGATTGTCCTGTTCCCCCTCCCCATCTCATTTGGGCTGAAAAATGAGGAGCAAGCATCGGCCATTTTCAGCTTTGGGACGTGTGTGGCCCGTAGTGAGTTTTGGCTCGAAGGGGGTGGCCCCAGCCCCGCCAGATTTGCCCACTTCTGTTTTAATGCATCTGCAGCCTTATGGTTGCTCAGGTTGCTTGCCAGGGAAATTGCAAGTTTTCCCCAGTCCTGTTTTGCTAACTGAATTCTGTTCTCCGCTCCTTCCTGGTGTTAGTACGAGCAAGCAGCTGATGCAGAACTTGCCTGGGTTGCGGAGACAAAACGGAAGCTAATGGCGCTTGGTCCCATTCGCTTGGAGCAGGACCAGACCACGGCACAGCTGCAGGTCCAGAAGGTACGTAGCAGGGCAAAGGGTACAGTGCCTCTTTGGGCTTCAAGTTTGGAGGGGATGCCAGTCTTTAACGGGCTGACCCAGCGAGGAGAGGAAGGCTTGTGTCTTGTGAAGGCAGGGGAGGGCAAAGCAGGACTTTTAGAGGGCTCTTTTTGTTTTATTTATAGCTTGTTGTCAGTTCACTTTGGGCAGAAATAACCAGGAAAAGCAAGCTTTTC
Organism: Ctenosaura bakeri; assembly: GCA_948474755.1. NCBI lineage: Eukaryota > Metazoa > Chordata > Lepidosauria > Squamata > Iguanidae > Ctenosaura > Ctenosaura bakeri. The sequence goes on from CAOLHI010001157.1 coordinate 190,063, forward strand.
AATCCTAATATATAATAGGTTAGCTCTAGGCTGACTTGAACCGGTGGTCTTGATAAATATGTAGTTTTGTGGCTTTGGTATAGGAAAAAATAAACTGTCCAACACTTTGGTCCAAAAATTATATTGCAAAGAAGATATAGAGCAGTGGCGATTGTCTCTCTCTTTTCACATTTCTTTTCCTTTTTTTAAAAAAAATCTGTTTTCTCTTGTCTGCCTTCAACCCTGCAGGCTTTCTCCATTGATATCATTCGGCACAAAGATTCTGTGGATGAGCTACTCAGCCAGAGGAATGAGATCTTTGGGACATGTGGAGAGGAGCAGAAAGCCATGCTGCAGGTAATTCCATGTCTCTAAGCCCAGATCTGGAGTGTTCTGGGTGGAAGAGCAGTCAGCCTATATCTCGCATCTCACCCGGGCTGTGGGCTGGGTTTTTTGACCAGACTGAGCAAGGCTCATGAGAAAACTGGAAGAAACATAATCAGGCAAAGGGGAAAAGCGAATACAGGGTAGAGAAAATTCATTAAGATGCTCGTAAAAGCCATGCTATGACATGGGGAGCAGGCAAATTCACTGGATATGGAAGCCAGGTTTCTGCCTCTGGGACTTTTCAGGGGCCAGATAGACTGCCAGAAATGGAGAGGGAGGGATGTCTGGTTCTTTGGTCTTGGGAAAAAATGCATTTTTAATGTTAAACAGGGGAAGGGGCTTTGAACTATTTAAAAGGTGACTCCTCACTCCTGGGGCCTTCAAGGAGAGACAGTTCACACCCTTTTTAAGGCCAGAAAAGGGGTGTCCCATGGCAGGGGTATGAGGCAGGGGGTGCAAAAACAGCCCTGGAGACGGAATGTGGCAACAGGGTCCGGTTGCCCAGCCGTGCTCCATAGGCTTCGTGGCAGATCTGTACCCACGCTTGGCCCTGGGCTCTTCTTCCAGGAGAAGACAGAGTCCCTTCTGCAGCAGTACGATGACATCAGCCACCTCAACTCGGAGCGCTACGCCCGGCTGGAGCGGGCCCAGGTCTTGGCAAACCAGTTCTGGGAGACCTACGAGGAGCTGAGTCCCTGGCTTGAAGAGACGCAGGCACTGATTGGGCAGCTGCCCCCTCCGGCCATTGACCACGAGCCCCTCAAGCAGCAGCAAGAGGACATGAGGGTAAATGGGGTGGGAGGGGGGCTTGGGAAGTTGTGGCTTCATGGTTGTGGGACCCCCCTTACTCCACATATGGGAAGGAAGTGAAAGTCTCCAGTGTCTTTGCAGGGTGTGGCGTGGGTTGCAACACCGGCTCCAAATCAAAATGTGTCTTTCAATTGAGTTCCTGCGCTTTGCTGTTGTGCTAAGTGTGGAAACCACTGCAGGTGCCTGGAGAAACTGAGCTAGTTTGCAAGTTGGCAGAGGGCACATTGTAAGTGGGGTGTGTAGAACGGCCAGCATGAAAGTAGAGGACACGTAATAGTTCACCTATCAGATGGTGGGCAACAGTTGCAGAGATGGAAGAGGAAGGGAGCTGGTGATAGGTTGGGAGATGGTAGTTTCGTATCCTGGGGCTAATTTTTCCAAGGCCCAAAATTTGCCCAGCATCCCTCTGTGGACCCCAGTCGCTCATGAGAAAACAGAACAGTGATCTCACGTAGTTGCTCAAAGAGTCCGAGCGATGGCTATGTTTCAAAGTGGTTGCTGGAGGATGTTGTTAAAATGGATTTCCAGTGAGCATTTTGAAAAGCCCACACCCTGTCCTCCTGCTTTCTTTTGGGGTGGCTTGGTTCATCCATGCCCGGGGCCGGCCAGTGCAGTGTCCGCATCTGGTAACTTGCAGCTGTTTCATCTTAACATTTCTGAAGCCAGTAACTGCTGAGTCTAGCGTTTCTCTTTGTGAGCTTGGGGTCGCAGGATCAGACAGAAGGCAGACAGAAGAGCAGGTATTGATTTTCAACTCTTCGTGGGCTGTTCTTTGCAGCAACTGAGGGAGTCGATTGCCGAACACAAGCCCCACATTGACAAGCTGCTGAAAATCGGGCCCCAGCTGAAGGAGCTGAATCCCGAGGAAGGGGAGACGGTGCAGGAGAAATACCTGGTGGCGGAAGCCACCTATTCCCGCATCAAAGAGGAGGTCCGGCAGCGGGCCCTGGCCCTGGATGAGGCCGTCTCGCAGTCAACCCAGGTTGGTCCGTCCATTGCTTGCTCAGAGCCCGGGGCCTGTCTTCCAGAGGGTTTTGCAGCATGTTGGGGAGATCACCAAGAAAGGGTGCATCTTCCCTAAAATTCACTCGGTCTTATCATTCTGTGAGACCATGCTGTCCTTAAAACATGTTGGATTTATCCCAGTTGGATTTACTCCAGCCCACTCCGGTATGTAGCTACAGCCTCCAAGCACAGGGAAGGAACTCGCAGCCTCTTGGCTGGGAGATGCAAGGAGTGCCTGTGGAAGAGGTGAAGGCGTCCCAGGAGCGGGCTTGGCCTCTCGCTGGGAACTGGGATGGGCTGGGTGAGGTCGGGGCACAGAGAAATTAAATGTAACACTGGCAAAGAATTTCTAGTAGCATTAGCCAGGGGGAGGTTTTGGGTTTTAATCCAGATGTGTTTCCCCTCCCATCCTATTTGTGCCACAGGTTTTTAAATGTAATTTTGAACTTAAGCAAAGACTTGCTGCCCATTTCAGTACATCTGTCTTGCATGCTGTTTGGAAGTTCAGTCAGTTGAATTTTAACAGTTGTTAAATATTTTTAATTAGTCCATGTTCTGTTCTGTGTCACATCTACTCATGATACTCAAACAATACATATTGTTAGTCACTTATTCCCCTCTTGGTTTGCACTCTCATATTAACTGAGTTTTTCCTCCTCCTCCTCCTCCTCCTCCTCCTCCTCCTCCACCTCCTGTCTCATCCCCCCTCCCATTGCATCCATGTCTTCTGTTGTCCACTTTTGGTGCCCGTTCCCTGCGTGCCTTCCACATTTCATTGTTGTGTTGACTGCATCCCAACCATGACAGATATCAGAGGTAAGACGCTCCCCCTTCATCTCACACGACTGCCTTCATTATTAGCAAAAACAAGCGCCCGTCTACTCTCTTCTTTGGGAGTTACATTGCAAGAGTTTCCAAAAGGGTAGCCAGGTTCATCTCTTGCGGGAAAAGAAATGAAGAGTCTCGATTCACCACTTTGAGTAGTACTGCTTTGGTCTACCCCGTAATAGATGTGTCTAAATGTAGCACAAACTCTTCGCTGTCTTGGGATTTTAGAGCATTCTCAGATTTGCAGCATTGTCCAACAGCATTGGAACCCTTTGTGTGGATTCTTAGGAAAATGGCTCAAAAAGGCAGCCAAGTACCCCAAGTAGGGATCGTCTGTGCTGCCCTTCCCTGGCTTTGGGGACAGGCAGAAATCTTGCAGGCATTGTAACATTTTGTGGAGAGGGAGAAGCAGCGGACATGAGCACTGGGAAGAGCAGCATTTGGGAAAAGGCTTGTTTTGGGTGTTGTGTGTTTCCGCTGTTGCTTCAGCTGAGGGAGAAATGCTGCAGATCCATAGGTGGATCTCCCCACCCTCTCTCTCTCTCTGTGTTCCCTTCTGTGCGCTCTGAGAAGATGCGCACACAATGTGTTATTTTCCCACTGCCTTCGCCCCCACACACGCCCATCCCCTTGAAATCCATCCCAGCTAAATGTGGGTCCCTTTTCTGTGCGCTGCTTTGGAAGGAAGAGTGAGATGCAGTTAGTGGCCAGAATCTCCAGAACAACGCAAAGCCCTCGTGGCTGGCTTACGAAGTGAATGGATTCCTAATCCTCAGGCAGGAGGTCGCCATGCACCCCGGGCCATGGGGCAAGGGCTGCTTTGGGAACCGAGAGGAGTTTCAGAGGCAGTGGGGAGCACAGCAGGGAGAGAGTGGAAATGGTTAAAAACAAATCCGACAGTCCACAGGCACATCGAAGGGACCTTGGCCAGTGCATCAACCAAATGCAGATTATGGACTTGGAAGGATGGGTGGGAGTGGTTGCCCTGTGTTTAGTTCTGACTCTGACTTGCATTTTTCTTCTTTGACTGGTAACCATTGCTGTCTTGGTAGACGGTAACCATTTCATGCATTGGATGGTGATTTTTTCCATAAGGTTCAGAGCATTCCACCCAATGATCCTTAGAATAGCCTCCCCTGCGAAGCAGGTTAGCCAGGAGAGCTGAGGCCAGACTGGCTTGTTCAAGGGCCAGCTGGTGAGGGGTCTGAGCTGGTGATTTCCTGCCTCACAGCCTTAGCACAAGAATCAGCACCAGTAAACTAGGCTCACGTCTACAAAGTGGGCTTTTAAACCCATTGTTCCTCTCAGTGATATCAGTGGATTTCTTGCCTTTTTGTTGAGAGTGCATTTGGATTCTATGAGAAGAGACTTCTGTTAGGGATGACTAAAATGGCTGCAGTGTTGTTGTTTTAAAAATAATAATCCACGTCTCAGTGATTCATGCTGATGTCATTTTTGGAGGCGATGTGTCAGTATCACGTTAAGTACCTTCCTGGGAAATCTTCTAAAAGCTGCCCTGGGAGGGAAACCAAGGAAGCAACCCGCATGCCTCCCAAAGTGACTTCCATGCAGATAAAAGTTTCAAGCAGTCTTCCTCTGTTTATTGTTGGCCAAATCTGTGTGGATGTTTCTTTTGCCTGGCCGACAACATAACAGTTTCAAGCTGTGTCCTCCCTAAAACCAGAAGAAGCTGCCCCAGAGAGCAAACGATACAAACTCTAACCCTGGGTGGAAAAAAAAGGTGGGCAAGGGCCTTAATTTGAGGAGAGCCTGCTGATTAAAAAGAAATAGAAGTGGCAGCACATAGGTGTTAAATGCTTGGGGAACCCCAGAGCCCCTTTTGGCTGTTCCCCCGTAGTTCTGTAGAGGGGAATCTCAGGCGTGCTTCCACTTAACCCTCCGTCCTTCTGCTTAGTTCCATGATAAGATTGAGCCCATGTTGGAGACGCTGGAGAACCTCTCCTCCCGGCTACGCATGCCTCCGCTGATCCCAGCCGAGGTTGAAAAAATCAGAGAGTGCATCAGTGAAAACAAGAATGCCACCATGGAGCTGGAGAAGCTGCAGCCGTCCTTCGAAGCCCTAAAACGCCGTGGGGAAGAGCTGATTGGTCGGTCACAAGGGGCAGACAAGGACCTGGCGGCCAAAGGTAAGCACACGTAGCTCACCCTGAGAGCAAACACAGAATTGTCCCCTGTTCACACCAGTATCTATCATGAAGACTCCTTTGCATTTCCTGGCAATAGACACAGATTCCCCCCCCCCCCGAATGATCCTTTTTTAGCCTGGTTGTTTAAGAGAAGAATTCATTTTGTGGCTTAAATTTCTTGCTATTGTTGCTTTGAAAATCCACCTCCTTCCATTTCAGAAATCCAGGATAAGTTAGATCGGATGGTGTTCTTCTGGGAAGACATCAGAGCTCGGGCAGAGGAGCGGGAAATAAAATTCCTTGATGTCCTAGAACTGGCCGAGAAATTCTGGTATGACATGGCCGCTCTCCTGACCACCATACGAGACACGCAGGACATTGTCCATGATCTGGAGAGTCCTGGAATTGACCCATCAATCATCAAACAGCAGGTTGAAGCAGCAGAGGTAAGGAAAGGAAAGAGAGCCATTTCTGCTTCATAGTGCAAACTCTGGATGTGTTGCCACAAGGTGACCAGTGCTCTCTTGCATTATATGGCTTTTTAAAGATTCTGCTTTAATAAGGAAGCCACCATTACTCAAAACAGAAGGTAGAGTAAGAGTGGAGTCATTCCAATTTTGCAATGCGTATTAGGACGTTGATTCTTAGAGTGTGTCTGCACTGCACAGTGTGTTACTGGTTTGATACCATGTTAACTACCTTGCCTCCATTTTGTAGAGTCTTGGGATTTAGGAGTTGATGGGAGAATTCACTGCTAGAGATCTTTAGTGCTGTAGTTCAGCAGAGTGGACTAAAGGTCCCAAAGCAGAGAATTCTAACAACCTTACCAAACTACAATTCCCGAGATCCTGTAGAATGCAGCTGTAGCTGCTAAACTGGTATCCTGCTGCAATTCCTCTGCAGTGTAGATACACTCTTTGATTCCATTGGATGGCAGACATTTGTGGTCTTGCTAGCTTGAGAGGATACACTTGAAAATGCTATATCAATATGGTAGATTAAAAAAAACAAGCACTAAAAATGGAGCAGATTCAAATAGTAAGAGTTTCCACCCTTTGGCATTGCTCAGTGACTCTTTGAAATTTCTGCTTAAACCATTTTGGCATATTGTTATAACAAAGGTGTGTGTGTTTCTGTCTGTGACCTTACCTGCAGACGATCAAGGAGGAAACAGACAGTTTGCATGAAGAACTGGAATTCATCCGGATACTGGGGACCGATCTTATTTTTGCCTGTGGCGAGACAGAAAAACCAGAAGTAAAGAAAAGCATTGATGAGGTAGGTAGATGTAGAGGCACGCTGGATTCAGGAAGGGGTGTGTCTTTCACCCTGAAGCCTGAGTGCTGAAGGGCGAGGACAGAAAGCCAAGGCACAGGGGGAATTCTGGGTTGGGGGTGGCCATTCGTCAACGTGGATGACAGCGGCTGATCTCCTCCTTGCTTTGCAGATGAACAGTGCCTGGGAAAACCTGAACAAGACCTGGAAGGAGCGCCTTGAGCGGCTGGAGGAAGCCATGCAGTCAGCTGTGCAATACCAGGACACGCTGCAGGTGCGGCACATGGCTGGCTTAGACCAGGGGCGGGGGGATGCCAGTGGGCCGCAGGGAAAGCACAAGGGCAAGCAGGAGTGAGCCAGGGGAGGCCTGTAAAGACAGGAGGGTGTCCTCTGTTGGCGTCAGTGGTGCTGAGTGAGAGGCAAAAAGGAAGCAAGAGCAAGACTGCTTTGCTCCCGGTTCAACCTGAGAGAAGACAGGCTGGTGAGAAGGACGGGTACCCTCCTGATGGGCTCATTAGCTTTGTAGAGGCTGCTTTTGTCAGGCTTGGTCAGCTGGTTTCTCCTTCATTTGTTTCCCTTTCTCAGGCCATGTTTGACTGGCTGGACAACACGGTGATCCGACTCTGCAACATGCCTCCGGTGGGCACGGACCTCAACACCGTCAAAGAGCAGCTGAATGAGATGAAGGTAGGGATGGGTGTGTGTGTGTGTGTGTGTGCGTGCAAGCATCTCACCAGGTGAAAAAGCAGCACCAGTTTCTGCAGACCTTGGGGTGGAGGAACAGACATGGGCCTGACCCTGCTTTTTCCTTGTTTCTTTTGCCAGGAATTTAAAATGGAAGTCTACCAGCAGCAAATTGAGATGGAGAAACTGAATCACCAGGGAGAAATCATGCTTAAAAAGGCAACAGATGAGACGGACAGAGACATTATCAGGGAGCCATTGACTGAGCTGAAGCATCTCTGGGAAAACTTGGGTGACAAAATTGCCCATCGGCAGGTGCGGATACTTAATGGACCCGAGTCGGGGGATCCATGGGCTGCCCTCAAAGGCTGTCATTTCCAAGGGCTGGAAAACCCCTTTTAAGTCCCATGTAGATGAGGGGCAGGTTGCTGCCTTTTCCTGCACAGTCTTGGCCTTTCCTCTCCTGCAGATGGAGAGGAAACAAGGGCCTTTTCTGCCACAGCATCCCTGCTCCCATGCAGGTGGCCTTTCTGTCATCAGAGACTTCTCTGTTGGGGGCTTTCTGCTTGATTTTTCAGTTTCCCCTTTAATTCTTAGTGCTTTTTTGGTTCTGTTTTCCAGTTATTATAAGCCTTTCTCAGCACCCACTGTGACATGTTAAATAAATAAATGCTACACAAATAAATGCAAAGAAACATCTGTTCTTTGCCAGATCTCCTTTCTTTCTAAAATTCTTCCATCTTGTTTTCCAACAAACAGCATAAACTGGAAGCTGCTCTCTTGGCCCTGGGCCAGTTTCAGCATGCCTTGGCTGAGCTGATGGCATGGCTGACCCACACGGAAGAGCTGCTGGACGCTCAGAAGCCCATCAACGGTGACCCCAAGGTCATTGAAGTGGAATTAGCCAAGCACCATGTGAGTAGCCAAAAACAGAGCATGCTTCCCAGGGTCTGCTCGCATAGAAATGTCCGCTGAGAGAGGACATTTGACTTGGGAGCGAAATGCAGAATTTCCCCCCTTAAAGCTTAAAGGTTCAGCTCCCGGCTCACCGGGCAAGATGGCTACCCTTCCTAATTTGGTGTCATCTGCAGATTTGATAAGAATGCCCTCTGTTCCCTCATCCACATCATTGATAAAGATGCTGAATAGCACTGGGCCAGGACAGAACCCTGTGGCGCCCCACTAGTCACTTCTCCTATTGGTCAGCATCTTTTGGGTTCAGTTGGTCAACCAGTTACAAATACACCTAATGGTAGTCTTGTCTAGCCTACATTTTATTAGCTTGTTTGCAAGAATGTCATGGGGGAACTTTGTCAAAGGCCTTACCGAAGTCAAGATACGCTGCAGCATTCCCTTCATCTAGCAAGCTAGTAACTCTATCCAAAGAAAAAAAGGGGGGGGGAGGGAGAAGAAGGGGTAAGATTAGTCTGGCATGTCTTGTTTTTGAGAAACCCACGTTGATCTTTAGTGATCGTGGCATTCTTTTCTAAGTGCCTACAGACTCAATAGCCTTTGTGGTCTCTTCCAACTCTTATGATTCTATAAACCTCTGCCAGACAGACTGGTAGGCATTGTTCTCCTGCTGCCCCCCGCCAAAGCATTGCTTTTGTTCTCTCTCTTCACTCCTAAAACTATACTAGGTGCTGAAAAATGATGTGTTGGCCCATCAAGCCACTGTGGAGACAGTGAACAAGGCTGGGAACGAACTCCTGGAATCCAGCGCAGGGGACGATGCCAGCAGCTTACGGAACAGGCTCGAGATGATGAATTCCTGCTGGGAGTCTGTGTTGCAGAAGACGGAAGAGCGTGAACAGCAGCTGCAGATGACGCTTCAGCAGGTAGGCAGCCCTGTTTGGGCAGAGGAAGCCTGCTTTTCCCTTTACCCAGGCGAGAGTCTGCCTCTCCAGGGATGGGTCAGCATGCACTCCCAGATGCCCCCACATGCCCCACATCCCTGCCTCTGGTCCTCTGGCTGCATGGAAGAGCGTCCGCCACCCCAGCAGCAGCTACGGAGCTGTCATCTTTGGAGATGAAGCAGCATGTTGTCCTTTGGAAGAGGACAATGGCTTGTTTGCAAGAATATCAAGGGGGAACTTTGTCAGACAGCCATCACTGTTGAAGAATAACTTACAGAATGGCTTGTGGGGGGGGGTCTCCATGTTTGCCACTTCCTAATTTGCTGGTTCAGAATTCTGTTCTTTTGAAATCCCCACACCTCACTCCCAGATTTCAAGAAAGGGGAAGTGGATGTATAGATCCTAAAACAGAGCCCCACAGAGGCTCCTGTTCTATCCTATTCAGCTGACGGTGTGTTTTGCATGACTTTGCAGGCTCAGGGTTTCCACGGTGAAATTGAAGACTTCCTTCTGTGGCTCACAAGGATGGAGAACCAGCTGTCAGCCTCTAAACCGACAGGCGGGCTGCCAGAAACTGCCCGAGAACAACTCAGTGCGCACATGGTGAGTCCTGGTTGCTGGTTTTTGGGATGTCTGAATGAGCTGTCCCTAGTTCACTATGGAAGGTCACCATATATGCATATTACACGAGGTACCTAATTTTTTTACAAGCAGTGTCGGTTTTGTGTCTTCAAGTTAGCTCCAACCCTGTCCCAGATTTTTTTTTTTGACAAGATTGATTGGGAAGAGGTTTCCCATTGCCTTCCTTTTAGTCTGAGAGGGTGTGACTTATCCAAGGTCACCCAGTGGGTTTCCCTGCTTGAGCAGGGACTGCAACTGTGGCCTCAGACTGCTACACCACACTGGCTCTGTACATGTCGTAGCACACAGGAGGAAATTAGATGGGGAAATGCAACTCCACTAACCTGCCTTTCATCCTGCCGTGCACCCTTGCAGACATTTGAGATATTTATGCACATTCTGTGGTACCCACAATAACTGAGCCAGCACCTGGCATCCACATCCCTCATGCAAAGCTTTGCATACAATACGTTTGTGCAGGAAAAAAAAGTGTGCTTAGCCAGAGGTGAAGCTCATGCACATACCTAGCTGTAACTGGCAGAACATTCCCAGAGCCCAGGTAGCCACGGTGAGAGGAACAGAAGAGTTTTCATCCACAGTGTTGCACTCCTGTGTGTGTGTGTGTGTGTGTGTGTGTGAACAGCCGTGTGTGTGTGTGAGAGAGAGAGAGAGAGAGAGAGAGCGCACTGGGTCTCCCAAGCACCTCTTGTATAAACTGCCTCTTCTGTCTTGCAGGAGCTCTATGCCCAGTTCAGAGCCAACGAGGAGGTCTACGGCCAGCTGCTGGCCAAAGGGAGGCTGATGCTCCTGGGCCGCGACGACTCTGGTTCTGGGTCCAAGACGGAGCAGAGTGTGGCGCTCCTGGAACAGAAGTGGGGCATCGTCAGTACGAAGATGGAGGAGCGAAAGGTAGCGTGCTGGTGGAAGAGTGGAGCTGGAACCATGCTAGGTGCCGACTTAGGGCACTTGGGTTATGTCTAGTATGACATACCTGTATGCCAAAGGGTGGCAACAGATTCTCTTAGTGGAGCTCAGAGTTTGTGCCATGCAACAGGGGCATTTGCCCAGCCTCCCCAGAAGCCGTGACCTTGCTGAGGATCTGCTGGCACCTAAGAGGGTGTGCTTAGAAAAGAAGGGAAGGCTCATGATGCTTTAAAGCTGTCCAACAGAAATCATGGGGCCATTGGCAGGGGGAGGAATGAGGCTGAGACTGTTGATAGAGAAGGAGCAGCAACTCAGGGAGAAAGGAGTGCGTTTCTAGGGGGGCACAATTCTCTCCTGAGAAGGCTTTTTTTCCTCAGATGAAGCAAGTCCTTCTTTCCTTGAATGCAGGAAAACTGTGTCTTTGCGTAAACCCCACTCCAGAACACTATAGGAGCAGAGATTCGGGGCTACTGCTCTTGTTGATCTCCCAACTTGGCCCACAAAGTGGAGGGGAACGCTTCCCTTTCTTTTTGACCAAAGAAAGCCTTCCTACTTGTAAGCTTTTTGTGGCCTAGGAAACTCCCTTCCTTCACCCTTGGCTTTGCAGAAGAACACCGAGTATTGAGTGTCAGTGAAGACGAAGCAGTTTCAGTGTCCAGTGAGCACCGCACCTATCAAAGAACAATGGGCTTTTGTCTCAGAAGCCAAACTTGGTCAGCTTTGGACAGTATTCTTTTCTTTTCTGCTTTTCCACCACCTTTCTCCCTTTGTTTATAATCCAGTCCAAGCTGGAAGAGGCCCTCAACTTGGCAATGGAGTTCCAGAACTCCCTGCAGGACTTCATCAACTGGCTGACCCTTGCGGAACAGGGTCTGAACGTTGCTCCACCGCCCAGCCTCATCCTCGCCACTGTGCTCTCACAGATTGAAGATCACAAGGTAGCGATGCCATGTGCGCGGGGCAGGGGATGGGAGAGCGAGCGGCTTGGATGTTAAAAAGGCACTCATGGCTTCCACGATCATTCGTAAGGGCTAGATGCCTGAGATATGAAAAGCGAGATCGTGCCTTGTGTCCATTCAGAAAGCATGAACCCCTTTGCTGACAAATACATGGGCACATGCACACTTTCCCAGACCTGTGTAGATTTCGTCTTCCCACAACCACCCTGAGGTGGGCCAGGGTTTACTCCTTTGTTAAGGGTAGCAAATGAAGGCTGAAAAGTTAGCTTCTCATTGTGGTGGAGGGTTTGGCCCCCACCCCCCTGGCTCTTTCATCTTCCAGCTTTCTGTATGTGGTGAAACCCTCAGACATTGAGCTCTGCCCTATCATCTGAATAAATTCCCCTTCTTTGACCCGTGTGGCACCTAAGAAGCCAGGACAAACAAGTGAGGGGGGGCTACCTTACCTTTCCTTTCGCTCCTGCCCCCAGGTGTTTGCTAATGAAGTGAACGCCCACCGGGACCAGATCATTGGCCTGGACCAGAGTGGGAACCAGCTGAAGTTTCTCAGTCAGAAGCAGGACGTGGTCCTGATCAAGAACCTCCTGGTCAGCGTGCAGTCTCGCTGGGAGAAAGTGGTCCAGCGGACAGTAGAAAGGGGACGGGCTCTGGATGATGCCAGGAAGCGGGCAAAACAGGTGAGGAACCTCGGCACCAGTTGAGAGCATCTTAATTTTGTAGGCTAATGAGAAGCAAAGAAGTTACCGTTGGGCCTGCTGTATGCTTTGTTAGTCACTGGGCATTTCTCCAGAACCAGCAGTCTGCTAATCTGCAGTACACAGAACCACGGCTGCCACTCCTTGGCAGGCTTAAGGATTTTTAAAAAATTACAGGAAAGGTGGGAAGCAGAGAGATAGGGGGTTGGCATTTCAGCTGGCTTGGAGGGGCAAGTCAGGTGGTGGAAGAACGGGACTGGAGACTTCTTGCCATCAGCCCCAAAGGCACCTAAGACTACTCCGCTGTTTTTTATTTTATGTAGATGTGGCGGGTAAATAAATAGATGCGTATGAAAGAGGAGAAGACCAGCAAGGGCAAGTTTTGGGCAAAGGGTGGGACTTGAGCATGCATTTGAGTAGGTGTTGCAAAATGAGGTGCTGAATTCTAAGCATGCCTTCGTGTACTCTTCCCTGCTTCTGTTCACTGTAGTTCCATGAAGCTTGGAAGAAGCTTATTGACTGGCTGGAGGATGCAGAGAACCATCTGGATTCTGAGCTGGAAATCTCAAATGATCCCGACAAGATCAAACTGCAGCTCTCGAAGCACAAGGTGGGGAGCCCAGTGTTGTGAAAGGGCCTCTTACCAGCTGTTTGGAATGGGACTGAGAACCAAAACCAGTTTGCTGGGCAGATTTATGGAGCCCAGATTTAAGGAGTTTCTGGAATTCTTGGAAAGATAATTAGTGATGATGTTTGGTCAGATCCTGCCAGGAACTCCTGATAGTTTCAACCAAGAATGCCTGTAATGTCATTAGCACAAATAATTCATGCGTTTAACTGTTGAGAAACAGTTAGTGTGGACTCTTATCTTGTAAATTTAACCAATAGCAGCGGACCACAAGAATTTAAAAGATGCTAAGAGGGACAGAGAGCTGCAAGTATCATATCTTCAAAGCTCTGTTGGAAAAAGAGTCTGCTTTTAAAAAGTGCCTTAAAATTCTGCACTGTGCCCTAGAAGGTCTGAGCTCAGGTGGTTTTTTAAAAAAATAAATCACAAAACTTAGATGTTTATAAATGTTAAATCTATTTTTGAAAAGGGAGGAGCGAGTTATTCTAGAAATGGATTTTGTTTGCTCCTAAATCAGTCAAAAAGCCACCTTTATTCAAGCATGAGATGTGAGTGGAACATCTCCCTATGCAGAGTGTGAGATGGCTACTGTATATAGCCTGGCCAGCCCTGTAATCCGTCTCACTTTGCACTCTCGGCCCTGAGGACGGGTGGGAGAAGCAGGGCCTTGGGCAGAAAGAGGTCAGTGCTTTTTTCAAAATTGGTGATGGCTGAGATTGGGGCCAGTAGCCTTGGAGTGTTTTGGTGGACCTTGCTTGTGCAACAGGATTACTGGTGCCATCGTGGCCAGCCAAACATCTGAGCTCCCAAACTAACATTTTTTTAAAGACGTGGCAGCAATGAGTCCAAGATTTGTACATAAACCCAGATGCTGGTGAAATCACCAGCGAACCACGTGTGCACAAAGCTTCCTGTGTTATGCTTCTGTAGACACTAGCTTCATCCAAGCTTACATCTAGTTTTATTTAATTTTTTTTCCTGGTAAAACTAATTAGGAGTTCCAAAAGACCCTGGGTGGGAAACAGCCAGTTTATGACACCACAATCCGGACAGGACGAGCTCTGAAAGAAAAGGCTCAGTTCCCAGATGACAGTCAAAGCCTGGACCATCTCCTCGGGGAAGTCCGTGATAAATGGGACACCGTCTGTGGCAAGTCTGTGGAAAGGTGAGAGCCTGCTGGGACTTTGTTGTCATTACCATCTGCCTGGAACAGTGGGGGGCGGAGGTGTAGCAGCAAGTTGAGATGGAGAAGGGGTTGGGGTTCAGTTCTCATCAGGGCATTACCGAGTGCCTTCATTGGGCTACTGCTGAACTGAGAGCAGAGGCTTTCAGGACACACACACACACCCGAGTAGCAGAGGGGAAACAAATGCAGTAGGTCTGGGAACCAAAAGTCCGCTGTCTGGAAAGGGGGAGTCCCGGATGCTGGGGGCTGCATGAGCAGCCTTGGTGAGGCCATTCGTGGCCGCCGGGCCTCAGTCAGTCTGCCTGGCCCTGCAGGATCTCCTGCTTTTCTTAAGAGAAGTCCAGGGCCATGGTTGCTCCTTAGTTATGGAGGGCAAACCACATCCAGCACAGACCCATGTTCAGCAAGGAAGCAGCTAGACAGAGGACGCCTGACCTCCATCTCTGTTTTTCGCCACTGACAGGCAGCACAAACTGGAAGAGGCCCTCCTCTTCTCTGGGCAGTTCATGGATGCCTTGCAGGCCCTGGTTGACTGGCTATACAAGGTGGAGCCACAGTTGGCCGAAGACCAGCCGGTCCATGGCGACTTGGATCTGGTCATGAACTTAATGGATGCCCACAAGGTAACCACTGCTGGGATGGAGAAGAACTCGGGATTGGGAAGACACTGGGGCAGGCCTGGTGGATCTTGATTTATTGGAGTTGTTTAATTAGAAGCAGGACACAATCCTGAACAGCAGAGCCTTGGTTGAGCAGTGGGGTGGACTCCATGATTTCTAAGACTCTCTGCTTCAAGCTCAGTGCTTCTGTAGCCCTGTAATTTAATCCTGTAGTTTGTCCTTCTTTGAGAGCAAGCCTTTACTTTGTTCACCTTGGGGGACAGGCTTAGCATACAGCTTTTGCTAGTGAGCTAAAGCACTGGCACTCCAGGAGCCCCTGCATAGCCTTGTCAGTACATTTCCTTCCTCTTTGGTTAGGTTTTCCAAAAGGAACTTGGCAAGCGGACGGGCACTGTCCAGGTTCTGAAGCGCTCTGGCCGGGAGCTTATTGAGAACAGCCGGGATGACACCACGTGGGTGAAAGTGCAGCTCCAGGAGCTGAGCAACCGCTGGGACACCGTCTGCAAGATGTCTGTCTTGAAGCAGACCAGGCTGGAGCAAGCCCTGAAGCAGGTGGGAGGAGAAGGAGGCTCTGCTATTTACAGACTTCCATGATCTGGCTTGGTCCTGATAGCCCTCTTCAAGGGAGAAGGGAGGACGGTGCTGGGACTGGTTGGCGGTTGCCGACTGCCCTTCTTGAATTCAGGTGCCCTGGTACATACTGGCCAGCCTCATCCACAGATGGGTTTTAGCAGCTGCAGTTCAAGTCATGTGGCTGAAGGCAGTGGGGGTTTATTTCTCTCCCCAACAAAGCGGGGAATGGCTTGTGACACGGTTTCTCCTTTCAGGCGGAAGAGTTCCGGACTGCTGTCCATTTGCTGTTGGAGTGGCTCTCCGAAGCTGAGCAGACCCTTCGCTTCCGGGGGGCTTTGCCAGATGACGCAGAAGCCTTGCAGTCCCTCCTTGATACACACAAGGTGGGCAGCTCTCGCCAAGGGAGCAAAAGGCTTCTGGGGGGTTGGCTCGAGGGGTCCCGGCTTAGCTCTGTGAAGGGCCGCTCCATGATGACTCCTTGGACTTGTGTTGTCACACAGGAGTTCATGAAGAAAGTGGAGGAGAAACGATTAGACGTGAACTTGGCCGTGGGGATGGGAGAGGTCATCCTGGCCGTGTGCCACCCGGACTGCATCACCACCATCAAGCACTGGATCACCATCATCCGAGCTCGGTTTGAAGAAGTGAGTCGTGGGGATGGGTTTGTGGACGGTGGAGAGGCTCTGCGTTCTCACCCTTCCAGGCAGTCTGAATAAATGTCTTGAGAGTCCCTCCCGAAACTGCAAACTCCAAGGTTCCCTAGGATGTTGAAAGTGGAATCATACTGCTATAACAGACTAGTGTGGAAATGACCTAGGATTCTGGAGACTAGGGTTCAGATCCCACTGGGTGGTCTTAGTCAAGTCACACTCTCCCAACCTCAGAGGAGGGCAAAAGCAAGTCCCCTCTAAACAAATCTGTCAAAGAAAACCCCATGATGGGTTTGCTTTAGGGTCAGCAAAAGTTGGAAATGACTTAAAAGCACACAACAACAACACCAAACCCAAGAGGTAGCAGATTCCAGCTGATTTTGGAAGCTAAGAAGGTTCAGCCCTGGTTAATACTTGGATGGCAGACCACCAAGGAACACCAGGTGCTGCAGGCTATGTTTCTGAGGAAGGAACTGGCAAAATCACTTGTGAGTATTCCTTGCCTAAAAAGACCCTAGGAAATTAATGGGATTGGCGATTTGAAGAAACACACACACACACAGGGCTGTTTGTTTGTTTTCGATTATTTGTTCCCACTCTTACTTTTTTTATCAAAATAGCTCACATTAAAAATATAAGATGGGTGGGCAGGCAGATAACCTGGAGGTTTGACCAGGTTGCCTCTTCTTGCTCCTTCATGGGGTTTTCTTTGCTGCCTTGTCTCCATCAGGTCCTTGCGTGGGCAAAGCAGCACCAGCAGCGGCTCGAAGCAGCCCTCTCAGAGCTGGTGGCCAACGCGGAGCTGCTAGAGGAGCTCCTGGCGTGGATTCAGTGGGCTGAGACAACGCTGATCCAGCGGGACCAGGAGCCCCTGCCGCAGAATATTGAGCAGGTCAAAGCCCTCATTGTGGAGCACCAGGTAAGGCTGCCCAGCTCCGTGCCTTTCTGCTGCCTCACTTCATTTTTATTTGGGAAGGTGACCTGCAGGGATTTTGGAGAAAGCCAGCCAGTGTCACTGCGTTTCCGGGCATGGTGGGTGCCTGGGCTGCTCCTCCCTTGCTCTGGCCTGGGGCCTCCTCCGTGTGATTGTGATCTGGAGCAGCCCTCCGCAATCTGGGACCACCCAGGGATCTTGGATCACAACTGCTGTCACCTCCAGCCATTATGCAGTCCTATTTCTAGCCCCTAAAAGAGGAAGGGGTCCCTGACATGCCAGCAATGGCTGGTCGAATCTTAGCAGTCCAGAAAGGGAGACAAAATAAGATCTGCTTGGCCTGGACTAGGTTTTGGGGTCCCCGGGCACAGTTCCCCATGGAGCAGAGACACAACCATAACCATACAGTAAGAAATTGTTCCAATTTTCTTTCTCCTTCCTCCCGCTGCTGGTGCCGCCTTTATTGCATTTCCTAGTCGTTTATGGAAGAAATGACCCGAAAGCAGCCGGATGTGGATCGCGTCACAAAAACATACAAGAGGAAAGCCACCGAGCCAAGCCACGGACCTTTCAGCGAGAAGTCCCGAAGCAACAGTATGTCTGTGATTTTGCTCGCTTTGGACCTGGGGGCTGAACCATCATGGGGTTAAAAAATGAGAGGTGTTGGGGCTTCAGCCTTGCAAGAGAATCAGTTGTCCTCCACTCCCAGAAGCTGTGATTTCCCAGAAATAATATCTATATCTATCTTATCCATCTGTCTATCTATCCATCTATCTGTCTATACACACATACGTATGCGCACACACGCACTCTGTACATGCTCAGAAGTAGTCCCATCTTTATTGTTATTATGACTACCGCTGTCTATTCCAGTGCTGAGCCCAGCCTCTGAAACCAAGATCAGGGCAACTGAGGTCAAGTATCTCCTGGCTCAGATGCAAACCTGGGCTAGGCTAGTTTTCTCCATCTCCCCCTGTTTCCAGCCATTATTATCATTCTCCAGTATATAACTCACGATTCTTTGTTAAGAGCTCAGGAGGGCTAATCATTCCAACACCTTCTTGGTTATAGAGTCTTTCCATGGTGAGAATGTGCATTTTCTGTGGACTGTCTTGGCCCGATTTTGCCAGGGTTTCCTCTGCGGAAGGGAGAACTGAGCCTTCAGCTTTTGCACTTCCCTGTCCCTTTGGCTTGCCTACTCAGTTTTATTTCCCCCTCTGCTTCTTTGTTCTCAGGAAAATCCTTGATCCAGTCTGCCCCTCCTCCTGTGCCGATTCTCTCGCAGTCAGAAGCCAAGAACCCGCGCATCAATCA
Source organism: Ctenosaura bakeri (assembly GCA_948474755.1). NCBI lineage: Eukaryota > Metazoa > Chordata > Lepidosauria > Squamata > Iguanidae > Ctenosaura > Ctenosaura bakeri. The sequence goes on from CAOLHI010001157.1 coordinate 208,138, forward strand.
GCTCTCGGCCCGCTGGCAGCAGGTGTGGCTGCTGGCGCTGGAGCGGCAGCGCAAGCTCAATGATGCCCTGGATAGGCTGGAAGAGGTAACCATTCTACACACACAGCCTTTTGCACATGAACAGAGGAAGCTTTTGTGTGTTGTATTTTTCAACACCGAAAGCAAGGTCCCTGTGGGGGAAACCAGGGCTGGTGGGATGTAGGCAGGGGGCAGGATTCTCGTGGTATCCAAGGAAGCCTGGCACTAGGAACTGGTACCTGGCCCATTTCAGGTTCTAGGTCTTTTCTTGGAACTTCTCCCATTTGTGGTCATTTCTTCTCTTCTAAGGGAATGCTCAGGTGGCAAGTTGTGTGTTACCTTCCAGGCCCACTTCCTTGGATGGGACTGGAGCATCACAGGAAGGAAATCTTGCCTTCTCTCTCTGCAATTTGAACTTCTGCACTCAGTTCTCTCCTTCCCTGTTTACTCCTTGGTCTTGAGATCTAATGATGCCTTTTCTTTCCACCCTGGCAGTTGAAAGAGTTTGCAAATTTTGACTTTGATGTGTGGCGGAAGAAGTACATGCGCTGGATGAACCACAAGAAATCACGCGTCATGGACTTCTTCCGGCGTATCGACAAAGACCAGGATGGGAAAATCACCCGGCAGGAGTTCATTGATGGCATCCTGGCATCCAGTGAGTGCCTTCCCCTTTGAACCTTTGCAGCACTTTTGCCACTCTCCCGCCAGACTGGAGACGGTCCTTCCTGGCACAGTAACTGGGCGGTAGGTGGCAGCTTCCCACGCGCATGCAGGCAAAGGAGGAGGTCTCCCTCAGTCACATTTAGCTCTGTCTCCAGTCAGCCCAAATCGAGAGGCTTTGCTCTCATGAAAGTCAGTGGCCGACGGCACTTGGGTGGCCAGATGATCACACTGCAGGTGGAAATGCGTGGGCCAGAGTGCTGACTGACACGGGAAAGATTTTGGCATAGAAGGTCTCACAACAGGGCAGAAGATCTGGAAAGATCTGGTGTGAGACTTCTTTATGCATTTACTGCCTATGTGAGCCATTCCATCCTGTTATTGCAGAACAGCTGCTAACGAGGCTGTGGGGAAGGGGGAAGACAGGTGTGTCAGCACTTGCTTGCCTTCTCAAGCCCACCTGAGCTCTGCCTCCCAAGTCCTAGGCGTTTGGAGCAGGGGGAGGTTGGTGGGAGGCAGGTGAATGTCTTCCAGCATCTTTCTGGCCATCTTCATTTCCAACCGCTCAGACGTCTGTGTTGCCTCTTCTTCAGAATTCCCCACCACAAAGTTGGAGATGACCGCAGTAGCTGACATCTTTGACCGCGATGGGGACGGCTATATTGACTACTACGAGTTTGTTGCGGCTCTGCATCCTAACAAAGATGCTTACCGGCCAACCACAGATGCAGACAAAATTGAGGACGAGGTGAGGTCTTTGACAAGGAGGTGCAAATGGGAGGGGCTGATGTTGTTAAACAAAGACACAGGTGGTAGTGGATAGAATGCCAAAAAAAAAAAAAAAACCAACCTTTTCCATGAATTCAGCACAATGTCCTCATCCCCCTCTCCTCCCGTGAGGGAGGTGAAGACATGCAACTGCAACCACAAGAGCTCCCCGTCTCTTCTGTATGTAAGACCTGAAGGCTTTAGGATGAAAGGGGAGAAGAGAGGTGTGTGAGGGGCTTGGCCCAAGCCACACATCCAAAGCACGATGGGATTTTCCTTTCTAGTGGCAAAAGGTGGTGGTACAACAGGTGGAGCATCAGACCAGGCCTGTGGAAATTCTGTGGCCAAAATCCCCACTCAGTGTGAAGCTCATTGAATGGCCTTAGGCCAGTCACAGTCTCTCAACCTCGCAGGGTTGCAGAGCAAGAAAATGGGATAATTGTACATATGTATGGGATTCCCCCACACACATATACATGTTCATGATCTGCAGCTAGAGCTGTGGGAGTTTCCTCAGAGTCAGAGACGAGCCTCCCTGTCTGCTGTCCTGGGGTCCAGTGGATTAACTGCGGGGTCTCTTCTCTCTTCCTGCCTCACAGGTGACAAGGCAAGTGGCGCAGTGCAAATGCGCGAAGAGGTTCCAAGTGGAGCAGATCGGAGAGAACAAGTACCGGGTGAGGAGCTGGAATAGGAGAGCACATGTGGTTTGCATTTATGCCATAGCCATTTCAGAAAATACTGAAGCTCCATTTCCAAAACAGAACAAATGTTTGTGGTTGGGACGGGGAATGTGCTTGAATGGGAAAGCCCCAGGTGCTGGGTGTTGCAGTGAAAGGCTGTGTGGGACAGTTCACAATGGTAGATTTTTCCTTGGTGCAAGAAAAGAGCCCCGCCTGGTTCTCAGCACATCACCTTCACTGCCCATCGCGAGAGAACCTTTGGGAAGCTGACCGGGCACAAGTGAAACTGCCCGTCCTGGTATGCTGTTGTTAAATAAGCAGGCTCTGTTGAGCTGCCATGTAGCCAACAGCTACTGAGGGACTTGTCCTCCTCTGCAACCTCCCCAACATTGAAAAAAAAAGGGGGGGTTCCCATCACGTCACCACTGAGTGAGCTCCACTGATCAATGCCGGACTGGATAAAGAAGTGTGGCTTCCTTACGACTTTTCTCGGCTCTGTTTACTCTTATAGCCCCGTGTGTTTCTGCCTGGCCTGAGAAACTTGTTTCTGAAAATGCTCAAACACACATAGGCTCAAAAATGTGCTGTGGTTTTAGTTTGTTCCTGAGTTCTCTAAACTGACAAGGCTGCCATCTCTATAATCCATATTTGCCCAAACCGGTGAGTTCTTAGGTGGGGAGTCACCTGAAGGTGACGGCAACCTTGGCAAGCATGGCAGGGAAGAGCCAGCCCTGACTCTGGCATGAGAGCGAAATGGACCGTTGGCTGTGCAAGAGAGAGCCCAGCCTGGGCTAGGGCTGCTGGTTGCCCCTCTCTGAAGGGATTGTTTTAAAGGCAAACAGGCAGGAAAGGTATGGGTTACCCTGTTGAGCTGTATGAAGTGCTCAAGCGAGTGGTACTTGTGGTTAGCAAAAACCATTTTCACTGTGATGGCGCTGTTAATTCTGTCCCATGTTTTTTCTCCCCTTCTCTCTCTTTCTCTCGCTCTCTTCCTCTCTCCTCGTACGCAACTTCTCCTTTGTAGTTCTTCCTCGGCAACCAGGTACAGTGTGGCTTGCGATGCTCTCTCCGCCTTCTGTTGTAAATGGTTTTCCTTAGAAGAACTGCATGTGTGGCTGGCTAAACGTGCCTTTGCCTTCTCACTGCCGTGCGTGGGTGTGCTTGTGTGAATACTGTGATCATAAGAGCTTGGATGTATTAACTCAGCAAAGATTCTGGTATACAGTGATATTCTGAGCAGGAAACGTAACAAATGCAACTGTGAAATAGCTGACGTATGTGCACACCAACACTGGGTGATGGTTGCATGTTATCAGGCCTTAAAAGCTTCAAGTCAGGGTATTTGACTTGTGTGGACGAGCTGGTTAACTGGACAAGGAGGGCTGTCAAGTAGTGAAACAAGCTACCCAACTCAAAATGGGGTTACACTCCCAGTTCCAGAGTTTAATGTAAATAAGGGCTGAATTGTGGTTCTGTTAACCAGTTTCCACAGTCCATGATCTACCTGTGAAAAACTGCAAAAAAGTAAAGGAGCACATGCAGAGTGCACACTCAACAGCCTTCCTACCACCCAGATTGTCATCCCTTGACATACGTGAATCCTACCATACAATTTTTAAAGGGCTGCTTTGAATCCCTTGCTGGTCAAAATGCAAAGTCTGGATCCAAGGAGGTCTTTCCATTGGATCCCATTGTTCCAGGCAGCTGGGAGAACCCTTTGGAGCAAGCTTTGGATGCAGGAAGAGACTCAGTGGAAGGAGAGGGGGAAAGGCCCACTTCTGCTAGTCGTGGAATGCTAAAAACTACTGATGGACGTTGACCACAGTATCCAGAGGCAACCAGCCACATGTACAGCAGAAGCTCATTGCCCAGAGACTCAAAGAACCTGTCAGACACATAGACAAACCAGTAGCTGATTTTTTTCAGGCATACCCTCAGACTTCTTAGGCCGTACCTGAAAGTGAACAGTTTCACGTGCAAAGGGCTTATTCTCACAGGGCAGCCCACTTGCTGTAACTTCCAGCATTGGAAGCTGATTGAGGCCTACTTCTTTTGATGCATAATCTCTGATTGTTCCAGTAGATGCCATTTCTGGGTTTGTTGCACAGAATTAATGTGTTCATGGTGTATTCTGTATACCAGCATCTGGATGGCTTCCAATTAATTTTCCATTGCTTTGGGAATGCAAGTGCTGAATCCATTTGGGTGATGTCCTTCATTAATTAGCACTAAACCTTTAAGTTGTCTACATAGATCTTGTTTAATAATTCATGGCTACAGCAAGGTAAAAAGCAAAAGTTCTTCTCGTTTCTTCTTACGTCTGAGACAAATGGTTAACTGTGGATTGAGGAATTCAATTTTTAAACTCATTTCATTTGCTGTATCCATCTTCCATGTTGAACAAATGATGGGAACACGTAATGCAGGTGAATTTTGATTGCTAGCTTTTACTTGACTGGCCAACTTGAAGTCTTCCGATTATAAAGAGGACTTGAATTTCTAGGACTGGTGCGGGGAGAGCAAAGTTAGTATCTCACCTATCCAAAAAGAAAACCAAACAACGATGAGCTGAAAACATGGAAAGGATCTGAACAATTTTAAATACTTCCTAGTTTTATCATAGAGTCACGCCCTGTTTCCCATCTGTAAATTGATCTTCCTCAGAGGGTCATGGGGAAGGTCACCAAGCACCTGGCAACGGAAGTGTGCCCTGGAGATGCTGCCATGAGCAGATTGGATTTCTGGCCAGGTGGGAGCTGCTGCTTGGTCCTGGGGCTCACTGGGTCCGTGCTACAGATTGTGGAAATACGAGACTACTGATGATCATGGCAGTTAATAAGTATTCTGCTCTTTAATTGCTGCCGCCCACATATTGCAGATCTGGGTGTGCCTTGCCAGCTGTGATTAGCTACTCTGTCCTAGGCAGGAGAGATGCTCTGCTGCAAACTGGGAGTTTAACGGGCCTTCCAAATGGTGAATGGTCTCACTGTCCTTTGAGATGAGGCTGCAGTGCTAGAGTCCCTTTACTGATCTTTGCTTGAATATCAAGCAGCCTCTTTTTGGAATGGACTGCATCAGGACTGACACAGAGTTGACTCTGAACTGCTCCCCAAAACATGCACATTTGTTGAGAAAGAGGTCTGGGATTCTGTGTTCTTTTACCTTCCAAACAAATCTGAGTGACTGGATTAGGGCAAAGAGAAATGAGCACAGCAGATGTGTAAATGCTGCAGAGAAGGATTTTTAGTGGAGAACTTCCGGTCAACATGAACGTACAAAGCTGCCTTTATACCGAGTCAGGCTCGCTGGACCATCTAGTCCTATGTGGTCTCCTCTGACTAGCAGGGACTTTGCACGGTCTCCAGAGTTGTCCTTCCCTCCCCTCTCCCATCCTTATTAATTGGGGGATGCCAGAAGCTGAACCTACAATCCTCTGCATGCAACAGCTGTGCTCTGCCACTGGGCTGGGCCTCCACCCATGGAGGCGCATTAGGATTTTGATGTAAATCTTAAGAGTGTACTGTAACAGGTATGCTCCTTTTTATGATGCCCTAAAGGCAGCTGTAGGGCCAGAGAGACTCAAAAATCTAGATGTCTGTCCTGCTGCAGTCCCTTCCGGAGAAGTGCATGTGTGCCTTTTATCCTGCACGGCGCTCTCTGGCGCAGCCGCGTGCCTAAACTGTCCTCCTTTGCTAACTGCCTCCACAGTTTGGTGATTCGCAGCAGTTGCGGCTGGTCCGTATCCTGCGTAGCACAGTCATGGTCCGTGTCGGCGGAGGCTGGATGGCCCTGGATGAATTTTTAGTGAAAAACGATCCTTGCAGAGGTAAGAAACATACGCTGTTTTTAGGTGTGGATTTTGCAGCCTCCCATGATTCTGGGTCATGAAAAAAGATTTTCCACTTGCCAGCAAAACTGAGAGGCAAATGAGGTAGCAGCTGGCATTCAGGGTGAGTGGGTGGGAGGCCAGCGGCATCCTTGGAGCACAACTAGTTGTCAAGTTTTCTTGCACGAGTTCCAGTGAAATGAAGAGGAGTGGCACTTTGGTGCAAGCCTCGTGCAGGAGAACTTCTCCGTGATGTTCCCCCATCCTAGTTAGCGGGAGATGAGGCAATCAGATTTTCTGTTGCAAGGATAGAAAGGTTGTGTGGGCTTGTGGGCCAAGTAAAAAATGCATTCTCCTGGGAGTAGTGGGGCCGCCCCCCCCAATTCTTTTTCATCTGTAAGCTGTTCTCTCTTTCAGTACTTCAGCTTCCACTTTGGCAGTCCAAAATGGCTGTGTGTTTTCCTGCTCTGTCTTTTCTTTGCATACGTGTATCTTCTCTATTCTAGTTCATCACCCTGGGAGTAAAATAAAACGCTCTGATTCCAGCTCTTCGATTGCCAGTCAGTCTCCGATAGGTTGGCGGTTTTTCTTGGCTTTCCTCTCTCACTCTTTTGTCAGGAATGGCTTTGCTGCTCTGCTCTGCCTCCGTTGTCCCCGTTGCCCCTCTAGGCCACAACAAGCTCCCTTTGGCCACGCTTTGAAAATATCTGCCTCCAGTGGTTTGGACTGAAAGCAGCACTGGGGTGGAGTTGTGCCTTCCCATCTGGTGCCGCCTGACCTGCAAGCCCAGATGCGCTTGCCCAGGGCCACAGCCTCTTTCCAAGGGCTCAGGGTGGGTTCCTTCACTTTTGACTTACCCTCTTCTTGGTAGCCACAAAAGGCTTGCCTCCTCGAGGAGAAAGGACTGGACCCTGTCTCAGCATTTATTTTTATTTGATTCAGTTTACATCCTGTCTTTCTCCCAGGGAGAGCCAGCACAAAAAACCACTGGTGACCTTGGGCACATCACACACCCTCAGCAGCAAAAAAAAACCTGTGATAGGTTTTGCCTTAGGGTTGCCATAAGTTGGAAATGACTTGAAGGCACACAACAACAGCAGTTTCCTTCCAAAGTGACACCCAAAGCAGCAGTTGGGCTTTCTTTGTGTCTCTTTGGTCTGGAGTGGGGAAATGGGGGATCCTCTGTAGGTAGTTGTTGATATCTGTAGGCCAGGGATGTCTAGAGCCACAGGTTCTGTGCTCCTTCTTTGGTCCCCTTCCCAGCATCTTCCTAGAAACCGAGAGCCTTTTTTCTCTTCCCATTTTATCTTTTTGCCTTTTTGTGTGGAAAATGCCCATTTGTGGAAGACAAAAGCGAGCAATGCGGGAGGCCCTGGGGGGACAGTCCCTTGCTCCAGGTCCGGTTCCCCATTGGAAACCGTCCAGTGGCCCTTTGTTTGTGGGTGGTGGTGTTTTCTCTGGTCCACAACTCTGAGTAGCAGCCCATTCATTGTCCCCACGGGGAATGTTTTGCCTGACCTCAGCTGCATGCTGCCTTGTGGCTGGAAAACCCAGAGGATTCTTCTGCTGCCTCCTGGCAAGGCTGCGTCCAGCTCCCTTGAAACTGGCCGTCGGCGCTCCTGCCACCTTCTGGGTGATTCTGCCACAATATGAAGCTGTAGTTGCTTGCCGTGTATTGTGGGGGGAGATGTGTGAAACCTCCACCTGCACTTCTTGCCTTGCTTTTTCTGCATGGTCTTGCTTACTCAACCAGTCCTCGTTATTCTAACATCTGCCTGTTGAGTTTATTCTCTCCCCACCCCAAGACTGCAGAACATGTTGACCACTTGCTAACAAGCTGGTTGGGGGCATTTTAGCAAAAGAACAATGAAGCTGGAATTTCATGGTTGTAGGTTAAGCCTCTGCCCATCCATGATTCATTTCCTTCTTCCAGCTTCTAGACCACAGCAGGAGAGGTTGAATTTGGAGACACTTGCTTTGCCACACCTCTCTCCACATAAGCTGAACAGCATGGGCAGCATCAGCACCCTTGGCCTCGAGCCAGTTCTGCCTGGGGTTTGACAGCTTTCTGCAATTTTGAGGGTGGAAGAAGAGAGAGGTGGTCTTCCAGCACAACCAGAGGTTTTTCAGAGGACGCAGAGCCCCGACTGTTAGACCATATCATTAATTGTGTCTCTGGAGCAGTAGGGGCCAAGGGAAGGGAGCGAGAGATGGAAGTGCTCTGTTAAAATTGGGCAAGAAGCCCGTGGCCTTCCTGATATTCTTGGATTGGAACTCCCAGTATTCCTCACCATAGGCATGCTGGCTGGGGGCTGTTGGGACTTGCAGTCCAACATGTGAAGGCCTGCACAGATCCAACTTCTGGTTTAAAAGGTGCACATCTGAATTCTTTTGAAGCCTCTGTGTGGATTTGTCTCCTTGGAGGCAAGGACACCACCGCAGAGACTGAAGGTGGAAGATGGGGCCGGCTGGGCTCTGTAGCAATGGCAGAGCATGGGTTAGGCACCTAGCCCTATGCCTAAGTGGGGGGGCTTTCCTCTCTCTGTCTCTCAGGGCTTCTTAGGCAGTGGCATGGTGGAGCAAACGGAGAAAGCTAATACAGTTCTCTGCATGAGATCAGTTGGAATGAGGCACAAAGGATCCAACCCCCCAGGCAAACCTGCACCAGGCTGTTGGGGGCTTCTGGCTTTGTCTGGCTCTGGCGTGCGTTTGTTCCTCAAGTGATGGTTCTTTGGTTTCACTCTTGTGCCGTTGTCGCTGCTGTGCCTTTCTTACAGCACGAGGAAGAACTAACCTTGAACTTCGAGAGAAATTCATTCTCCCAGAGGGGGCTTCTCAGGGAATGGCGCCATTCCGATCCAGGGGCCGCCGGTCAAAGCCCTCTTCTCGGGCGGCCTCCCCGACACGCTCCAGCTCCAGCGCCAGCCAGAGCAACCACAGCTGCACCTCCATGCCGTCTTCCCCGGCCACGCCAGCAAGCGGGACAAAGGTGAGCAGGGCTTCCGGTCACCACAGAGCCGGCTTCCTTTCACCTGGGTTCCTCTCCTGGAGCTGTGCTTTGTCCTCCTGCTCTGAACACTGGAAACAGATTCTGCCTGTTCAGATTCTGGACAACTGCAGCTAAAATGGCTCTGACGGACGATGGGGGGATAGCAGGAGACATGCAGCATTTCTCCTGAAAGGCACGTGCACCCGGAGCCAGCTCCAAGGTCCATCAGTGCAACAGGCCAAATGGGCCAAAAAAAAAATCCTGTGTCCCCCTCCTGTTCCTCTTCTGGAGACACACACACACAACTCTGGGCAGGAGAAATGTGGTGTGACAGCTGGCAGGCCCTAAATTAAGCACTGTTGTGGGCATTTTTCAGTGTAGCCTGATGAGACAGAATGATGCACACCCACCATTGCTGAGAGAACTTCCACAGTCTCTCCAGCACACTTACTTTTTCTTTTCTTACATTTGCAAAATCCTGCCCCAGCCTGAGCGAAAAGGTGAAGGATTGTGTTTCACGTCTTCCTCCTTCCACCTCATTGTCCCTGTGTCTCATTTTAATTTCGTTTCTTGGTTTTTGTGACCACCGAGCATGCCTTCCCTCCCTTCCTTCCTTCCTCCTTCCCTCCCTCTCGGTCAGGACCAGAGGGCCGTGCCAACCCAGAGGCAGAGCCTCTCCCCTCATTGTGCCAATGTGCGTTTGTGTTTGTTACCTACCACCGTGTTGCTTTATTTTGGGATTTATTTCCTTTTCTGTTTTTGTTCCCTTCCATCCTGGACACTCCTCCTCCTCCTCCTCCGCCTCCCCACGCACCTGTTCCCCCCTTCCCCTCATCCTCTCTCTGGATTTTCCATTTCACAGACTCCGCATCACTTCACCCGTTCTTATGAAAAACCCTGGCTGGTAAACAGCAAGGCAGGTACCTCCCCCTTGAGGGGCCACGATAGCGCTGACCTCCACCTGTCTGCTTCTGAGGTAGGGTATGGCTTCCCTGGGCCAGCGCCCGTTGTGCGAGGAGGAGCGTGGCCAGCTTTTCCGTGCTTTCCTGGCTATAGCCGTGCTTGGTAACACCTCCGTCAGGCAGGGCTGGCACGCGTTTCGTGGGCTTCTCACTTGCATTCCTTCAACACGCAGAGAGACGGAGAGGACAGCTCCTGTGAAACACGCTGAACAAATACGAAATAGAATCCGTACCTTGAACCCTTTATCCCGGGCCAGTCAACAGTTTCTGGCTGCCCCCCAAAATGAGAGAATCCTGTTGGTAGCACAAACGCCAATACACCCCTGTAATCAACCATTAAACAATGAGTAAATCCCTCTATCAATTCAGTGGATTCAACGGCTCTGCTCCAGTCGGGATGATGATTTGGGCCAGTAAAGGAAGGGGACCTTGTAAGGGTTGGGGTTTGTGAAGACAAGGGCCAGTTAATGCTTGAAAAGTGACGCAGAGACCCCCTCAAACTGTAGCATGCAGAAAGGTCAAAAGAGGGACCTGGACCGCGGCCTCTGTGTCCTGCTTGGGATCCCCACCTCTGGTCTGGCTGTTCTTGGAGACCGGATGCTCTGGGAGAGAAAGGGGTTGGGGGGATACGTGCAGTGGCCCAGCGAGACAGTGCTCAAAGTCTTGAGAATATAAGAGCCAGGCAGATAAGGTATGAAAGCTTGCCGTGACAGAGGCTGGCTGTCTCTTATGACTTGCGCAGTTGACGTATGCGGTTGCTCTGCGGTCTTTATCCAGTTTAAGTGCCTCCCTCCTTTGGTCCACTAGAAAAGCAGAGGCAGTTGCAGTCACAGCCTCGGCCCTGTTTTGACTGTCTTACCACTGGACGGAGCCTGTAGAACGTTTTCCCACCCTTCCTCCGCACTTTAAAAGGAGTCAGCAGGACCCCCTCCCTGCCACCCTTTCCCCACGTGGTACCCCTCTGTGTTCCAAACCAGGGTTTTGGGCCCCAGCTGGCACACCTCCTGCGGAGGGACTGTGTCAGCTTCAGTCCAGGAAACACCAGGAGGGTCAGGGGGATTTGGCAACATGACTAAAGACCTCCACGGGCACCAGGTTATGGGAGAGTTTTTCCTTTTCTCAGCCAGAACAGCAAACAGCGGTCTGCTTTAACAGCCTGGCTTCCTTCTTCTTTGTGTGAGACACAAAGAGAATTCCTTGGCCTCTGTCTTGCCTCTTTTTCTTTCCTTGTCCTGCAGCACCTTAAAGGTCGTGATCAAAGGTGGGGGGAGAAATAGACTGGTTGGGCAGCCTGCTGCCTTCCTTTGAGGAGGCAGGGGGGCACACAACGAACTGTGCAAACACAAGTCACACTCAGGACTCCCTGGTTGTTGCGCAGGTCTTGCTGGAACAAAGACCGAGCCCCTCTGTGCCACACGGGGGCATATCAGTGCTCAGCACTTTTCTCTGCGGCCTTTAAGATGTTGCAGGGAGCTGCGGCTTTGCTCCTGGAGCATAGGCATCTTCTTTGCTTTTGTCTGTTCTTAAAACTGGATTTAAACCTCTCGACTGACCACGTTAGAAAGTGTTGACTTCCCTTTCTTGTCCCAAGGTGGCTCCGTCTTCAAGCAGCAAGCTGAAGCGGCCCACTTTCCACTCGAGCCGAACGTCTCTCGCTGGCGATACCAGTAACAGTTCCTCGCCAGTTTCTTCAGGTGCCAAAACCAACCGGGCGGGTAAGTGCCACTGTTTATGTGGAATGTGGGCTCAGCCCCTACATTGGGAAGCATAAATGTATCATGTGGCTACCTCCCCATGTCCAAAAAAGACCCACCTTGTAAGCAGCACAGCTCACCCCAAGAGGGCCATGTCCATGGGATTATTGGAGCTGGGTTGAGCCACTTTCCTGCAGGGGACGCAACGCGACAAGCATCTGCAGAGGTCCCTGCAGAGGATGCCCTTGCAGCCCAGCCAGCTGCAGGATGTGCCTCTTCCCCACCATTCTTCCCTCACTTCTAGTAACGCAGAAATGACAGTGTCAGAGGGTGGGGCGTGCAATACACACAGTTGCTTTTAGGGAGATTTTGGTTGTTCTGTGGCCAGAATAAATTCCCTCCTCTGCAACTCAAAATGTTAATGCAAGTCCAACAAAATGCTAGGCATAGCCTCTGCTTCTCAGCCCCATCCTTGCAGGATGAGCTAAATCCTGCCAGTTGACCTGGCAGGATTGTTGGAAGAATTAGCAGAATACATTTCCTGTGTGTTGCAGTGACAGCATGGATGAGCTACCAGCCAAGGACAAACCTTGACTTTCTCCTGAACTCCTTTTCTATGAGTTTGAATTTTTTTAAAAAAGGTTGCAGTCCTCTTCCTGCTTCCTATGGAGTAAAGCTTATTTCTGAATAGACACATGGAGGGGATTGCTCTGAATCTTCCAGAGCAGGGATGGGAATCATGGAGCTTTGTGGAAGATGCTGAATGGCAACACCCAGCATTCCTCAGCACTGGCTATGTTGGGAGTTGCACATCTACACAACAGAAGCTATTTGCTGAGGAAATAACAGCAAGTAGGAGAACTTATTACTTAGAGGGTTCCTTCCTCCAAGACAGTAGTGAGCTGGGGGAAGACTGTGCCCAGAGCTGCCCTCCTGGACAGAAACGGGAGCTGAACTCCAGCTCCAAGGCATCACCCCACATTCAACTGCCTCTACTGAAACCCAGTTCCAGGACCTAGAGTATCTTGTATCAAGATGGGTGCATTAAGAGTAAGATCAGCTCATCTGTAGGAAGGGCCTGCCTGGCCATTGTGGCTGGGATCAGCCTCCTAGCTCTGTCCGCTCAGGACGGGATGGGTCTCGTGGGGATGCCAAGAGCTGTTTCCTAGCCGCAGAGATGGATACCAGGGAGGCAGCGTTCCCCACTCAGAAGCACAGGGCTGATCCATAAATCCCTCCCTCCCGGGCTCCCATTTGAGGCAGTGGCTAAGAAAACATCTGCTTTATTTTCAGATCCAAAGAAAACCGCCAGCCGCCCCACGAGCCGGGCCGGAAGTCGGGCCGGGAGCCGCGCCAGTAGCCGGCGGGGCAGCGACGCCTCCGACTTTGATCTTCTAGAAACGCAGTCCGCCTGTTCGGATACTTCTGAAAGCAGCACGACGGGGGCGCAGGGTGGTTCCCGGCGGGGTGTGGGTGCAAAGCCCTCAAAAATCCCCACCATGTCGAAGAAGACGCCCACTGCCGCCGCCACCACCCCCAAAACTCCAGGCCCCAAGAGATAATACCGCATTCACATTCACCTGCGTCATGACACACACACACACAAACACACACACAGAGAAAAACCTGTGTCCAGTTTTTAACCCTGCTTCATACATTGGATGTATATTTATTCTACATGGGAGAAATTATATTGTTAAAAGTGTAAAAGAATTGTGTTATCAAGCTGCCTTATTTTGTTCTGTTAATTTTTTTTGTAAGTTACTATTTTCATGTGAATATTTATGTAGATAAAACTTGCCTTCTGGTGACCTTTGCGTTAGGGGGAGGACACCAAGGGGGCGAGGATGAAATTTGGAAGAGAACTGAAGCAAGCAAAAGGTCAAGATGTGAAAATGTACAAACAAAAAACAAAAAAAATATATAAATAGGATTTCTGTGCAGTGCAGGAGCTGATCCTGCTTTATCTTTTAGGATTGTTTCCTAAATGCATCTTTATTAAAAAAAAAAAAAACATTTTCACTTGCTGTCTCAGCAAGGTAAATTATATTTAAAAGCAACACCTGACTATCCAGCAGTGTTCAAGGAACTCTCTCTCTCTCTCTCTCTCTTTTTTCTTTTTGTAAATCGTGGATACCTCAAAAAGAGAGAAAATGTGCAGCAAGGGAACCTGGGGCTTCTTTTTCCAGCTTTTAAAAAAGAATTCCTGGTTTTACCTGAAGATTAAAATGGAGTGAGTTTGAATAAACATTTGCACAAGCTTCGTTCCGATTAGAAAACAACAACACTGCATACTTACTAAAGCGCAAAAGTCCCTTCAGCTGCTGGGCGTTTTAAAAGAACAACTGATCTTGTATTTTTGGGGCGGGGGCTGGCAGTCAACTTGCAGCTGCTAAGCAAGGTCTGGGGAGCAGCTTCTTGGGGCGGAGGGACACCAAACACACGCCCTCCTCCCTTTGGCAAGGGGGCGGCAAACGTGGTGCCGCGCTGGCCCCTGCAGACACAGAGCCCCCGCCCTCACTTTTGGTTCACTGACTGCTATGGAACAAACGGCAGGCAGCATCGTTTCCTATTTATCCTCTCCCATCCGGTGAACGGCCACTTCTGGACTAGCCTGACACAAAAGAGACCCTGCACGCCAGGGAAGAGCTGCCTTCAACACGCACAGTCGCTTGGGAGTTTTTAATCACCAGCAGCCCCCCCGACCCCATTTTCGACAGTCCTCTCTCACACACACGCTTTTATATGCTCCCCTCCTTTCTTCCCCCTTTGTGCCAGGGGGGGATGAAGGAAAGGAGGGAGGAAACAAAGCCAAGTGAGCGCGACCCTAAGGAAGAGGGCGGGAAGGGGCTGGGCAGGGGCTACTCGGTCTTCCTGTATTTATTACCTTGTGCTCTTTTCCCCTGCTCTGACTGACCATATTGCTGTGTGATTCTCAGTTGGTTTATTTGAGCCAGAATCTGAAACTCTACCAATGACTTGTTTAAAAACAGGACTCTTTTTTGTATTAAAATTGCTTGCAGTAATAATAAGCAATGCGCCTCTTGTTTTGTGCTGCGCAGGAAGCCGCCAGCTTAAGAGAGGGAGCGTGTTGTGTGTGTGCGAAGGCCGTTTCCTCACTGACCTCCCTCCCTCGGAGAACAGCGAATCCCTCTGTGGTTACATGTGTGCGCACCTTTTAAGTCGTCTGCCAACTTATGATGGCCCATATATCCCATGGGGTTTTCTTAGGCAAGGAATTCTCAGCAGTGGTCCTGCTGGTTCCTTTCTCTGAACTAGAGCCTACAACACCGGGTATTTGTTGGTGGTCTCCCATCCAAGTACTCACAAGGGTCGACTCTGCTCACCTTACCTGCTCAAAAACCAGTTGCAAACCACCATACAGTTGGCCTCCCAGGCACAGCCAAGGGGGCTGCCCAGTTAATGGACCCCAAACCCATAAAACTTCAAGCTTGGACTGCTTAGGAGCTAGCCTAGGACAGCCCCAAAAACTGGATCAGACCAAAGGCCTCTCCAGTGCAGTATTTAGTTCAAGAAGTGCTCTGCTAGGGGGGAAATATATTGACAGCCCCATCTTCTATTAATTCACCCAATCCCCTTTTAAAACCATCCAAGTTGACAACACTCACTCCATCCTGCACCAGTGAGTTCCACAGTTGAACTGCCCTGTGCTCTTGTCATGACAAGTAGAGAAGCAGACAACACTGGAGATTAATGGCACTAGGCAAACGGCTCAGCAGCAGACCTACTAGAGGGATGCAAGCTATGCTGTATCCTCTCAGCATTTTCTGCTGCTCGGGGCAATTGCTTCATCTGGGTTAGCAACAGGGCCAACCCTGGCTAATGTTCAGTGGGGATTAGGCAGGGTGATGAAGGAGGAAACTGTCCTGCAACTTAGAACTCACAAATGACTATGAGAGCCTTCTGACTAGATGCAATTGACTGCTTAATATACCTACTCCTGGGAGAGGGGCAACAGCAGGCCAGAGATACTGCCCTGGCATCCTGCATGTGGACTTTGTGGAGACTGGCCGCTCCGGAATAGGGTCTGAACAATGAAGGCCCCTCTGGTTCCACTTTGTTCCATCATCTATCTGTTAAAAACTGGTGCAAGGCACTGTTCTATTCTTGCCTGTCTGCACTACTGTTCTATGCCTTCTTAAGATGGAGGGAGATTTACAGGTGTAACACCAAGCCTTTCTTGGAATTTCCTGCCACTTCCCATCAGAAAAGAAGGTATTTACATCCTAAACTGGGAACACAGGCTGAATCTAGGAAAAGGCAGTGTTTTACAGTAAACGCTTATGCTGAATATTCCTTTATTTTACTTCTGAATAAAACAAACACAGAAGAATTCTGAACACTCACTGTGAAGCTGCTGCCCAAGCAAAGGCACAGATGACTCCCAACATTCTTGTAGGATCCTGCATGACACACCATAAAGCTGTAGCAGGCAGTATCTTGAAAAAAATCACAGCTGCAGTTGCAAAGGTATCTGCGCTCTGCACATGCTCAGGGTCACCTTCATCTCTAGAATTCACATCCTTAAGTTGAGATCTTGCAGAGCTTGCACAGAGATCTGCAAACTTTAATTGAATTGTTAGGTTAAGAATGGAATCCTTCGCAAGTCCAATGGATTCAATGGGACTTCCTCCTAGATAATACATTGGAAGAGAGGCAGTGTGCTATAGTGGTTTGAGGTGTTGGACGAGCACACTGGGAGACCACTGGGCAAGTCACACACACTCAGCCTCAGAGGAAGGAATGGGCAAACCCCTCTGGACAAGTTCTGCCAGGAAAACCTCGTGATAAGGCTACCTTATGGTTGTCGTAAGTGGGAAAGCACTTGGAGGCACACAACAAGGAGACATGAGCATGCAGCCTAGCTGAGCCTTTAGAAGAAAAAGATACCTCAATTGCTATGTAGAATTGTATTCGCAGCATGCCTCTGAGATAAACCACTTTGCCAAAAAGGCCCAACGAGAGGCCAGCAGTGAAGGGTAGATTTCCACCCTTTAAAAGAGCTAGCAAAGAGGCTGAGCCATATCCCTCAGAACAGGGCCAGCACCCTGGTGCAGACTCAAGCACAGAATGGATTTGTCACCGATCCGGGAGCTGTTGGTGACCACTGCCCGGATGGCAGGAAATCCAACTGAACACAGTGGACTCCCTTAAAATCAAAGACACAGGATCACCCCGAGTAGGAAAACCCAGCTGCCCCGGACCACGGTCGTCCTCCAACCTTAACAGGGAACCCCGTGGCACTACACACTTGGAAGCCACTGGCACGAGCAAATTAGGGAACACGTGCAGTGGATCGACTCCCTATCACTGTTCAAAGTCACCACGCTTTCCAAGTAGGTTTACAGCAGGGTGGATAACCAGAGGCCCAGCTGGTTTACAGTTGTGTACAGGTGTGCGCTTGGAATTTAACTGCCTTACCTTACTCCAATTTCTGGTTGAAGAAAGGAGCCTGCTTGTTTCATTCAGAAGGCACGGTGGTGGAGGGATGCATGAACAGCTGCCGATCTCTCATCAGGGCCGTGTAGCTGCGTCCTTTAGAAAGAAAAGACAAGAGAAAATGGATGGACAATTTCACAGGCACGGACAATTTTCAACTTTAAGATACTAACTTTTGTATAAAGTTAAATGGCCAACAGCAAAATCATGGAATTATACAGCTGGAAGGGACTCCTGTGGGGCACCTAGTCCAACCTGAACAGATGCAGCAAAAAAAAAAAAAAAAAAAAAACTTTCTAAAAAGGAAAAGTGATTTTTAAGAAGAACTGTGCTTGGAAATGCAAACATTTTTCCCCAACTCTAGAGTCTGTTCCCATCATACCCAACCAACACTCATGATGCCCAAACCACAGAATCCTCCCAGATGTGTTCTCCAGCTTTCCGCTTCCAGTACCGGTAGCAATGTATCACCAGGTTAGCAGAAACCAACGGCCTTATTTTCCACAAGTTTCCCTAAACCTACGAACACAGAGCAGGGGAAAGTTTCTGCACCATCCTGTTGCCTCTGGCCTTGCCGCCTTTCGGTATTAAACCCTCATAAAGAATAGACTTGCCCTTGCTCTACAGGTGTGCTGCTGTCGCCCCCAATCACTTCCGTTGTCCCTTGGTACGCTACAGCGATACTACAGTAACTTTTCCGCGGTCCAGACTTCTTACAGGAATGCAAGTGAAGTCTGGCAAGAGAATCTGTGTGGCTACAGTGCAAGGGCTTTACAAGCTTTACTGCTGAACCCTAAGGGTCCCAAGCCCCGCACTTGCCTTCTGCATAGCCCAGCAGGCGGTCACCTTCATTGAGCATCCAGAACCACCCCTACACCTGCTCCTGACCACAGCAGGGCAATGGGATGGATACACAAGCCGGCCCAGCACTTGATTATGTGGGTCTGCTCTCGCCGGGACTCCTACAGACCCACCTCCAGTGTGGGTCCAGCACAGGGCAACAGTGCAACAGTTAGGATTCTTCCCCCAAAATACACCTTTTCTACACATTTGCAGCCATTCAGCTGGAAGAGGGTCCGAGTGCCCCTCCCAGTCCTTTCCTGGTATCCTCTGCAAATCCGGACACTGTCTTATTCCAGATCTTTTTCTTGTTTCTTGTCTTTGCACATCTTTTCGTTAATGCATTTAAAAGCCCTCCTTCGGAGACAAGCCACAAAAGTGGCGTTTGGCAGGGGCTGCACAGGGCACGTTTGCTCCAACTTCCACACCCAAAACAGAACCGAGTTCAGGAAAGGGACACCCGCACTTTTCACGCAAAAAGAACGAGAACTTTGCGGGTAGGTGTGGACAAGAGAGTTTGCGGGGTGAATAACCGGTCAAGCTGTCCTTCCTTCAGGGGCTTTCTCCAGCGGCTACTTCCGAGGTGGGGGGCCCTTTCCTTCGTGGCTGCCCCCCAAGTCCCAGAAGAGGCGGGGGCTGGTACCCTCGGACACGCTAAACGCGGGGAGACCCCCCTTCCGCCCCTGTGGAAAGCGATTCTTGCTCAGCGCCCACCCCTCCGTTCACAGCCCTCTTGGGGGGCAGCTGCTCGACTGGACGCGATCCCCCGATTCAGGGGGGTGGAAAATGCCGAGTTCTCAGCGGAGGCCGTTAATACACACAGGTGCCGCCGACCCTTTTACGCACCGCACCCGTTCGCCGTCTTGGCCCGCCCACCGTCCGAACAGACCCGAACTGGAAAGAGGGCCGATCCCTCCAACACTTACCAACGTTCCGACAAGCCGGCGAAGACAGCGACACCCGCAACCCGCCTTTGGGGCGGCGCGCCCAGTCCTGCCCCCCCGATCCACAGGGAGCGAAGGCGGCGCTCCGACGGCTCTCGGCCCCGGCTCCTCGGCCGACGCCCGGGAAGGGGAGGCGGGCGGCCTCTGCCCCGAGGAGGCGGCGCCCATCGGGTGGGGTTTAGGGGAGCAGCGGTGCGGGCGGGGGCGGCTCCGGGGGGCCTCCCGGCCGGACAGAAGCCCCGGGCGGCAGCCCCTCCTGGCCGGGCCCCTCTCTCTCCGGCGGCTGCCCGGGGCCAAGTCCCCCTCCCGGCCCGGGGGCGCGGGCTGCCCGGGGCGCCGCGGCCGCCGGAGGAGCCGGCAGGTGGAGGGCAGGCCGGGCCGGGCCAGGGGCCGCCCCGCCGGACGCCCCCGCCGCCGCCGTGGCGCACGTGCCTGGCTCCCGCCGCCCCGCTTAAAGGGCCCGCCCGACGGCCGCGGGCGCCGCGCTCTGCCTGCGCTGCGCGCCATGCGGCTCCCGGCGGCGGCGGCGGCGCTGCTCCCGCTGCTGCTCCCGCCACTGCTCCTGCTGGCCGAGGACCCCGCCGCCCCCGTCGCCCCCTCGTCCTCGTCCTCGTCCTGCCGCCGCCGCCGCCCGCAGGAGCCGCCGCAGCCGTCGCAGCGCCCCTGGGCGCCCTTCCCGGCGCAGCGCCGGCTGAGCGGCCGCGAAAAGCGCGAGATGCAGCGCGAGATCCTGGCGCTCCTGGGCCTGCCCGGCAGACCCCGGCCGCGAGCCCGGCCCCCGCAGGGCCCCGGCCCGGCCCCCCGCCGCCCCCGCCCCCGGCGCCCCCCGACGGCCCCCGCGGCCGCCGCCCCGCGCTTCATGCTCGACCTCTACCGCGCCATGGCCGGCCAGGAGGAGGCGGAGGCGGAGGAGGGCGGCCGACGGGGGTCCTGGAGCCCCGCCGTCTGGCCCCCCGGCCCGCCGCCCAGACGGGCTCCCGCGGACCCGGACACCGTCATGAGCTTCGTCAACCTCGGTGAGTCCCCGCGCCCCGCGGCCCCCCTCCCCCGCGCCCTCCCCGCCCTTCCTCCGAGCAGCCGCGGCGGCGGCAGCTGGTTCCAGAGGCGGGCGCGGGTCGAACTAGATGACCCTTTGGGGTCCCTTCGCCCGCTCTTTCCCTCTGTGCGCCAGGGCAGGGCGACCCGCGCGACCGCGGCTCTTAGCGCCGGGGCGAGAAGGAGGCGGCCTCTCCGCGCCGGAACGGACTTCCATCCTCCCTCCAGGGCGACTGTGCCGGCTGGACGGCGGATGGGCGCTGCGGTCCGGCGATGCCCGGAGGACCCCGCACAGTGCCCGCCCTGCCCCCGGGCCAGCGCAGGCAGCCACAGAACCTGCGCGCCGGGCTCCCCGCTTTTGCGGAACGAGAGGGGCTGCTCCCTCCTCCTCCTCCTCCTCCTCCTCGAGGCCCTCTTGTCCTCCTCGGGGGCCCTGACTCCCCTCCCTCGCTCCCTAGAGCTACCCCAGGCCCACAGCCTCGTTTGCTGGGCGGCGGCCTGTCGTGAAGGGAGACCCCCCTCGCTTGGAGAGGTCCCCTCTAGCTGGGACGGGGGGATCCGGGGCCCGTGCAGGAGGGTACCTGGGATCGGAGCCACTCGCAAGCAAACCACGCGCCCCTGCGGGGCATCCGTCGGGTATCCGTCGGGCTCGTTTTCCTTTGCGGCCGAGGGAAGTCCGGCTCCTTCCTCCGGGATTGATCTGCCCCGACTCCCACCGGCGGTCCGGCCTGGGGAGGACACAAAGAAGGAAGGGAAGGCGGGGGGAGGAACGTGGCTGCGCTTTTCAGGCCCTCTGGGTTTTCTTTCGGCACGAGCTTCGGGGGAGATAAAAGGCGCTGCTTGGATCCGTCCGGGGTGGTCTTACGGTCTCCGGGATGAAGGGTCTTCGTACCCTGGGACAGAAGGTAAAAGGACCCCGACAGAGGCCACCCGTCCCTTGCCCCAGAGCGCATCTGGGAGGGAAATCAGAAAGTTGGGAGCAGCTGCCCGGCACGGATGTCCCTCTGAAACTGCCTGGACAACCGCTTCGGGAGGGACTGACCAGCGCCTGCGGGTGGGGGCTTCATGTGGCCACGGACTTCTGCCCCCCCCCGCAAGGGAGCACAGAGTCTTGCAGCCTGAAGGGCGCTGTAGAGACCCCTCCCCATTCTGCGCACCCCTTTTCTTATCAGACCGGCTTGGGGGTGGAGGAAATGCTTCAGAAAAGTCTCAATGGGACGGTGTGCGTTTTCATCTTTCCTCTTCGATTCTGTAGAATTTTATAGACATTATTTTAACAGGATTCAAACAGGCTTTTAAAAACCTTCCTATTTGTTTTGTTTTAGCTTTATTTTGTTTCAACCGACTTTGTAAACTGTCTTAGCTCCCACACTGTGAATCTAAATAGATTAATAGCTTCTAGTTCTTTTGGGAGAAGTGTGAGCTCTCTCCCCAAAAAAACCATGCATGCTCCCAGCCATAGCCACTGACTAAAGCTTGGGGAAGTTACTTTTTTGAGACCACAGGACCCTGAATCCCGCAGTCAGTCTTGCAGCAGGTTCTGCAGCACACTCAGGTCTGTTCCGTGCAGCTTCCTCCACCTGAGTGATTTGCAGAGTGAAGAACCTGCCCAGAAGAGTGCCTGGCACTCAAGCAAGCGAGCCAAGCCGTACATGAACGACATGGGCCAGTGGCAAAGCACAGAGGCGCAGGAAGACCAACCTCCACCAGCTAAAATATGATGGAGGGTTGGGGAGGAGATACCCAGTCCCAGAGGGGGCATTTCATCAGACCCTGAGTAACTCCCAGCATATGTTTTGGAGTCATCTCTGTGGTCTGTTCTGGGTGGGTGCCTGGTTTTAAAGGGGGAACTGGACATTCAGAGGAGAAGGGTCAGAACGGTGCCAGATTTGGAATTCATCTCCTGCAAGGAATGGTTGCAAAGAGGTGGCTGGGTTTGATCTGGACAGCAGAAGATTATGAGGGCATAAGATTCTCTCTAAACATTAGGAAGAACTTCTTTGCAGTGAGGGCTGTTCCAAAAATTGTGTGCACCGCCTTGGAGGGTAGTGAGGTCTCCTTATTTGTCAAATTTATGAGGTTTTCATGCAAGAGGGGCTGTCTTTGCCTTCTTCTGAGGCTGAGAGAGTGTGACTTGCCCAAGTTCAGCCATGGGCTTCCATGGCAGAGCTGAAATTCAAACCCTGGTCTCCAGAGCCCTAGTTCAGTGCTCAAACCACTACACCAAGCTGGCTCTTCTTTGGGGGGGTCTTTAAACAAAGCTGGACCAAAGAAATCTTTCAGAAGAAATACAGTTGTGTCTCCCTGCACAGCAGAGGGTTAGACTAGATGGCCCTTGGGATCCCTTCCAACCCCGAGGTTCTGTGATTCCAAATATCTGAAGGGCTGCCATGCAGAAAACGTTGCTCAAAGGGCCAACATGAAAAACAGTGGCTGTACATTTCAGAAAAGCAGATTTCAGCTTAGGTATTAGGAGGAACATCCTGACAGTAAGTATTGTCTGGCAATGAAACTATTCCTGCAAGATGACTGTGGCTTCTCTGTTGCTGCAAATATTTAAGACCTGTCTTAAAACTGTCAGGGATGCTGTGGCTGTATCCTACACTGCAATGCCTGTGTTGAAGCAGCACGGTTGGACTAGAGGATCTCTAGAGCCCCTTCCAACTCCAAATTCTCATAGAAGTATTTCCTTTTCCTTGAAAAGAAACTTAGGGAAATAGAAAAGGAGAAACTCTACCTAATATCTTGCTGTCTTGCACTGAGATAATGTCCAGCAAGCGCACCACAGACACCATTGTGGACAGGCACATAAATTTAATATACAGAGAGAGAGCACAGTTTGCATGTGTACGTGTAGATCTTTTTCTGAACTGTTTTGTCACAGAGGTGGTCATGTTTTTCTGTCTTTGAGGTTTGTAGATTTAATCACAAAGAGTCCATCCTGATCCCAACTCCAATTCATTTCAATGACCATTTGGACAAAAATAGGTAAACGGGAGGTACCGTTGGGCTCCTTTGCACAGCTGCTGCAGAATCATCCAACCTTTCCCAATGCATTTCAGTAGCCATTTGGTAGAGCAAAGTATTTTTCTTCTGCTATTAGTGGCTGAAAGTCCACTTCTCCATTTTGAAAAATAAGTCCTCACATGTCCAAGGAGGGGACTGGCCTTTTGCTGCATTGAGATCCCTCCAGAACAGCTGAATTACAACAGAAACAGCATCCAATACAAAATGCAGGCTTGTGACTCAACATCATCGCTTTTGTTCTCCTGTATGATTTTTCAAATATCTTTTGCCTGATGAAGAAGCCGGTGGAGCTACAGAAGTTTGCCTGATGCATTTTCTGCATTTTGGTCAGCCGTTACAAGTTATCATTCTTTTTGCAGATTATGTTGTATTTTGCCGAATGGCCAACACGGCTACCCCGAATCTGTTTCCCCAATTTTTTTAAAAAAATATTAGTTCAGGGAGACCCTGCAACCTTTCTAAAAGGTGAACTGCCACTCCTGGAGGTTTCCAGGGGTGCCACTCACCACCTTTCTCATCCCAGAGTTTGTGCAGCCTTGAGGTACCTGTAGCCCCAGTGCCTTCTTTTGCCCATACCTGTTTTGAGGGAGTCAGGATGCTCCCTCCATTACTACCTGCACCTCAAAAAGCTTGTCTGTGCAGACTAGATATTGTTGGCCCATTGCACAAAATGTTGCTTCCCAGCTGTTTTTATCTCCAAAGGGGAGAAGAGGGGGTGCTGCTTGGGCCAGCCAAGCCAGGGCACAGAGAATGACTTCTAGGGAAAACACACACACAGGATTCAGTGGATACAGTGCAAACACAGTTGAGAATCCCTGCTGATCAGGCAAGAAAAAGGAATCTGGGTTTGAGAGCGGCGGAGGGGGCATGGAGGCACACCTTGAGACTGCACCCCATCTTCTCTTATTTCCACCAGCCGGGGAAAGGGAATCAGCAAACAGTATTTTGCTGGATCCAGGATCCCGAGTCAAAGCATTCCACGCTGCAAGTAGTGAGGCACTGTTGGAATCCAGTTGAGCGGGTTCCTGCGCTTCTAAACCTGCTGACTGAATGAAACTCGGTTGTGCGAACAACACGTTTCTGGCCGTTCGCTTACAGGCAATTTTGAATTGGCCCCACTTTTGGGGATGTGGAGGAGGCCGCTCAGCCACCAGGCAGCTGGTGGGAAGTAGGTGCGCTCCAACGGAGGTGTTATTTTGGCGCCTGAAGCCGATGGCTCAGAAGGCCCTTTCTTCTTCCCATGGCCCTGCCTCAGTAATTAACATGAGCCACACAGTTAATTGTTAACTTGATAGTAATTGCTGTTTGACACTGCCTCTCCTTCCCCAGAGGATTTTAAACAAGGCTTGGAGAGTCGACTGTACTTCACCTCTGGATTCCTGAACTGACAGGGCTGGACTAGGAGACCATTGAGAGTCCCTTCTGGTGCTGCAGTCCTTCAAAAAGGACGAGGCCTCCTCTCCATCCCATCTCCTCCTCCCGTAGGTGGCCACAGTCTAAGCAGAAGTGGGGCAGGCTTCTACCAAAATTTTGGAGCAAGGCACTCCTACCAGGTGGAATACGAGCTGCCCTGTGGGCTCCGATCCCATGCTCCCACCCTGAACAATAATCTCATATCCTTCCCAAAGGCAGCCAAATGCTTCCAAGGCACAGGGTGGGTGAGGGGGGCACTACATGCTAGTATCTGACGGATTATATAGTAAACAAAAAATCTGCCTGCATAGTTTAAGAAATGAGTAACCAATTTCAGCTCTAAACAAATTTGGGCCAATTTTGCGTTTTTGTGTTGTTGGGGTTTTTTTTTGAAGAATCAGGAATTCTTGATTATGAAGAGGGGGAGTAGAGTGTTCCGAAAACATTAACAGTACTGCAATTA
This sequence comes from Ctenosaura bakeri, assembly GCA_948474755.1. Lineage (NCBI taxonomy): Eukaryota > Metazoa > Chordata > Lepidosauria > Squamata > Iguanidae > Ctenosaura > Ctenosaura bakeri. Next base: position 232,920 of record CAOLHI010001157.1, read on the forward strand.
CAAAAACAAAACACAAAGTCCACCCTCTCACCTTGTTTTGGTATTGCACAACACAACTTAAACAGCTTCACCTTTTTGCTGAGTAGCAACAGGAACAAAACCTTAACAAGTGTATGTACATGTGGTGTGTATTTGCTGATGCAAAACATTAGGAGCGCTAATGAATTTCTCTCCAGCATGTACTAACTTTCACCTCTGGTACAAATCAAAAGCTTCCAAAGTGTCCACGCCTGTTCCCTTCAGGGCGAGCTCACCTTTGGTAATATCCCAAGAGGGAAACATATGGGAGGCCTCTTGCACGAGAGAAATTCTGAGAACGTTTTAAATTTAGGATTTGCGTGAGCCACCCTGATTTCCATCGGAAGTGGCAGCTGCACCGCGTTCCCTGTCCTGACCGCAAAGCTGCAGAGACCAAATGCCAAAAGGAAGCTGAGGTTGTCTTCTGGGAGTTGCTCAGTGTCCATGGCATCTATTTTTGGGAAAACACAGAATGCTTGGAGGAGCCACCCAGTTTAATGGCTTGCTTATGTCCTGGGGAGGAAAGGCACTGGGCCCTCTGGGATGCAGGGGGGGAGTGTCTGGATTTTCAGCCCTTTTGCTGAAAAAGGCTTTAGAGTGAGACTGCTGGGAGCTTCCTTTGCAAAAGCATACCCCAAAATGTTGGCAACACACAAGAACTCAGTTGGTACAGCTTCTCCCACCCATGGGAGAAACAGCTCTCTCTTTCGGGAAACAGTCAAACCTCTGTTGATTTGCCTTCTCCATTTAGTAGGTCTGCACTTTAAAAAACAGCTTGCCTGCTGAGGGACTGATGCCACAGCCTAGAAACTTTTAAAATATTATTCCAGCTTCCAAAAATCTGGCAGAACATAAGGTGTCCAGGAGGATGAGAGCTACCAGAAACACAGTAGAGCTCTCTCCCATTGCTGATCAGCAGCCGTTTGAGTTGGTGGTGGAACTCTGCCTGGTCTCAACAATTTCCCATTGCAGTTCTGGACAAAATGTATCAGATCAAGAGGTACCGGATCCCTCCTTACGCAATGTGGGTGACTATTGGTTTCACCAGCATGTAGTCACCAGGAGGAGGCCAGGCTTTGTATTCAAAAGTGCACTGCATTTGGACTCGTGCCTGTCATATCTTCTTTCCCCTCCCTCTCTGTGTGGGCTGCTGAATACGACCGTCTCTCCTAATGTGACAAATTAAGCCATTGATTTCTTGTGAACATTAGTCTCTTTTTCAGCAGACAGAATTACTAAAACTGAACCAATAGCAACCGCTGTTTTGCCCCCAGTCTCTCTTCCAGCATCCTGTTGCTGCTGTCTTTTCCCTTTGTTTTATTTTTGATTGCTGAAATTACAAGGAGTGGCTTCAGATAATATTTCAAATAAAAAAGGGGGCCCAGCCCAAAACAAACAGTACAGCTTTTGACTTTCAGCTAGCCTCTGCCTCCCATGTTTCTAGCGACGGCCTCCATTCTGCAGGCAGCTGCTGGGATGTCAAGCCAGATACATCTGCAGGATGTGGATATTTCTTTATGCTCTTGGCTTCTGTGCACAAGTTTGGGTGGAGCGCCTTCCCTTCTGTCCATTATAGCAAGCGAAACAGCTGGGGGCCCTGTGTGAGAGCACAGTGGGTGACTAGGGAGGCGGATCCCGGACTTCGTGGTTACCTCTTGGAGACTGCGTAATTGCTAGCTGGTAGCCCCTTTGGCAAGAGCGTCAGCTGCATCTGGTTTAGAGTCTTGTTTTTGCCTTTTTTGAGACAGCAGAACAAACCTCAGCACAGATAGCAGAAGATTATGGTTACACTGATTAAGTGCGGAAAGCATTCTTTACCCAGAGCAAGAAAACTTTGCCCACATCCTTCACATCATGGCATACAAAGGAAGCCATATTGTTGTTGGCGCTTAGATTTCCTGGGCACTGGGCTAAGAAAATATTTCTGTTCCTCCCAATCAGCATTCTGCAGGCCATGGTGCTCATCGGTCTGGGATTTTTCCAGCTTCATGCATGGCACTTCTGATAAGAGAGAGCGTGTTTATACCATCCATACGGAAATCTACCAATGGTCATCTAGCTCAACTGGGTCTGGTGCAGGAATTAGATATGTATTTGCTCAGCACTGAAGTATAAGAAATATTGTTACAGAGAGCGCTGGGAAGCCAGGCATTGACTTTGCCAATTAATGTCAGTGTAATTTTAAGAAGGACAAGGGGTGGACAACAGGAACAACCTTTAAAGTTGACCAGAATTCAGAATGGAGGAGCTTCAGTTAAGCAAATGCAAAGAGAGAGAAAGTTCCTTTAACTTGGACATTTTAAGCAGGAAATACTTTCTGTGAACTGAACTGTCCAGGGTGCTGAAGTTCTAGCAGCCCTGCAGAGTAGACCAGGAAAAAGCTGGGGAGCACTATCTCTCTTTTTTTTTCTTTATTCTTTTACTGCTTACAGCAGATGTTATTAATGAGAAGAAGAAAAAACTCAGACAAGCCAGGAGAGGCTGCAGCAGTTTGCTTTTGCCTGCACCAACTGGAGAGGGCACGATTCCGCCATGCTTCCTCTCCTCCCCTTCCTCTCCTCCCCACTGAGTTAATGGAGCGCAAACTACTTTTACACTTTGGACTCGTTTTGCAGCAACTGAAGTAAGCTGAGAACAGAAGAGGAGCCAGAGGGAGAAACTGGGCCATTTTAAAGGCAGCTGGAAAAGTGAGAGGAAAGAGAATTAACTGTCCCTGTCAAAGCAGTTGGAGGGTCTGCAAAATATAAATATTTTAATAACCACATTGTCCCTCCTGCCTACATGAGAGTAAGTCTTAATAACTCATCTGGGTTGTTTGCCGACTAGAAGTATATGGGAATACAGTAGACATTTGTGTAATGGGCAACCTAATATTCTGAAAGTTTTTAAATGAAATGAAATGGGGGGCGTGCCTTTTACAATAATGCAGCCTGCAGAAGTGACTGGAGTGGGATATGGCCGTGGGATATAGACGGCCTCAAACGGCCTCTCCTTCTTCAAAATCTTTCAACAGAGGTTGGATGAGCATCTTTTGGGAAGGCTTTAACTCTGTATTCCTGCTTGGCAGAAAGGGGTTTGGCTGGTTGGCCCTTCACGTCCCTTTCAACTCTTCCATTCTGTGGTTCTGTAAGATTTTTGCAGAGTTGGAGACGACTGTTCCTGCTTCCCATGCTCCGTCTTCCAGACAAAGTTGTGCATAAGGTTTATTTTAAGGGGCTTGGTTTGTGCTAGATAGAACTCTTTCAGCATCTTATTCAGATATATTTTAAGAGTCCAAAAACATTTTATGTGGTTCAGTATGCCAACTTTTCCTTTTAATTTAAATGTGAAAAAGGCATATGGGCCACTGTGAAGCAGCAGAGACTGGTATAATTACAGTGGAGGTATAATTTTTAGAATAAAATGTTTCTCTCTCACACACACACACAGAAACACACACACACACAGTGAGAGAAGCTATAGATACCTCAGAATTGACAAGTGTGTGTAAAAGAACCCTGCCCAGACCTGTAGAGATGTGGAGGCAGGGGCAAGGGTACAGATTGGAATGTATTTTAAAGAAAACGAAATCCTTGCCATATGCCAAGGACTAGTAGCAGACAACAAACTGTATCCCCACCTTCTAGAAGAAAAATAAAAAATAATAGAAAATCAGTGTGCAGTCTGGGGACTCATATAGTCTGACAATTCAGTCTAGATTTGACATACTTTTAAAATCTGGGCAAAACTCCAAAATCTACTTTTAAAATTTCTGGGCAGAATATTCCATAAAATGCTGTGGTGCTTGCAAGGGTTCCTTAAACAACTAGCCATGGGTTCTTGGTTAGAATCTTTGGAAGTTCTGAATTCCACTTTTACAGGAAATAAATAAATAAATAAATAAATAAATAAATACCAATAACTTGCCGTAGCAAAGATGTGAGATGGACAACACCGTCTCCGAGGGCCCCCAATGTTACCAAAGTTTTTGGGTCCTCCAGAACTCTTCAGCTGGGGTGCAGGTAGAACAGACCAAGCAGTGAGATGGCTACTGCAGGCCCCACAAAAGGAAGATAGGGTCAAGTGTCTGCTTTCAGCTGGCTGGGGTGCATAATTAATCATACCTACCTACTAGAGAGCTGTTAAACAGCTAATTTTATTATAATGGTTGTGGTGCATGCACAGTCTGAAACGTCTTTCCAGTGTTGGGGACAAAAGGATCAGGCTTGGGAAAAGGGTCTAAGCACATTCTAGCACTTGTTTATCCCATGGATTCAGTGGGAGAAGAACTAAACATCTGTTTAATTTTGGTTCTGTTTAAAGAGCACTGAAAACCCAGCCTCCCCCACGCATCTCATTACAGAAGAGGAAAGCAAAAAGCTTGCTCGCATTGTGGGGCGGGGGAGTGCTAAAAAAGCCCCTCTGGCCCCTGAAATGGTCCCCTCTTTCCCTCTCCTCTGTTTTTCCCTTCCCTGTGCATTTTTCGGGAAGAGGAGAGCTCTCCACGGCTCTCCTTGGCCAGCCCCACGACACTGTTTGGGATGAGCTTTCCACATCCGTCCCAGGTTGGTCATGCTGCCGGATTCTTTATTTTCTTTAAAAACATATCCGAAGAGTTTGCGGTGAACCTAGTAGCTGGAAGAAATGGCTTTTTAACAGGCCACGATGCATCATTAAAATCTCAGCGGCGTTCCATTCTGGAGAAGGGCCCTCCGCAGCTCCCTCCCCTTGCGAAAACATCCAGCCTGGGGAAGATGCAGCAGCCACAGAGCAACAGAAAGGAGAGGAGTGGAAAATATGAAGCATCTATAAAGCCAAGGATCACACCAGATGGCACAAAGCTTTGTTGTCTGTAGCTACAAACTATTATTTCCTAGTATTGACAGCCACAATCCTCAGGCTGGTGCATCTGTATTAATTTTATTTGCAAGTTGTCTAAACAAAGACGTGCATTGGCTGGAGTCTTATGTCCCCGACCTTCTTCTTTGTTGGGCAGATCTTTGTACTCCACTTAAAGCTCTGCTCATATAGTTAGGCTCTGGATCTAGTAAAGGTGTATCTACACCTTTCAAAATGTTATCTGTTTCTGAGTAGGAGTCTGGTGTCTAGATCGAGGGAGGTACTGGTACCACTCTACTCTGCTTTGGTTAGACCCCATCTTGAATCCTGTGTCCAGTTCTGGGCACCCCAATTCAAGAAGGACATGGTCAAGCTGGAGCAAGTCCAAAGGAGGGCGACCAAAATGGTGAAGGGCCTGGAAGCCATGAAGCCCTATGAGGATAGACCTAGAGAGCTGGGGATGTTTAGTCTACAGAAGGGAAGGTTGAGAGGGGACATGATAGCCATGTTTAAATATTTGAAGGGATGCCACGTAGAGGAAGGAGAGGGCTTGTTTTCTGCTGCTCCAGAGACCAGGACAAGGAGCAATGGATTCAAGCTGCAGGAAAGGAGACTCCACCTGAACCTCAGGAAGAACTTCCTGATGGTCAGGGCTGTCCAGCAGTGGAATCTGCTGCTGCCTCAATGCAGTGTGGTGGAGTCTCCTCCTCCTTTGGAGATTTTTAAGCAGAGGCTGGATGGCCATCTGTTGGGGATGCTTTGATGGGTGTTCCTGCAGGGCAGGGGGTTGGACTGGATGGCCCCTGGGGTCTCTTCCAACTCTACATTTCTATGATTCTAAAAGTCCCCCTGCCTGTGCCCCCTCTCCATCTGCCCTGGGCCTTGATATCTTTTTCAAGCAAGGGATTGTTATTATTTGACTATTACATCTTACCTTGCTGTTTATTAATGTTTTATGCATGGATTTTAAAGAAAAGTCTGTTGTCTTTGTCATTTGGGTGCTTACATGTCAAAAGAGTGTGATGCTCAGAGATGCCCAAATAAACTGGTATGTTTTCTTATCCCTGTCTCTCAATACTTTGCAGTTGAACTGGACAGAGACTTCTTCCACCAGAAACCTTACTGGAAAGAGTTCAGGTTTGATCTGACACAAATACCAGCGGGGGAGTCTGTGACCGCAGCCGAGTTCCGGATTTACAAGACTCAGAGCTTCAGCTGGCCCATCAACAACACCCTTCACGTCAGCCTATATGAGATAGTTCAAGAACATCGGAACAGGTGCAGTAAAACGAATGCTTTTGTCCTGAAATGCTGGTTTGAAACACAAAACAGTCCAATGGGACCGTGCTGACTGGTTTCACGGTTAAACGTTTCCGTTGTGTCGTAGGCAGCAGATAACAAGGGGATCTCCTTCATACACATAACTGAAAATAATGGGGAGTGCTCTTACACCACACCGTTCAACGTTTCACAGATGAAAACCAGGACATCTGTGGCCAACCAACATCCGAGTGAGGTCGAGGTGGTATAAGCTATTAACGAGGAATAACACACAAGCTAAGAGAGGCTGTTGAAGTTTGCTTTTCTCTGAGGCTACAGAGAAGGGCAAGACTCCCCCCTCCTCTCTCTGCACTGAGTTAACTGAGTGGAAACTACTTTTGCACCCTGAAAATTTGCAGCATTTGGAGTAAAATGAGGACAAAGGAAGAAAGTGGGGGTTAGGAGGGGCAGGAGGAGGAACCCCAAATGTTTTAAAACAGCAGAAAAAAGTGGGACAGGAGGGCATTAACCAGGACTCTCTTTGCCAAATCAGGACAATAGGAGGGTACATTATGCAACTTACATACTTTCTAGTGCCATGGCTCATGGTGCGTGTTTCAGGATTTCCAGAGGTTTGCTCGGTACTGGAATACCTGTAAAAGAAAATGCATTTAGAGTTGATGCAAAAGGTCATGGAATGGGAGAAGGAGAATGGGGGGCGGATGCAAGTGGCTACCTTGGGAACAATCAAATTTGCAAAGGTCAAACCTGCAAATGTGGAGGGTAGACTGTAAAGTTAGATCAATGCTAGTAAAACTGTTCTTTGTTTGTTGCAATTGATGTTTAATGGGGCTTGGATAAAATTGAAATACTAATATCAATAGGAAAGAGAATTAATAGTTATGATTATCAAACTATTGGATTATAGGAGGAATAGCTACCATTGGCTGGGGAATGGGAAGTCAATATTATATGTTTAGTATTGTATTAATGGGGGGGGGGTGTCAGGTAGATTGTTTTCTTTTTTTTCTTTTACTGTAGTCATGTCTGTCATATGATTTATTTGTAGGCTTCTGTAGACTTTTATTATTGAAATTGTATGTTTTAATAAAAAAAATTTAAAAATACTTTATAATTCTGGAAATAAAATTGCATTTTTAAAAATTTATATACTGTTAACAGGATTAAAGATTCCAATAGTAGAGAAGCTTTGTAAAATTACAAGAGAAACTAACTGAGGTTTGCAACTCTGTGCTTCAACAATGCAAGCTGCACATTTCTTTGCAGGGATAACAAATTTGAACACATTATGTAAAATGATAATTTAAGGTGGAATTTGTGACTCGGATTACAATAATATTTATTTTTCAATATAAATGTATTTGCTTAGCTTTCAGGTAATCACTGTAGCTGCTAGTTGCTGTGAAAGGGTGTATAATTTTTTTGGGGGGGGGCTATATTTGTGTGCGTGTGTATTTCTATCCCATTTCTGGAGGTGGTGTTGAGTCCCCATCTTCCCGTGTTGACGTGCCTTTTCTGCCCCTCCAGGGAAGCAGAACTCCTCTTCTTGGACCTGCAGGATTTTCCAGCCGGGACGGAGGGCTGGCTCGTCTTCGATGTTGCTGCAGCCAGTAATCATTGGCTATTAAACCGCAAATACCACCTGGGCCTGAGACTTTATGTGGAGACAGAGGACGGTAAGGCTGCAATCGCCTTTCAAGCAGTTCTTATCTTTGGAAACCCTTTTGGTGATACAAATTGTTGTACTGCAGGAATAGGCAATGGGGAGCCCTGGGTCTGTGTGTGGTCCCTGCCAAGGCTGTTTTTGTGGCCCTTAATTGATTACTTTTATTTATTTACTTATTTAGTTTATACCCCACCTTTCTCCCAGCATAGGACCCAAAGCAGCTTACAGCAATTCAACACAAAAATGCAGCTAAAATCTTATTTTCCAAAAGTTAAAAAGCAAAAAGCAACACGGCTGAAAATAGATTAAACCATACCAAAATATAAATTAAAAGATAGAAGCACAGCACCTTATTAGGATTACCACCAACCCCCCCCCCAAAATATTAAGTCCACACAGACTACCCTGAGTAGTCTACACAATTTTTTGTGGGTGGGCTTTGAATCAGCCTGGAAAGGTCCCCAACTTTGGCCAAAGGGACTCCCCCCGCACTGGAAGAAGGCAGTCAAAACCACTTCCTAGATGAGCAAAAAGAAACACCCTTTATTATTAAAAAGGAGGGGTTCTTATAGATTTGGGATAACAATGATCTCATAAAGCATTCTGTGCATGTGCAAGGATCTTTTCTTTCTCAGGACTAAAATTCTGATACATGGCTGCTAATAAAGTAACTTCTGGTTAACGAGCAGCAATGAACCTTGATTCACACCTGAATTCTCTCAGCAGTGAAGTATAAGAAATACTGTTGCAGAGAGTGCGGGGAAGCCAGGCGTTGACTTTGCCAATTAATGCCAGTGTAATTTTAAGGAGGACAAGAGGCTGACAACAGGAACAGCCTTTAAAGTTGCGCAGAATTCAAAATGGAGGAACTTTGGTCCAACAAATGCAGAGAGGCTTTGCATGAGAGGCTGTGCTCACCGAGGTGCACCTGTTCTCTTGCTAGTGCAGCCTAGAATTGTATTCCGCACCTATTAACTCAACCGAAAGCAGTATTAACATAGTGGAAAGGGTTTGGTTTTGGATTTTACAGGACAGAGTGTTGATCCTGAACTCGCCGGCCTCTTGGGCCGCCACGGGCCACGCTCCAAGCAACCCTTCATTGTGACATTTTTCAAGGCGAGCCACAACCCAGTCCGAGTCCCACGAGCGGTGAAGCCACTGAGAAAGAGGCAGCACAAGAAGACAAACAACTTCGCACATTTAAATAGGCTTCCAGGGTCATTGGGTAAGAAAACTGGAGCTGAGTTGGTGGCTTGTTATAAGATTGTTGGAGGTTTTTTTCCCCCTTTCTTTTTGATTTGGGCTTTTGTTTTCTCTCCTGTTGCTCAGGCGGCTGAGCCACCCAACCTGGGGTGGTATCCCGCCGGGGCACCATGCCAGCGTAAAAATAGCCATTGTGCTGCCTTGGACTTTGTGTCAAACACAATTCTCGGTGCAGCCAATTGTTCTACAAGGGCACACTCACAGCCCTCTCTCACTTGTGACTTAGTGACTTTTGACCAGTGCAAGGCCTTGGTACTGCAAACTGACTTCAGCGTGCAGAAGTGATGTGCACTTAGCAGGGGGGAGATGTGAGGAGGGGACCGATTCATACCCTTCCCAGTCAGATCTGGCAAAAGCAAACTGCGGCAGCCTCTCCTAGTTTGTCTGCAGCCATCCTCACCCCGGTCTGAATTTGCTTGGCCACATGTGTGCCATTTTTCACCTGTGAAATGTTGGAGAGGTAGAGAGTGAGAGGGCAGAAGACAGAGGTACCCTCCGCTGTGTTCTAGACCACCTCACTGGAAGTGCAGGCGCAAACAGGGATGATTCTGAAAACTGAAAGAGTAGGCGAAGTCCCAGGTTATTCCTACCAGTCCAAAAAGGCGTTCTAAGAGGGCCTGCTTAGATATAAAACCATCACTTCGGGAGACTTCCAGGAGCAGGAAAGCAGTGTGTGTGTGTGTACATGCACACACCAGTGGGAGTTTGGAAGAGGCTGCTGGCCACATCAGTGACCCTGGACCACAGCTCAGGGGTGGGGACATGGGCTCATCATTCTGGTTGAAACTGGAGAGCAGATCTTTTAAAACACCAGAGCTGCGCTCTCAGTTTCCTTTCTAAGTTTGGGCCAAAGTACTGCACGCTTCCTCTTGGCTGAAACAAGTTGTCCATTTGGCAAATCCTGGCCTGTTGATTAAAGCCCTTCTCTTTTTCCTCTCCCAGATGACCTCCACGTTTCAGACGGGAGACAAGTATGCAGAAGGCATGAGCTCTATGTCAGCTTCCAAGACCTTGGCTGGCTGGTAAATACCCTTTTTTAGGTATTTTTAAAACTCCTACTTGCAGGCATCATCCTCCCGTTAGGCAGGGAGAGCGGGATAGTGTTATTTTCCTTTGTTCTTTCAGGACTGGGTGATTGCACCCCGGGGCTACTCCGCCTTCTACTGCGAAGGAGAGTGTGCTTTCCCTTTGGATTCTTGTATGAACGCCACCAACCATGCCATCCTCCAGTCCCTGGTGAGTATCCTCAACAAATCCTTGGGCAAATCACACTCTCTCAGCCACAGGGGAAGGCAATGGCAAATCCCCTCTGAACAAATCTTGCCAGGAAAAACCTGTAATAGGTTCACCTTAGGGGGACCATAAGGTGGAAATTACTTGTAGGCGCGCAACAGCAATTATCGGAAAATTTTATCACACTAAAGGATGTACATGAGTCTGTGGGCATGGGCAGCTTACTCCCATTTTGTCCTAAGTACTTGTTCTTTGGACTGACCGAGAAGCAAGTCATTTTTGTAAAATAAAAACAAGCTTAGCAGTGCAGCCACGGTTAGCTGATTTTTCTGATCATCAGTTTGTCAGGGTTTGTCTCCTTAGATGAATAACTCAAAGTTCATTTTCTTTATTTAGCCCATCTAATATGATTGATGCAGTACAATAGTCCAAGGAAAAATATGGCACCGGTAAATTTTCTGGGTATTTTCCATCCCTCGTCTTTGGTTCCAATTGGCCCTCGTTTCCCCCCGACAGGTTCATCTGATGAAGCCCGAGGCGGTCCCCAAGGCCTGCTGCGCTCCCACCAAACTCAGTGCCACGTCGGTCCTCTATTATGACAGCAACAACAACGTCATCCTCAAGAAGCACCGCAACATGGTGGTGAAGACGTGTGGTTGCCACTGAGGCCTTGGGTTCGATGCTGGGTTGCGACTGGATTGGGGAGGAAGGAAACGGAGACTTGCACTGTAGGCAGCAGGCAGCTCCCCCCCCAACACAGCTGAAAGTGGGAATGAGCACAGATCTGACCACTGTTCAAGAATTTAAGTAGTCAGTTGGTTTTGCTTGACCTTGGGCTGACACCGGGAGCCACCCCGGCCCATTGGCTCTTGCCTTGGCCGGAGTGAGGTTTGTTCCTATCCTGAGCAAACTGAACCCAACCCTCTGCAGAAGTGCCTTTGCCAAGGAAACTAAAACATGACCTGGCTATGCACACACAGGCCTGTTTTGTATTCAGTGCCAAAAAAACAAGAAACCCACAGATCCTGCACTATAAATTAAATGAAAGCCATGTAAACCAACACACTTCTCCGGCATAAATAGGCTCTGCTTAACCCCGACATTTCAAGGTTGCAGATCTGACTTTGGCAAGGTACAAGGAAAGGTTCGAGCTGCCCTGGTGGGCTCAGTCGCTGCCCTTCCTGAACCCCAGAGCCTTTGGCGGGCACCCTGCATCTTGTCAACTCTCCTCCTCACTCGTGCAAGTGGGAACTCTGCTCTTTTTAAACCCAGAATTGCAAGATTCTGTGTTGAGAGATTCCACTTGAGCATAAAAATATATCAGCAACAAAAGGCAGGCCATCCCACAAGGGCACAGACCCACCCATAGCCAGGCAGGGCAGATTGAACCGGTGTTTGGTCTTCCCTTTCCCATGGGGCTACGGTGCAGCAGGGATGTTCCTTATAAACAGGCAGGCAGGCAGGTTTGCAAGAGACGTGAAGGCCATCTTGATGCTTCCTGCCCAAAGCAGATGTGCCCATGTGCAGCTTGTAAAACAAGTGGGCAAAGCGTGGCCCAGGGGCCACGTGCAGTCCCCAGGCCTTTTAGAGGGCCTGATGAGCACCAAGAGAAAGTGGAGTGTTACATTCTTGGAAATAGTTGGGAACAGTGGTTTTGATTTTAAATGGCCCTTGTCCTAAGGAACCCCAAAATCAAATCAAAGAATAACCCTCAATCACTTCTGCTTGGTTTTTTTCTTTTTCCTTTTGTGTGTGTGTGTGTGTGTGTGTGTGTGTGTGTGTATGCATGAGTGTATGTACATGTGTGCTTCATTTTCAGGCCACAGAACTTTCCAGAGGCAGATACTTAACATACACACACCAACTTGCTACAGACATTGCTTGTGCTTGCTTACCTTTGGGTCCCCAAAACACATCCAGAGGTAGGCTACCCTGCTCTTTTTAATATCTACACCAGTGTTATGAGGATTCTCTGAGAAGTCATCTGGGAGTCTGAAGGCCAGATTCAATGCTACGCTGACAACACCCAAGTAAGTTGGTTTCTTCCCCCCCCCAAGTTTTGGTGAACCCAAGGAAGTGCTGAGCTGTTAGTTGGCACTGACTATGGACTGGACAGGAGCCAGTGAACTGAAGCACAGTTCAGACAGTTCTGACATGGTTTGGTCAGCAATCTGGACTGGGAAAGTGGTGCTGAGCCTCCATGCCCTCTGGGAGGCTTCCACCAAGGGTGTGAGTTCCTCAAAGAGATCCATAAAACCACCACAAAATTCTCATGGTTGTCATGGATGTCCTTGTGTCTAAGAAACAATATATTTTATTTTCTGACAGCCTAGCACATCCGCAGAAGTCCAACTTGTAACTAGACACTTTCATAATACTTTTTCCATACATGCAGAAAAGTGGCTGCTATTTGGATCAGTGAGCACATGGGTGGCCCGCCATGCTGAAGGGCTTTGGAGGCAAGTTTGGAAGTGTGAGCGTGCAGCTTCCTTCCCTTGTATGGAAGTCCTAGTTGATCCAAAGGAAGCATCCTTTAGGCTGAATGGTCTTGACAGCGTGTCCCTCCTTACTCCTCCTGTTGTTTTCCCACCAGGCAATTCTGCAAATCCACAGCAAAAATGACATGTGGTGGGAGGGTGTATTATGAGCAATAGCATCCCCATTTTATTCTGGATTAAGATCTGAACAGGGGTCTGGTTTCCTCTCCAGACAATTTGAAGTGTGTACGTCAGGCTGCAGGCTGATAAGGCTGGCTGCTGAGTGGCTCTTGCTTCACAGAGTAGGAAGGCAGACTTAGAGGCTCTTTGGGAGGGGTATTTCTCCTCCCCCCAAAAGACAGTGAATAGTGTAATAACACGGTGGACAAAAGCACATTAAATTCATGTAGTACAGGGTACCCCCTTCAAAACTGTGAGCCTTAAATCAGAGGTCACGAGCTGTAGACAGGGAACACATCTGCACACAATTGTCTTCTATAACCAGAGGGCTTCCTTGTTCCCCTCCTACAGAAAGGTGTCACTTTTGCAACCCACATACTTTTTCCCCTAGTATAATTACAACACACCTGTCCCGATTACCCCAAAGCACTCTCTTCTTGCTTTTCCTGAACAGAAAATATTTCTCTCCTTCCCACACCAATGTCTTGCTGGGGAGCAGGAAAATTCTGCAGAATCCTCAATATTTCCTTTTGTTATTTTGATGACCCATCATCTCCCAATATAAATGTACCTGAAGATTCAGTTTTCTTCGTTCCCTGGCAGGGAGATTTGGAGCAACACCCACCCCTGTGGTTCTCTCTTCAGTTCATTCCCCTTTGCACACCTCCCACTGATCTTTGCACAGGATCCAGCTGAAGCCTGGCATCCTGGTTCTCAGAGGTTCTCTCAGCAACCCGCCAGCAGGCCATAGAGAGGATGCTGACCCCCCAGAACTGGATCTTCAAGAGTACCAGTTGGCGTCTCAACATGGAAGGTGTGTTCAGTCTGTTGCTGGCTTGACTCTTCTTAGTGATACATGAGTATGTAGCTGGCATGGTGGGGTTTGAGCACTGGACTGTGACAGAAGAGAGCAAGGGTTGGAATCCCTGCTCAGTCATGGAAACCACTGGTTGACCATGGGCAAGTCACATTCCCTCAGCTTCAGAAGGCACAAAACACCTATGAACAAATCTTGCCCCTTCCCCAAACCCCATTATTGCCATAAGTCAGAAGCAACTTGAGGGCACAGAACTAGTGTGACACACAGACATGTGTATCTCTCTTTTCAGATGGAGAGGAAAGTGCTACCTTTTAGCCCAGGAACTGTAGCAACTGTGAGATGCTGTGGGCCAGAGTTCACATTAACCTAGTGGAGACCTCGGGGGGAGGCTGGAACCTCTTATCACACTCCCATTGCAAAAACACATTATATCTTACTTGGCTCCCAAAAACCCCCTTCCCAAGGGGCATGGGAGTATTTTTGCCATGTTTTAGTGCTCTCCTGGGCCAATTTAAGACCAGCAATAAACTTTTGTTAAGACAGGAAGTGATTTTGGGGGGCATCTTGGCCCCCAAAATTTTGGAAACTATTTTCCCCATTGCTTTTTGCCCCTGGAGCCTTCAGAACTGGCCCCTGGGGGATACATTTTGGGCACTGCTGCTGCAGCCCTTTCTGGCCTGTCCAAATCCTTCTCCGTCTCCATAGGTGGAAAACTGCTGAGCTAGGTAGAATGCTTAAAATGTTAAAAACCTGAAAGTAACCAGGAGGAGGAGGCGGCCAGCTCTATTTGATTTTTTTTTTAAAAAAAAAAACTGTCTATACGTTTATAGGGGATAAAATTCTGTACAAAATACATTTCAAAAGTCTCTTATCATTCTGGACACAGAGAAGAAGCAACCCTCTTTTGTGTCCAAAGAAGGTCCCAGAACAGCCCTCTCTCGCTCTCTCTTCCTCCCTCTCACTCATCCAGAGCGACTGGCTGGCAAGATTCCATTTGGCCACTATTCACACCCAGCGTCTACCTGGGCAAAGGTTCACACGTATTCACCACAGTCTGAGATAATAATTTTCTCCTTTGGTTTGCCATCTTTGCTGCCTTGAGCCTTGATTTGAAGAAGAAGAAGAAAAAGGGGGGGAGGGAGAGAAAGAGACACAGAAGATGTCAAATGGGATCTCTACAACTTATAGCATATACAGGTGGGGAAAGTAGAAGCCGTGGGCTGCATGCAGCTCCCTAGACCCCGATATTGTGGCCCCTATTTATCTTCTAACCTCCCCAATTTTAAAAAGAATCGGCACAATGATGCAGAAAGCCTAAAAAACATATAAAACCACACAAAAATAACCCCCATCCCCACAAGCACCCAGGAAACACCATTCTGTTTCCAAATATCTCTTTTTTGCTTCTGTGGTGTCTCTCAAAACGGTGACACAAAGTTGCATGACATCACTTCCTGTTGCCACTCAAAGAGACTGCAGGGGAAAATTAAGTAACTAGACTTACTAGGGGAGAGCAGCTCATGGAAGGGAGGGAGTCTGAATGGGAAAAGTTTGCTCCCACTTAGTTTCTTCCCTCCCTCGCCACCAAAGATGCATACGCTCATGAGGTTTGCTTGAGGCATGCGCTTTACCTCAATTTGCCGCACCACGTCCATTCCTTCCGTGACTTCTCCAAATACCACATGCTTTCCGTCCAGCCAGTCTGTCTTATCACACGTGATGAAGAACTGAGAGCTGTTGGTGTTGGGGCCAGAGTTGGCCATGGACAGTAAGCCTATGAAGACAAGCATGTACAGCCACAGCATTAGCATCACACAAGCCTTCCTACAAGAATTCCCCCAAAATCGGGTACGTGCCTCCCCCAGCTGCTTCTGCTTGTTACCCTTGCGCTTTTTAGCTCAGAACGTACACGTGCCAGCACAAACACACAGCAACTTGCCACACAGGGAAACACCATGACAACCAGCAGCTCCAGTGACGTCTTACCTGGGCCTGTGTGCTTCAGGATAAAGTTTTCATCATCAAACTTCTTCCCATAGATGGATTTCCCCCCTGTGCCATTGTGGTTGGTGAAGTCCCCACCCTGGCACATGAACTGGGGAATCACGCGGTGGAAGCTGCTGCCCTTGAAGCCAAAGCCTTTCTCGTGGGTGCACAGACAACGGAAGTTCTCTGCCGTTCAGGAGAAGAGAGGAGAAAGTGAGGGTACTAAACTCGTAAGAGGGGGCATCTGACTACAAAGTGACCACATTAACACCACCTTCTTGAGAGTAGCGCCATAAATGTGGGACACGTTCAGACTTTCCATATAGCATGTCAAACAAGCTTTGAAATCTCTTTGATTTTTATTTTGCATTTAATTAAAGGCACTGCATCTGACATTGCGGTGCTTATACCAAAGGATGGGAATTGTGTGGTCCTGCAGAGATGGGTGGACTTCAGCTTCCAGCATTCCTCACCCTTGGCTATTCTGATCAAGAGGCTGCTGGACACAGCAGTTCATCATCATCTGGAGAGCTCCATGATCCCCACCCTTGGTTTATACTGTTGTGTCTTGGGCCTAAACTGTTTGGCCCAAGCAGAGCAGATCCACTGAACCCATGGCACCTGTGTAAATGTCCATGTCTCAATTCCCTCTTGATTCAAAAGTTCTACATTGGATTTAGGCCTCAGTTTTAAAAGACATGAGTTTAAGCCCTAGCTTTAAATAGTCTGAATGGATATAATGTGGATTATAGAGAACTGAGGCTGTTGCTTTAGTTTTATCAGCATACTGAAACAATTTCGTCTAGACTTTGTACAAGTGTTACACAACCTCATACTGTGACAGAGAAACAGCCAAAATGGTTGCTGGAGATGACATCGTGTCACTTCAGATCGAAATGCACCAGGGTGGACCAAAGGGCGGATGCAATAAAGAAAAACGGCTCCTGTCCCCTGCACTATACAGTTATGGGAATCTGATACTACTTCAACTGCCATGGCTCTATCCGATGGACTCCTGGGATTTGTCATTTTCTTCAGTATTCTCTACCAGAGAATTGTAATGCTTCTCCAAATTACAGATCCAAGGATTCTACTGGATGAGACCATGGCAGTTAAAGCAGTATCAAAGTGTTATAATTTACTGGAGTCTGAAAGAGATCCTAGGAAAAAAATGAAAATAAGAGAAGGAGTGTGTGAAGATGCCCAGCTACACACAGTGTAGTGTAGTGATTTGAGCACTGGACTCTGGAGATGATGGTTCATATTCCCGCTCAGCCACGGACACTCACTGGGCGACCCTGCACAACTCACACTTTCTCAGCCTCACAGGAAAGCAACACCCTCTGAACAAATTTTGCCAAGAAAACCCTACTGCGAGAGTCACTGCAAGTTGGGAAAGACTTGAAGGTATGCAACTACAAACAGTGGGGGTCTTTGCTTACCAGCGGTCATAGGTACAATATCCGATCGCAGCAGGATGTTCAATCGGCCAGCAGGCTTGTTCCCAATCTTGATGTCCATGTAAACCTGGGGATTGGCCCTTGACTTCTTTGGGGGTGGCTCACCCTAGCAGGAAAAAACAGGTTTGTTCCGTGAAGAACCTCAGAACTGTGACCTCTTTGCTACTGTGGCCTCCAGTGATATTCTGACTGCAGCTTTGCCAGCAATTGGCTCATGAAAGCAAAGTCTTCCCTCTTAGAGAAGGGGAAAATCTGTGGAACTGAAAGTCCTGTGACCTGGCACTAGCCCCACTAACCCCACCACAGGCAAGGAGACCAGGCAAGTGAAACCTGAGGTACTCTGCAGCTTTTGGGGGAATTGAAGGTGCTAAATTTCTTCATCCAACTCTCAGGAGAAAGCCAGCTGGAGATGTGCTCCAAAGCATGACGAAAAGTGAGAGAGTGTTGCTGCTCATCTAAAGGTGCCCAACTTCTCATGCAAAATCTACAGAGCCCAGTGTGCCCCCACCCCACCAAAGCAAGAGATGCCCACATACTTCCTGGGTCTCTGACCGGGTAGGCTCTGCCCCCTCTTCCTCCATGTTCTCCTCAAGCGTCTTCCCCGAAAATTTCTTCAGCCAGTCGTCATCTGACCAGACTATTAAAGGCAAACAGGAAAGCATTCAGAAAAACAGAAAGCTTCTTATTTGTTTTTTTTAACTACTGCTCTAAATGATAACCAAACAGGTACCAATTCCATGGCTCACCTGGGCGGGAGGAACCTTCCTTAATTCTCATGGGTTTGGCCAGGTTGACACGTATTGTTCTCCCAAACAGCTCAGACTCATTCTAAAGGGGGGAGAGGGAGAGTTTTTTAATAAATTATTTTTGCCATTTCTATCTCATTTTATCCTCACACCACACCACTGCACATTAGGCTAGGGTTAGCCACCATCCTAAGATCACCCAGTGGACATAATGGTGGAATAAGGACTTCACCTGTCTGCGTTAATGCAGCCATTCAGCCATGCTGGGTCTCAAAGCAGACGCAACATGCTCTGGGACCTACTTCCACCCCATCAGACAGCTCCATGTATTTTAAATCCATGTATTTCTCAGTGGACTAAACTGATACACCAGCTAATTTTCCCGCAATTAAACCACTTTGTTGCCACTGTTGGGAAGAGCTGTAAACATGGAGGTGTCTGGTGACTTGCTGGGAATTTGAATATGCTTTTTGGAGTGCAAGTGCGTTAGTCATCACAGCTACCCGACAAACAGCCTGGGACTTCTTACAAATTTTGCCCATGGCAAAAATCAAAAGATTAACTGAGGCAGTTTTTCCTTGTGATTCTACCACACTTAGGACATTCTACTGATTGTTACTTCAACATTTTTGCTGTCCTGCTGTTCTCAAAAATAAGTCACTCCTTCTCAGTATCAAAGGAAGAAATATTGCCAAGAAGACCCTGTGACAGGATCACTGTAAATCAGAAATGACCAAAAGGAACACAGCAACACATGTTCAGAAAAAGCCCACAACTGTTGACAACAGAGGCAAAAGCTGCCATGCACAGCGACAAGACAGCATTCCTTTGATCTCAGAAGCGTCTAGAAACAAGCCAGAAAAGGTTTTATTTTTTATTATTTTCTCTACATGCCTTTGAAAAACTAACAAGGAAGACCTCAAGACCCCAAGAATCAAAGCTACCCTGAAGGCAAATAATCTCACTTCTGCATAAGAAAGCTCTCATCAGTCCTCATCAGAAAATATTACATGTTAGGAGTGAGGGAAGCATTTGAGCTTTCCACAAAATACTATTCAAAAAAATCTAAAAAGAGACATACCATGTTGTCAATAGCTGCTGCAGCATCCTAAAGAAGAAAAGAGAATATATTTTTACTGAAAGGTCATTAAGGGTAGGAAAACTGTGGAAAGATGGGGAAGAGATCAACCCTCCTAGGAGACTTTGGAGGACCATACCTCAACCATTAAAACATTGCCTCCAAAATACCAAGGCAGTCTAGGGAGGCATTTTCACTAGGTTTTAGTTTTTCCTGGGCCATTTTAGGTTCAGAAGATACTATTTTTAATAACACAAGGCGAGTGGAAGATAATTTCCTGTTTTTTAAAAGGTCTCTCCCGGACCTCAGCTGGCCAGGAGGGGATACATGACCAATGAAAAATAATACCTTCAAAAATTATAGAGATATTTCCTTCAGTGTTGAACATACCACCCTGTCAGGTATGTTTTTTCTATGTCATCATTTTCTTACCTCAGCCAGTTCGAATTCAATGAATGCAAAACCCCGATGCTTTTCTGTAGAGATATAAAAGAAGGATCATTACTTTTGCAAAAATTCACGGAGAGTCAATGCGCATCCAGACCTCTAATGGGACCGACAAAAGAGGCCCAGTCTTACACCGAAAATAGACAACATAAAATGCATTATTCATATTAATCTATTTTTAAAAAGTTCAATGCACTTTCATCACAAGGATAACCTGTTTGCCATTGTCAGGTTTAACAAGAACGTTGCTAAAAAGAACGCACACAAATTATATTCAAAAACAATGCATGCTGGTTTTTAAGCCTACTAGTGTACATACCCAGCGTTGCCTGGGATTTTATTATCTCATAGATAATACTTGCTAGAAAGATCTGACACCCTGTGTCTCCAACTCCCCAATCTGTCTTGTCCTGTAACTATTCCCCCTGCAGAGGTTGAGTTCCGGGGGGAACACGCAGCCCTCCTCCTGGCTGCTAGGCCTCGTCTCCGTAGCAACCGGCCTGAGGCCCAAGAGCCCTCCGGCTGAGAATTCTAAAGGCCCCTCCCCGAACTGCCAACCCCAGGATTCCACAGATTCTTCTGAGGCAGCCAATCACGGGAAGGTCTTCGCCTCACACTGACACACAAACCTGGATTCGTACATACTGGATCCCATGACTGTTGTCAGCTGCTATCAGGTCGAGCTGGACACACGGTGACCCCGCAAGCCCCTCTCTCCTCAGCCGCGACCCCCCCGACCCCCGACCCAGGACTGCTGGCGGGCAAGGCTCTCCCCGGGGTCTGGGGGGCGCTGCTTCTCTCCCCGCCCTGCCCGGAGGTCCCCGGCCGTCTCTGCCCCAGGTCTCCCCCCGAAAAGCGCCACCCAGCCCGGGCCCTGCTGAGGAACCAGCCGACCCCCCCTCCGCCCCGGCTCACCGGTCTCATAGTCCAGCGGGATCTGGATGTCGGTGATGTCGCCAAAGGGGATGAAGGCCGCGTGCAGGACCCGCTCGTCCACCTCCTCCGCCAGCCCACCTGCGGACGGACACGGCCCAGCCCGTCAGCCTCGGGCCCCCGCCCGGCCCCGCCCCCCGGGGCGCCCCGCGGGGCCCTCCCGCAGCCCGAGCCCACCGCCCCCGGGAACCCCCTCCATGTCCCCCGCCGCCGCCGCCGCCGCCGCCGCCGCCGCCGCTTTCTTGCTCACCCACGTACAGCACCCGCTTGGCGGCCGCCATGGGCCCCGCCGGAAGCCGCGCTCGCCGCCCCGGAAGTGCTTCCGCGGGACCCCGGGTGGGGGCGGAGAGTGCGCCTGCGCGGCCGTGCTGCGCAGGAAAGACCGCCGGGGCTTTGCTTTCTGCGGGCGCGTCGCCCCGGCTTGGTGGCCGCCCCGCGGGCCAAGAGGGGAGCCGCGGCCGGAGCCCTGCGCCGCCCCCGAAGAGGAGGAGGAGGAGGCGCCCCCCCCGCCCTCGCACAGCCGCGTGTGGACGGGCGGCCCCGATCCGGCCTCGATCCGGCTCCCAGCGCTATTCAAGGCCGAGGCGCCGGGGCTGGAAGCGGCACTGATGAGGGGACGAAGGAAAACGCCCCGTCCCCAAAGGGGGAAGCGGGAAGGCCCTAAGGAACCCCCTTCACCCAAGTCGGCCTCCGTGCTCCGCTTTAAGCGGGCTTCTATGCCAGCTGGGGGGGGGCGTAGGAGACTGGTTTTCCCATAATAATAACAATCATACAACAAATAAACCCCCCCCCGCATTTTGACGCCCGGGGGCCACTTCGGCAGGACAGAGACACCGGGCTCCCCATTCCCCCGATGCTCCTCCCGGGTTCGGCCTGGCCTTCTGGCTCCCCCGCTGCCCACCAGAGCAGAGCCTGCCGGGCTTTTCCAGACACGCACCATTTCGCGACACAGTAACTCAGTCTTCCTAGCAAACCGGAGGCTAAACCAACCCCTTGTAAGCGATACAGAGACATCCATAAATTGTAGTAACAAAATGTAGGGGGACACCACGCATCTCGTGAAAACCTTTCCTATGTCTTTAATAAAAATACATGATTTATAAAGAACATGCATTTCCAACATCGTAGGTGACGCACTTGCATGCTTCAGGCGGCACACTGACGTGTCACAGCGCACCATTTGGAAAGCCCTGAGCTAGAGCATCAGTATTGAACGAACTGCTCAATTCCTTAGTAGTGAGCCCCTTGGATTGAGTGGGTCTGCTCTGCTCGGGCCAGGCCCCACTGCAGCAACCCAGCCCTTCACGCAATGAGAGTGCGGAATAGCCGGGCCCTGCCTGAGTGCCAGGGTTCCCCACAGCAGTGGCAGCCACATTTTCAAGATGTTGTCCTCGTGCGCCTTCAGGGAAACCTGTTGTGGGGATTCCTGGGGCTGAGTGTATGGGACGCACCCAAGGTCGCTCTGGGGGTTGCCAGGGCAAAGGGGAATGGAAGATCTATTTGGGCGCCCCAGGAAAGCATGTAGGTTTTGCATCTCGCAACCAAGCTTTGGAAACCCCTCCACAATTTCCAGTGCCTTGTGCTGTGTGGCATGGTGGACCAATCAAGAAACTCGGACACAACCCCCTAAAGACTGAGCACCGGTTCTGTCGATTCAGAGCCCCGCTGCAGCGACACACGAACCAGTGGGGGAATTTCCAAGTGGCTCAAGTCTTTCCGCTAGGGAACATCTTTCAGACATAATTCTCCTCATGAGGAACTCACAGCCCTGCAGGGAGATCATTAAATGCAGTCCAGCAGCTCCTGTGATGCAGCCTGAGAAGAGCTGTGGAGGGAATGTTCATTGAGCTCCTGCTGCACAGAGGCTCCAATGGTGTTTCCATGTAATTAAAAGACACCCACCAAGTTACTCCTGAAGACTTGAACCCACAAAAGCTGTGTGGCACACTTTGGGGCTTGGAGTAAGGAATGCAAGCAGAAGGGGAGAAGAAAAGTCAGGCAATTTCAAGAAATGCTTCTGTTTCTTTATTGATAAACACTTTCCCAGGCTTTGCAAACAAGATTGTCCCACGAAAACCAAAGAAGAGCAAATGAAATGTCCAGACAGCAAAATTTTTTTGCAAGGTCCTGGTCATGGAAACACAAGGTAACTAACTGTGTCCTGGCTATGGAAAGGAAGCACTGCATATTTTGATTGTAGAGACCAAAAAAGGGAATTTGTTGGATGTGGTTTCAGTGTGGGTTGTTTGTTTTGCAAATAAGGCATACAAGATTCTTACACACTGAAATATTGTTAATGAGATATGTTGCGTGGTGTTGAAATGTACAGGACACACTTGTTTCTACACATCTTTAGCAGATGGTTTCTTTGAGGTGGGGGACATCTGGCTTTTGACAACCTACAAAGTAAAAAGTAACATTTTAAGTGCTGGATTAGTTTCAACACAGCCTTCCCAGGTACCCACACCGTTTAGTTCTTTACAAGCTGTTCAAACTCCTATCAGTTTGAGGAAGAACAGCCAGTTTGGGATTATCTTGCTGAACACTGGGGTGATATCTAAAAGGAACAGGGGATAAAAATCAATTCTCAAGGGATTCTGACTGTTTTCTTGGGCGTCAACTATGCATCCAACTATGCAGATATTTTTGAAAGTGGTGATGGTGAGAGGTGCATCTGCGGAATCTCCACATTTATCTTCCCATCCGGCAATCAAATTCTTACACAACTAAGGCTGGAAGCAATTCATGACTGCCACAAATTTATTCAACTACTTCTTTTTGAAAAAGACAGATAAGACCGAAAGATCCATGGCTGGAAGACAATAGATTAAGAGCTAGGAGCACAACTGAGTCTAGGACACTTACCAGCCTCCCGGGTTTAAGAGGTAGCAGCAACTATGTTCACCTTCTGGGCGGCTTCCTTCTTAGCTTGGTGAGCCTGCAGCACCGCCACTGCCTCCTCCACCTGGGATGGGGGAAACCAGCAAAGAGGCCAAGTCAGCAAAAAGATAAGGCACTGGACATTGGTAGCAGAGTATGGAAGAGGCGGCAGAGGTTCTGTTACCTTTGAGCGGAGGGATTCTGGAGACTCCAGCATGTGCAGTAACTCTGAATTGTCAATTTCTAGCAGCATTCCTGTGATCTTTCCTGCAAGGCTCAGGTGCATAGCTTGGATGAGAGGGAACAAACGTTCTCCTGGGGGAGAAAAATGAAAGCCAGTCAGGGGTAGGATTACACTTGGAGACTCTTTCACACAACCAGATTGTAAGGAGGTGGGAAAAGAGATCATTCTCTCTCTGTTGAGCCTAGGAGTGTTTTAAATTTTCCTGCCTCCTAGATAACATTCAACAAAGTTAAGCCTTGTCATTAAAGCACTGTAGCAAGCAAAGAGCAATGCAGAATTCTTTGGCATACTTTATGGCATGCAAATCTCCACAAAGTTTATCAGAAAAGGGTCTTCATGTAAGCAGAGGAACTGAATTCTGCCCCACTCAACTGGAGTCCCTTGTTTTCAGGGAAAGTTTATTCATTTAGAATTTGAGAATCAGGGCACTAAGCCATCTGTCTTCATTGTGTCATCTGTGTATACGATGTACACAAATTTTTACCACTTTTACACAGCACCTACAGCATCTTCAAGCCAGAACCCTGGGGTCTCCAAGGACAAGAAAAGAATGGCTTACCCAGCATCTGTTTTTGTTCCTGGGGAGGAGCAGCAGCTAGCATGGATGCAGTTAAAGGCTCCTGGCCCTGCACGTGAACAGCAGGCTGAGGGGCCTAAGAGAGAAGGAAGAAGCTATCAGCTATACCAATTATGTTTGGAAAGGCACATCCAAAGAGGACACTGAAGGCATTTGAGTACCTTCCTTGCTTAAAAAAATACTCCAGGACTTTGCACTGAAGTTAGGAAAGAACCTGTGGAAGGGTCGGTAGCAGCGTACTGAAAACACTTAAGGTGGCTTGGGAAAGAACAGAGAAAAATTACTCTTGCACAGAACACCAACACAGAACACTTTGGGACTGGTGGAATTACAGGGAACACTGAGTGAAGACTTTATATCAGGCAGTTTCTTCAACTGAACATGTCCATTCCAACATGCTTTCCTGGATTATCTGTAATAAACAAGAACTGCTGTTTTGTGTGTCATAGATGCAAACAGCAGCTAAGATACAAAAATGCTTGGTGTTCACGGATTATAGACTGAGCAGATACTTAGAATCACACTGCATTCCTGCCGAGGATAAAAAAAACCTACCACAGGAATGCAAGAAAAACAGATATGAACTGTGCTGAGAGAGGAACAGAGCGCTGCTTCTGTCCGAGACAGAAAGATTTGGTTATGATATTTTCTTAGTCCTGAACCAGTGGTTGCTTTTCCCTTTGACTTCCTTCCTGATAGTTTGAATAAGGTAAAGTCTTTCAAGTGGTTACTGCAATTGTTTCTTTCCAGACTAATCTGTTTATGAGAAATCAATTCCTGATGGAAAGAAACTGTGTGCAAAATACTGAATGTACATATTTATGTGTAATGGGGGCAGGGGAGAGGAAGCCTGCAATTTCAAGGGTTTTCATCAGTTTCTCAAAGCAATCTGTGACTTAAAAAGGTTAACAAGACAGAAATATTTTTAATAAAATAAATGAACAATTCTTTCTGCAGCCATGGGTTAATCTATTGGTAGCGCCAAGCCAAAACTACCTGTAAAGGCTGTACAGCTGGGTGGGGGCTGCGTACACTCGAGGCGTATTTGTATGGCGGGACAGCCCTGGGAGCTTGGGTGGCTACAGGCGGTCGAGGCGCTAAGTTTGGAGCTGTGGGAGGAACCCCTGCAAAATAAATAGCTAATTGAGAGTCACAGCTAAAGAACAAAAATCAAACAACACTAACATATACTAAACTTGTCTGAGCACAGAATGAGCAATATAAAGCAATCAGTTTTTATTTCTTGTAAATATGTTAAATGGGAGCCTCACTCAGTCCTTCCATTTCCTGGAAGAAATCAGAATAAGCTGAAACCAGCACTATGCTCTCCAACTGCAGCCACTTACCAACCCTCTGGGTGGCACCAGGCAACCCGCGGGAGGCCTGAGCGTTACTTGCTGGAGTCAGGTGGCGCAGGCTTGGCCGAGGTCCGGATTGGCGCATGTTCGGCATACCCTGGAAGCCTGATTTTCAGGGGGAAGCGAGAAGAGTGGAAAACTGCTGGTCAGAAATGCTAGGCAAGTGCTACTGATTCAAATATTTATCATGGCAAGGCCAACCCCCAGGGACTGGTATTTGGGACCTGCAGGGCTGCCTGCCAGTCTCCCATTCCCTGCAAAGGGAAGACGGGGAAAAGCCTGGGCCTTGAGGGTCACAGCTGTTCCTCTGTGCTCACCTTGAGGTCTCCCTCCTTGCTGCCAGCGTGGGTTGGGGCGAATCTGAGTCATCTGATTGGGTGCATAGTAAGTGGGTCTGCTCTGAGCCTGAAAAGCAGAAAGGGGGGAGGCATGCCCACACCAGTCAGATTTTGCAATGTGGCTCTCCTCCCGCAGCCCAATCTACACAATCCTGTTCTCACAATTCACAAGAGAAGTGTGTGTGTGCGCAGGGTGGTGGTGCAAGGTTGCACATATCTTTAGTGTCTGGTGTTCAGACGCTAACAGCTTTGGCTTTTAAGTTTTCTATGCCAGTGCTTGAAATATCTGTAAAACTCTCAGCAAAACTCCAGATACTTCATACTCCTTACCCTATTCAGCTACAGATCAGTCATCATATAGTGTTTAATCTTCAACCCACATTTCATTTTTTTAAATAAAGAATACCCTCAGTCACTGGTTTTCTAACTTATAACTGAACTGAATGGGAAAATGAAACTACCCAGGTCCCAAGGCAAATTGGGGCCTATAGTATTCTCAATCATTTCTCAGAACCAGGTACAGAAAATGACCCAAGATTTTGCATGTATAATACATTCAGTATATTAGGCTCACACCACTTCAAGAGAGAAAGACTAGATTCCTCTCTCCCCTTTTGGCATTTTTCTTCTGTACAATCCTGTGCATGCCCCAAAACATCTACTATAAGAGGGGGTCTATAGTACCTAGGAGCACAGGAAATCAATTCTGTTACAACCTGGCTTTATCATCATGAAAGAATTCCAGAGGACAAACCCTTTGAAACTAATTTTTTGTCATGTTCTTTTGGAGGAAAAAAAAAATCCTTATCAGGCTATTAGAATACACTGGATTCTCTCCCTAATTTTCTATGAACACACATTTCCACCTTGGGATTTAAGGACAATTTGTTTTGTTATGAGACCAGTATTTCACCCAGGCAAATTAATTTTGCTTTCTTTTGTTGTCTCCTCCATAGCTTCCTCAAAAATGAAGAACCAGCAACAGCACAAATCTAAATTGTGCCCTTAAGAGTTATTTTGAAATCAGATGTCTTAACTTTCCAGCAAGCACTTTAAAGGGTTGGTTAAAATTTGAGTTGGCAGAAATGACGAGAGTTGAAAATGCTGTGTAGAAACCTACAAACTTTAAAAGCATGTCATACAGCTATAAGCCAGAAAGTTTAGTATACTTTAGTACTATCAGTGGTTCAAATCCTCACTTAGCCACAGAAAACCACTTAGAAACCCCTTTGGGCGAGTTAAACTCTCTCAGCCTCAGAGGAAGGCAAAAGCAAATCCCTCTGAACAAATTCTGCCAAGAAAACCCTGTAATAGTGCCACCTTAGGGTTGCTGTAAGTCAGAAATGACTTGAAGGAACACAACACCAACAAACAGCTGTAAACAGGTTAGTTGTTTCATCTGATTTATTGTGAGCCTTGTGAGGGACGTGCTAGAGTGCATTAACCCCTACCTGAGGAACATGAGAAAACTTTTGCTGGGACTGACCTGGGGCACAGCAGGCATGAAATATCCGCCCGCAGCTGGCTGGAACTGGTTGATGATCGCATTGGCTGGCAGGGCTCTCATCCCAGCAATGCGCTGCATGTACTGATTGGTGAGGTGGGCCTTCCGCTCTTCCTTCCTCTGCGCCAAGGCAACATACAATGGCTTGGAGCCCACAATGCGCCCATTCATTTCCGTCACAGCTTTGGTGGCTTCTTCTGGAGAGGAAAAGCAGACGAAGCCGAAGCCTTTGCTTCGTCCATCTTCCAACATGACCTGAGAGAAGGTTATCCTTTTAGAAAAAACACGGTACCTCTTCTTCTGGTCACCTGCCTATGAAGTCACCTTTATTTAAGTTACCCACGGCACCTTACAACATTTAAAGCAAATACAGACAGAAGCACATATAAAGACACAGGCAGAAACATACAGAAAAGTATACTTAACCAGCAATTAAAACAGCTATAGAATTAAGACTATAAAAAAGAAGCTGATAACAACCAATAAGCCAGCCGACCATTTAAAATTCAGCTGCTAAAAGCCTTTTTTTTTTTTGCAGCATTATCCCTTGTGCAAGAGAAAGGAGAAGCACTGAAGGAACAGCTTAAAGCAAGGATCTTAGAGAAGCCCCCACAGTTACTTGGTAAGCTGCTCAGGTTCCATCACTCCTTTCCAGATGGCTCCTTAATAAACTGAACTTATCTATACAGCACTTTTGGAGAACAACCTCGTCCAATCCCTGCACAAACCTCCACTGATCTTCTTGAACATTTCACAGCACAGGCAGAATCAACTACAGGCCAAATACAGGCTTTGCTATCTGAATGACAGAAAACTGCTTGATTAACCCTTCACTAATTCTCCGAATCACCCTGCACCATGTGACAGGCAGCCGCCCAGCTGAAGCCCAGTGTTGCTGAAGTTGTAGAGACAAGTCTTCACTGAAGAAAAGAGGTGACTTGTTTGGATCTCTTCTGCTTTGCTTTAGCACCACATGTCCCCAGGCCCCCACTGATTCTGCAAGGCATGGGAAAGATTCAGGTGCAACCCACCCATGGCAGCAGTCACATGAACCTTTATTCCATCAGAGGTCATGGAAAAAGCAAAGCTCTATGTCATTTTCCATCTTTTTGCTCCCACTACTTTCAGTGTTCAGCACATGTGCGTGTGCACACACACACAGTTTTACAGCCCAATCTTCAATCAGGACATGCCTTAAATGTATTTAAGGACCACACTTTCAGTCTGATTCCCCAACATATCCTACTTTGAAAGGACTCAACAGTTACATTTCTCTTCTCTCTCTCTTGCCTAATCCCACCTACCTTGGCACTTGTGATAGACCCAAAAGGAGAGAATTCTTTCCTCAGTTTCTCATCGTCAATTGTATCATCAAGATTCTTAATGTACAAATTAACTCCCTAAAAACAAGATAAACATTAGCATGAGATAGATAAAACACACAAAAGGTGATATCTGTATCAATTAACCATAAGACAAGCTGGATTATCTTATCCAGTGTGTATACGTGATTAATAGTTATAAACGAGAATTGTCCCATCACTTTCTGTGGACAAAAATACTGAAATGTTGCAGAGTCGTAGAGACAGGTCTCTTTAAATGGAATGGAAACCTGTCTGGATTTGCCCTGCATTGTTTTTGCATCCCATGTCCCCGGGCCTGCACCTCACAGCAAGGAGCGGGAAAGATTCAGATGCAATTTCCGCCAGCTGGATTTCAGGTAACTTTTTCAGCTTATTTTTCCTTGGATTGAACTTTCTTCTCAGCTGCAGTCTACAGAATTTTCACTCATTTATTCATGGAGCTTAATACTCACAACTTATCTCAAGCAGAACGGTCCTTTATGGAATTTTTCACACGATGGCTGATCCTGTATCAGCACTTCATCATACTTCAAAATGTAAATTTGTACAAATTTGTATTTAAGGACAAAATTCCACCCCAAATCCCTCCTCCTCTGAGCAAAGAAACAAGCCCATATGGCCAGGTCCAGCGCATGCTCTCTTTACCTGATACCGGCTGATCCTCTCCTGCTTTAGCTGCTCAAACTTGCGCTTCAGCTCTGCCTGGCGCTCCACTTTCTTCTGCGCACGGCCCACAAACACCATTTTCCCATTGATGTCTTTTCCATTCATTTCTTCTACAGCCTGTGAAGGAATTCAAAACACAGTGACCAACATTTTTATTTATGTGCCAACTGCACATTAAAGCAGGTTCCAAATGTCAACAACTCCCACAAAAACAGTCCATGGAAAGTTACTTCCTAGGTGTAATTATTTAACATTTACCATTGTGAAGTGTGCAAGACAGAAGGTGTGTAACTTTACTTTCTCATGACTGCTTTTAAAAATAATCTGTGTTACAAACTGCTAATCTGTGATCCAGAATACCTCTCATCACAAGTGTTAAAGTAAAAATTTGCAGCACACCACCAAAGGAGTGATGTTAACCTTTGTCACATTAAAATCATAATGCAATTTAAGTTATCCTTTAGTCATTGCAAGCAACTGCTTATTTCTACAATTTATTTCCAATTAGACAAGTGACTACTAAGCTCTAAGCAAACTCAGGGGCTCCTGCTTCACTCTGGATTCAAATAATCATCTGAGTGCTGATATCCGTGTGTGGCATTCATGGCTGCTTACAGAAACACAGGTACTTGTGAATGACCCAGGACTGTCAGCTGGCAAGCCCAGAAATTCATCCTTCTACATAGGCAAGGTTGTTGAATGTTGACTATAGATCAGCCCCTTTAATGGTCCACCATCTCTCTGTTTCCTGATAGGCTGGATCACAATTATCAGACAATGAAACAAATTTGGTCCAGCCTGTTTTCTAGTTTGCAACCAGGCAGTACGCAAGCCATAACCTCAATGTTTATACCTTGTTGGCTTCTTCATGTTTTTCAAAACTCACAAAGCCAAAGCCTTTGGACTTTCCAGTGGGGTCCGTCATGACTTTTACACTGAGGGTCTTACCTGTTACCAAACAAACAAAATAACAACAAAAAAAGAGTAGTCCAAAAGACAGCCAATAGCAACATTTAAAGAAACTTTAAAAATGAAAATAGGTATCTTCATGGAAAGAAAAAATAAAGCGTAGACAAGGATGTACTGATGGTGGTTTGTAGGAAATTTTCAAAGAGTTTCTGACTCCTAATTGTGTTATAAGAGAAAACAATTAAAAAGCCTTTCTGCCCCTATTAAACAAAGAAAGCTGAGGGGAAGGGTATGGAATTACATTTTTGTGTGAAAGAACCTGTCAGCCTGGTTTTGGTACTGATCACAAAACCGTGGGCTACCCATGAACACACTGTTCCTTAATTCACCGTGTACGCTTATCTGCCCAAGCCACTCTTTGGCATCTGGCAGAGCTTGGAATTCTAGTTTTCTGGTTGTTGTTTTTTTTTAATAGAACCTGTTAGCCTGAACCATACCTAGCACTACTTTAAGCATTCACTCTATGAAGTCCACATCAGTGTTTTAAATTTGGCACGGTCTTTGAGACTTTCTTTTTGTCTTACTCTGCAATGTTTTCCATTTTTGCTTGAATAAACTTCATTGCTAAGATCTCTTAACTGTACACATAACCTCCTGCAAATAATTCCTTTTTCATTTTTGTTCTCAAAAGTACATGTCAGGTGTCAGCTACAATGATTTTGGCGATTATTACTAAACATTAAGGATCTGCTGCTGGAATATTTACCATATTTGCTAAACAATTCCTTCAGCCTCTCATCGTCCATGTCGTCTCCAAAATTTTTGATGTAGACATTGGTGAACTCCTTTGCTTTGGCTCCCAATTCTGCCTCGCGCTCTTTGCGGGACTTAAATCTGCCAACAAATCTGGAGGAAGAAGAACAAAACCTATGATGAAAAACTCCTTTCTTGCCAATGCCAGAGAAGGCAGAAGAAAAATTCAGAGAATAAAAGCAGCAACAATGATTAAAAGAAAAGCGTCAGAGGGATGTGAGAAAGGCAGACACCACAGGACACCAGACACAGCAGAAGAATCCCCCTGACCTAAAGCAGAAGGGGCAGCGAGGTAAGAACACCCACCCGGCTCTGCGGAGCAGGGCAAAGTACAGGGGAGTCAACCCAGCCCAGGCCCCCTGGACTGGAAGGAGTAGGCTGTGGCTTGGGCAGGGAAACTCACCAGCCCCGGAGTAGAGAGGTAGCAGGCCAAAGCTTGGCACAAGAGAACCAGCAGCCTTGTGGGTTAATACCGAGATGCATCACGGCTCATGCGGTGGTTGCCGCTGCTTCCGGCTGAGACACTCACACTTTGCGGTCGTTCAGCAGCATGCCATTCATCTTCTCAATGGCCCGGTCAGCAGCATCCTGTGTCTCAAAGTGCACAAAGGCGTAGCCCTTAGAGCCGTTCTCATCACACACCACCTGTGGGGCAGAAGGGGGCAGCCGAGTCAGAAGGTGCCACCACCACCAGCACCTGAACCACACCAGCGCCAAAAATCTGAATGTTTTCAACAGGCACTAAAAGAAGAACTCAGTACCTATACTATGAATGCAATCATACGCTCTGCTCTTTGCCATCCAGAGGAAGGGCTGACAGAGGCAGCCCTGGGGGCTGATGCCATCCCCTACAGCAATTCTGTGGCTCTGGAATCCTCCTGACTCACTGGACCTCCCCTCATTGGAGAGAACAAAAAAACATCGATTGCTGTCTTGGATACTTTCAGGAGTGTCAATTTGCCATTAAACAGGCTTTGGCACTCCTTTGCTAAAACTGTTTAACACTGGGGGCGGAAATCATTTTTTCAAAACTAGAAGATCTATCCCACCCCCACACACATTTCTGGCAGTCTGTCCGGCCCCCAGAGGGCAGGAAATTGGCCTCCCAGATGCCCAACTATTGCTCATCCCTAGATTAAAACAAGACTTTCTGAGACTTTTTAAAAAAAGAACCCAACATCCATGAGTTCTCCTTTTCTTGAGAAATATGGAAACCTCCCACCACAGATAGCAAGTAAGTATGTCAAACACTAGACAGTAAACCCTTAGGAGGAGATAGCAAGGTGTAGGGGTTTGAATGCTGAATTAAGACTTCAGAAGACCAGGGTTCAAATCCCTACTCAGCTATGAAAACCCACTGAGGACCTTGGGCGCAAGTCCCACTCTCTCAGCCTCAGAGGAGAATAACAGAGGCAATCCTCACCCCGGACAAATCTTGCCAAGAAAAACCCACAATAGGTTCACCTTTTGGTCACTTAAGTTGAAAACAACTTGAAGGCACACGGCAACCATAAAAACCTTCTGTCTGCCTCTTTCTGGGACCAAGAAAGGGCAAACGCTAACATGAATACTCAGTAAGACACTTTTGTAAAAACATATAAATATACACACATAGGAACACTTTATCCCACTGTCAAGTTAAGACTCACTGGACCCAGAGGAAGAAGGTAAAAGCAGGTTTTCCAAGACTCACCTTGCAAGAAAGGATATTCCCAAAAGCTGAGAATGTGTCGTAAAGTGCCTTGTTGTCGATGGACTTGTCCAGGTTCTTAATGAAGACATTTCCTACTCCAGACTTCCTCAGAGAAGGGTCCCGTTGAGACCACATGATGCGGATGGGCCTGCCCTTGATCACATCAAAGTTCATGGTGTCCAGGGCTCTCTCAGCTGCAAGGTTAGAGAAAGGTGGGGGGAAGCGATTGTACCTTGAGAAAGGGAGAAGCTACCCCTGCCTCAGGGAGCACAGGCCAGTTGCAACATGAGAAAATGTGGAGACCTCTAGGCAGATCATTCAGCACAGCAGCACTGAGCTACAGATGGGTCCCAGCACACCACGCAAATTGTCATGTTACCTTTACTGGTTACTGCAGCATGCATAATAATGAAAATTAACTATTTGTACCTGAACGTCTGTTTGCTACAAGCATTCTTTGTCCATTTCATACCTTTAGGCAGCATTTTTCTCAGCTTTTAAGGAAGCTTTAAAGATAAGAATCAATATGCACACATACCTGTACTTTTGCAATATGCAAATATGGTCAGAGAAAACAAAGACCCCTTGCAGATAATTCAGCACACCAGCATCACTACAGATGCATCTCAAAGTGCTGTACAAATTGTCATGTCGTACTGACTGTATACTGCAGCAACCATAGCACTGATAAATACTATTTGTACCCTGGGGAAGTGGAAATTCTATCCCAGCCAGATGACACATGTAGGCAGCAGAGAATCATGCCCATCAGATATCCAGAACCTGCCAATAACATGTTATGGCTGAGCAGCAGCAATTGACTTGAAAGAATGTTTGTGTTGGCCTATCCACCTTCTGTGGAATGAAGCCTTCAGTATCTCCTAATGGTAAAATGCTTCACCATACCCCAAAGAAGAACCCAGGAAGCTCTACTAGCACTGAGCAGCAAATCGCATCCATCACATTCTAAAACTTCTGCAATGTAGACTCTCTTCACACACAGTGATCTTCCTTCAAGCTTCTATTTTTGTACCAAATAGCATAATAAAAGCCTATGACATACACACACTAGGATCCTGTTCATAAAATTCAGGGGCTGGGAAGAGCATTCATTCCAAACAGGCATCTCAGTGAGAAGGAAAAAGATAAATAAGATGTGAAAAGGAAAACTTTTGAGGCTAGGTGAGAACCCCCTGCTTGACGGAATACCCCGCTGCAGCCAGCTCAGATCCCTCAGGAGTGGTAAAAATTTCCCCAAATTGGGAGGAGATGGCCCAGACAGAGGGAGCCAGTGTTGGACTAAGAGTCTGGGAGACCGAGACCAGGGTGCAAACCTCTGGTCAGTCACAGATAACCCCTGGTGACCTCGGGCAATTTACCCTTTCCCTGCATCAGAGGAAGGCAAGGGCAAACTTTCTCTGAAGAAATCCTAAAAGTTAGCATGGCTACTGGTTTGAATGTTGGTCCAGAACTCCAGGAGATCCTGGTTCAAATCACTGATCAGCCATGGAACTCCCACTGGGTGATCTGAGCAAGGCACTCTCTCTCAGCAGAAATGGAAGGCAAGAGCAAACCTCGTTGAATGAATCTGGCCAAGAAAAAAATTATGATAGAATTTCCATAACTCAGTAACAATGACAAACCAGACAGGGCTTTCCTAGTGGTCTCCAGATGAAAGAAAAAAGCCAGCGGCACACAAATGAGTAAAAATGCTGAGGGAATGAGGCACAGAGGAGGAAAGAATGCTTATAATTGATTGATTGATTGATTGATTGATTGAATGTATGCCCCACTTTTCTCCCAAGATGGGACCCAAGGAGGCTATATAACATTATAATTAGAGTACAACAAAATGATAATATTGTTGGCCACCTGCAAACATGCCTATCCAAACTTGTGCCCATGTGTCTTATTTTTCAAACTGCTCCACACATGGAGCCTGACAGAGCTGCGTCACAGAATGCCACAAAGAGAGCCAACAACGGGTGAGTTTTCTGTCTGCAAGGGAAAGGCTTGACTCTAAGCAACAGGGTCACATTATTGGAGAGGTGACACTGCAGGCCCTGGATGAGCTCACACCACTCAAGAATGGGCCCTGGCTGGAATTCCACAGGACAATCCCTTGTTGTTGCTTGGTCCCTGAAAGAGGAGATGCATCAGGATTTTTCTGCTGAAGTGGGTGGGGGAAGGATCAGTCCTCTTGCTTTAACCAAAGGAGTTCCATTTCAAGTGGCACCTCAGCTCAGCTAGTTAAATTTGGCTGCAGTTTTATTTATAGCAGGAAGCAGTGCTCCAGAGGCATATGCTGGCAAGGGCAGCAACCTCCAAACACACCATTTGCTGCTAAGAGCGGGTGAGCAGTTTACAACACAGGCATGCAACAAAAGAGATGGTGGAAGACCGACCGGAGCCTTGCATAAAACTTCTTAAAGCTCGCAGACTTATGCTGTTAGGAGCTGCCACAGAAAAGAAATAATTCTGCTTTAAGAATAGGTTCATCTGGATAAAAAATTGTAACATGTGGTAGGAATCATGCAGTTTTCCAGCTGTGCTTGGACTGCAAGTCCCATCTTCCACAGTCAGCAGTGACACATGCTGGGCACTGCAGTCCAGCTGCAAGGCCACAGGGTTCACATCATCTCTGGAACAGAAATGTTACTCAGTGTTCCCAAAACTTTTCTTTTTATTCTCTCTGCAAATCTGTATCAAGGTTAGGTCCAGCTTCCACAAACCAGCACCCAGAATTCTCTGTTTTCCTAATGTATTTACTTGATTTCTGCCCAGCCTTTCAATGCAAACAAATACAAAGTAGCATACATTAAGTATGCTAAGATTCCAACCATCAGAAGAAACAGATTTCCTTTAGAGGAGTTTTGGATACACTTTTTCCATGTACGTGAAGGACTCTTCCATTCAATATGAGCCTGCCCAGGCTCTCCAATCTTCAGTGGAGACACATGTTATTCCCACCACTCTCCCAGATACATTGGGCAAAACAGGAGTCAGGACCTTCTCAGTGGTTGCTCCCATGCACTGAAACTCCAGACTCAGGGAAGCCTTATCTCGCTCTTTCTTCTCTCTCTACTGGCAGGCGAAAACTTTTCTATTCTGTCAGCCTTTTAGGAACTGGCAGCACGTGTGCTGTTTTGCTGTCCTTCACCTTTTTGTCCTTTAATGGGATTGTCTTAAACCGTTTCAATTCTATGGAGAGTTTGCATTCTAAGGGCCACTTTTAAAATGTTTTATTGCTTTTCATTGTACTTGTTTTAATTTTTATTACCCCATCTAGACTCTCAGTAGTGGAAAAAAGGTGGGATATAAATGAATAATATTAGTAAATATGTACTGATTGATCCTGCCGATAACAAATCTCAAGTGGAAGTATTTCTGCTTAACATGGGGTGATGCAGTGTCCTGCTGCATTAACTTACCTCCTCCCACCCTTTGCCATGAAAGAAAACATCATCCTTAAGAAAAGCCACATAGGATTAAGCCAAAGGCCTAAGTTGAGAATCTAGAGACACAGTGGTCAACCAGCTGCCCAAACGGAGACCCCAATACCAGGACACAAAGGCAGCCCCGCCCCCACATCCCCAAGCAAATAATATACAATATACAGTCAGCCTCCACACTTGCTATGGTTAGGGGCGCAGGACCCCCACAGAAGTGGGAAAATCACAAATATCGAAGTGTGTGTGTTTGTGGGAAAAGGGCCGAGGCGCAGTGGGGGGAATGGGCACCCAGGGCCCAACCAGGTTAGGGAAAGGTGAGGAAAAGGAGTGGGCTGGCATGGTAGCCCCCCACTTCCTCTCTCTTGCCCATCTCCTTCCTTGGGTGTGGGGGGGCACGGGGTGCCGGTTTCAGTTACTGGCAACTACTGACGGCCCCATTCCTCTGTGAATTTATCCAATCCTCTTTTAAATCCCTCCACGCAGGCAGCCATCCCTTCATCTTGTGGCAGTGAGTTCCACCGTTGCTATCGCAACACGCCCCCTGCGACGACTCACCATCAGCAGGCTGTTGGAAGTTGACGTAAGCATATCCCAGGGAGCGGCGCGTGATCATATCTCTGCAGACACGGATGGAAAGCACGGGGCCAGCAGGGCTGAACTTCTCGTACAGCATGGCCTCCGTGACGTCCGGGTGCAAGTCGCCCACATACAGGGAGGCCATTGGGTAGCTACTGGCAGCGGCGTTCATCTTCCTCTCCCCTACTCACAGACTAGGTGCTATGCTTAAATATTTCTTCCAAAAAAAATATCTTCCTAAAATTCACTGGCTTTTAGAATTAAGTTCACAGAGAGATCTCAGTTGAGAGAAAAGGCTGAAAAGCTGCTGCAGAAAACCCTTTCAACGGGTGAGGAAAGAAAAGCAGCTAACAGGCAAAAAACAACCAGTGCAAATTCTGGAGGGCAGAAGGACCGGCTAAGCATCAGGCGGAAGCCCTGTGCAGAAAACTACTTCAAATCCAGAAGGCTCCCAAAATCAATATACTTCCAAAGGCAGTTTAAATAACTTCTTAAAAATAAAATATCCAACGCCACTTTAAAAAAATAATCTTGCAAAACATTCAGTCGGGGGAACCTTAGTATTTAAAAATCAAGGATTAACTTCGAGGCTAACTTTCCCCCAACCTATCTCCCAAAACGCTTTAAAAATAAAACCCTCTCTTCCTTCATACCTATATTTACGGTTTCTTCTTCTGTTGGGTTTATTAGTGCAAAATAGATAAAACAGTCAGGGGCATCTGGTGGGGGGGGACACGCAAAACAGTTATTTCTCCAGAAAGGGAGAAGGAAGGCAGGAAAATTGTATTTTTTTTAGAAGAAAGAAATTAAAGTCTTGAAATAAAGTCTTCTTTTTTAAAAAGACAGAAATTAAAGTCTTAAAATAAAGTCTTCTTTTTTTAAAAGGAAGAAGTGAAAGTCTTAAAATAAAGTCTTCTTTTAAAGAAAGAAGTTAAAGTCTTAAAGTCTTTTTTTAAGGAAAGAAGTGAAAGTCTTAAAATAAAGTCTTTTTTTTTTAAGGAAAGAAGTGAAAGTCTTAAAGTAAAGTCTTCTTTTTTTTAAGGAAAGAAGTGAAAGTCTTAAAATAAAGATAAGACCACCAAGAGGAAACCTGAGGTGAGAAAAGGAAAAACGATGGCAGAGGAGATAAAGGGGATCTCAGAAGTAAATGGGATTTTGAGGAAAGGGATTAAAAACGGATCCTCGCCCTCCTCCGCTGGGGGGCCCTTTTTTGGCCCTTAAAATCCAAACCAATAAATAAATCGGTGTTCAAGGGGGGGGATGAAGAGCCGACAAGGGCGACGCGGGGCTCGTGAGGGGCGCCTCAGACCCCCAGCCGGGGGGGAAGGAACCCAATTTAAAGTTCAGGAGGACAGAAAAAACGGGCACCCCTGAGGGAGGAATCCGGCGGAAAACCGGGGGAAAGGCGGCCCCGACCCCTCCCGCCCGGGATCAGTGACTATTAATTACGATTATTATTCTTAGCTTATTATTAATTACCCTCCCCCCTCCTCCCTGGTTCTGAGGGAGAATTTTTTTCCTTTTATTATTCTTATTCTTATTATTCTTATTTTTTCTCTTTTGCTATTTTTAAGGCTTTTTTGTATTTCTTTCCGGCCCCTCCGCCCCCTCGCCCGCCTCTCCTGCCTTCCTCCTCCTCCTCCTCCTCCGAGGCCGCGAGCGGAAAGGGGGCCGCGCCCGCCGCCCAGGCCCCTTTATAGGCCGCGACCGCAGGGGCGCCGCTCTCGCCCACGACGACGACGAGGTCGCCGCAGCCGCCAGGCCTCATGGGCCCAACCCGGAAGGAAGGAAGCCGGCAGGCAGGAAGGAGAGGACGGCGCTGCCCTAGACGGGCCCGGACGGGCGGCGGGGAGGAGTCGAGGGCGCCGCCGCCCCGCCGGCCTGGCGAGGGAGAGACCGGCCGCCCGCCGCCACGGCGCCGCAGCGGCCCCTGCCGGCCGGAGGGACAAACTGCAGGGAGGCCCTTCGCCTGCCCATCCTTGCCTGCGAGGGACAAGGGGAGGCCGTTCCCACACTACACGCTTATCGCGCTATTATTCCACTTCCAGCCTCCAGCGGAATCCTGGGGTCTGCAGTTTAGGGAGGGGCATTTGGGATTCTCAGTCAGGGAGCTCCGTGGCCTCCTCAGGAAACTACAAACCCCAGAATTCCACAGGAGGCTGGCAGTGGGGTCACAGCCCCATAACGGGGTGGGGGGGGATTCAGTGGGAGGGGTGGGCCAGTCCCAGGGAGCGTGACCTGCCCAGGGTCACCCAGCATGGCCACGTCTGCACTACCCTGTTGGAGTGCTATTATTCCACTTCCAGCCTCCTGCGGAATCCTGGGGTCTGCAGTTTAGGGAGGGGCATTTGGGATTCTCAGCTCTTTGGCCTCAGGAAAGTACGAACCCTAGAGTTCCACACAATGGTGTGGAAAGTGGAATAATCGCACTGTAACAGGGTAGGGTGGAAATGGTCTTAGCCAGGGAGAGATCCCCCCCCCTTTTTTTGGACTTCTTGTTGTTGCTAATTGCCGACAAGTCAGTTCCGACCTATGGCGACCCACCCCACCCTCAGCCTCCCTGCTCTGGGGAGCCGTAATGCAGTCTCCCTCTTTTCCTACTGCCCTTCACCACATTCCTAACTGACCCTACTTGATGCATACACTGAATAACTATGAATTATTGGCAAAGAAACTCTGAATCATAGAATCATAGAATCATGGAAATGTGGAGTTGGAAGAGACCCCAGGGGCCATCCAGTCCAACCCCTTCTGCCATGCAGGAACACCCTCAAAGCACTCCTGACAGATGACCGTCAAGCCTCTGCTTAAAAACCCCCAAGGAAGGAGCCTCCACCACACTCCCAGGCAGCAGATTCCACTGCCGGACAGCCCTGACCGTCAGGAAGTTCTCTGGGACGTGTCTGCATGCCTTTGCCGCAACGTGTTCATAAAAGAGTACCGTACATTTAAATGACAGTGTGCGCCCCCAGCCACTTCCCACTTTTTCTGCGTCAAACTGCACATGACGCACAAAACAGCTCCTATCAACGACGGGAGGACATGGGTGCATGCTGGAAAATGTAGTAGAACACAACCCGAAGGTTTTGGCTGGCAGAATTGCAGCTTGTGAAGCAGCCACAACACTGCATTTTTTTTCCATGTGTAAAATACATTTGCACTACAGCTCTCGGAAAGGGAATTCTGAATAGCACTTGAAACTATAGATCCCGTTATCGTGCAGCCGTGGCAGTGCACATGAGATCAAAGTGATGTATAAATAACTGTGTAGAGCAGTGGTTCTCAACCTGGGGGTCGGGACCCCTTTGGGGGTCAAAAGACCATTTCACGGGGGTCGCCACTCCTCAATCCTGCCCCCCCTTTTAAAAGAAGGTGGCCTCACAGCCAATGGGAGCAGTGCTTCTGAGACCCCTGCGCTGGGGTTCAAACTGCAAACCCCAGGATTCCATAGGATGGTGAAAGTGGAATAATAGCGCTATAACAGTCTAGTGCAGAAATAGCCAGGATGACTCTCTCCTCTCGCTTTTGTTGTGCGTGGACCCTTGGCGCTTGCCACATGC
Source organism: Ctenosaura bakeri (assembly GCA_948474755.1). Taxonomy (NCBI): domain Eukaryota; kingdom Metazoa; phylum Chordata; class Lepidosauria; order Squamata; family Iguanidae; genus Ctenosaura; species Ctenosaura bakeri. Next base: position 273,260 of record CAOLHI010001157.1, read on the forward strand.
ACGTGTTGTGTTCTTCGCCCTGACTGTCTTGCATGCCTCGCTTTTTGTATGTTCAGCGTCCGCACTCCCTTTAAGGGAGGAAGGGAGGGAGTGAAACAAAACACGTCTGCTTATGCCACCACCGCCATCTTTCCTCTCTCCCCGTCCTTTCCTCCCTGAGCCTCGTGTAAAATGTGGGCTGTTTCGGCATTGCATTTGGGAGTGACTGGCTTTTTGAACTGTGGAAACCCAACATTCAGAACCAGAACTACTGCCTTAATTCTGGCACTGATGGATGCTCTTTGTGCTTAAAAAAAGTGGGGAGAGTTACCAGTTTTTAGGCATTAGAAGTCTATCCAGAGCAGTAATTTAGGGCAGTGTTCCCAATCTATTTGATGTTGGAAATAACTAACTAACTAATAAACAAACAAATAAATAAATAACGAAAATGATTTTATGGTTGGGGGTCACCACAACATGAGGAGCTGTATTAAGGGGTCGCGGCATTAGGAAGGTTGAGAACCACTGGTGTAGAGTGATAAATCCACGCTTTGGTCTAGAATTCTTCCAACCATCCAAAGTAATGCTGCCAGCAGAGGGCAGGCGTAAACTATTGCACGCTTCCTCTGAAAGGCAGAGCCATCCCACTGCGTCTCTCACAGCCACACGGGCATCATTTTGGCACAATGAGGTTATAAACTGAAGTGCCAAAAAACAGCGCTTAGAACAACAACAGCCACAGCTGAGTGGCAAGGGCTGTGCTTTGCATGCAAACACTTTCCCAGTTGCTGGAAATCCCTGCAGCAACCCGGACAACACGGCCACTCAGTAATCACAGCACTGCGCTGCAGTGATGTTCCCTCCTTGCACCGTCTGTGTACAGAAGACACCATTTGCAATGTAGGGATTGCAAATGGCCCCTGGCATGTGGCCCTGCAGAAGAAAAGCCACTTGCAGAAGGACAAACGAAGGAAGTGAGCCTACAGGGCAATCCTGGGAGCAGCATCGGAAACAGCCGTGTGCTCGAGCGGAGATGAGGCGCATAGCCACCGGGAAGGGGTCCGGTCTCTTGGATAGCTCCTTTGCAACCTGGACTGTAGGCTGGAGCGGACTGACCGCCCTGCCAACATCTGAGTCACCAACTGTGGCTCTTGAAAACATGTACACATTTTTTCTCCTTTTTGTGTTTGTCCTAATATGGATTTTTGCTTCTTCTTTTTTTTTTCGTACCATCCATTTTCTTTGTTGCTTACTTCCAAGGCAATTTTAAAAAGATTGTTACAGTGTGTGTGTTTTCTCATTCAAATGGTTCATGAGTTGAAGCTTCTCCACTATATATAATCCGAGATTTGGATTGCAGTGAAAACTGTTTTTTTTTCCCCCTTAAAAAGAAGCAGGGACTAAATACAGAGTTGCAGATACATTTGTACACATTATGTCCTAGCATTAGTCAGTGTAGGTTTCAGTCTCAATCTGTGTTCTTTGGAAGAGTGATTAAATTGCATGTATCCTTCTGTTTCCACTGGGTGCCAGAATTCAGGATTGGGTATCCATTTGGGCATACGATTGTTACTTAAAGAGCGTTGCCTATTTTCATTTCTTTATTCTCACTCTCCATAATTGTTTATCTCTAGTCTATCTCGTGCCTTTCATGCCAAGCCAGCATCCTCATCCTTGCAGACTGAAATGACTCAAGTGTATGTATGCGCATATGTAAAATAAAGATGTTTGCATTTATCAAAAGCTTTCTTCTAGGTGCACAGCTGAGCCTGGAGAGAAGGGATAGAGCTGACATGAAGGCAATGATAGTTTTCCTTGACAGGTTTGCCTCAAGCACATTATAAAGAAGAAAAGAACATGTACAAGGTTGTTCCCCAAAACAGTGTTTACATTTTTCCACTTGCACTTTAAAAAAATAGTGCACAGTGGAGGTGTGCTTCAAAAATCTAGAAAAGAATATACAGAATGATCCAAGCAATGAGAAAGATGTGGTCAGGTTGTTCATGGTTACACTAGTGCCCCTACATGTGGGAAGTCCAGAAAAAAGGTGTGGTCTTCGTGTGTCCGGTTGCAGCAACTCTGTTGGACCTGTCTGGGCACCCCGTCCTCCTTCAACCAATAAAAGGCCGTGGGAGGCACCTGGACCATGAGGAGGTGGGTAGCACTCCTGGGGGAGAGACTGGGAGCATGATCAGCACAGCTTTAGGCTCCCTTTACGATTAGAGAGACAAAAAGCCCACATGAAATTACACCAGAAACTGTATCAAAAGCATACAGTCTAAAACAGTTTTAAAAGTCCATAGAATTAAAAACAAAGTACCACTTATAGCCCGTTGGCAAAAGCCTTCCATTCTAAAAGCCTGTCTGAACAAAAAAATCTTTGCAGGGAGGGAGAAAGTTGGAGAGCCCAGGGGGCAGCCACTGCAAAGACCCTCGCTCATGTTCCTACCAGCCATGCCTGTGGAGGTGGCAGGACTGAGAGAAAGATCCTCGGGTCCAGGCAGGCTCACACCGGGAGATGCAGTCTGTTGGATAGCCTAAGCTAAGTAAGGCTTGGTAAGCCACAACCATAGCAGGACCTTGGCCAATGTCCAGGCTGGTACACCTGGGCCTTCAGTCCAGTGTGTTCCTGAGCCAGCAAGGGCATCACAGGAAATGCTCAGCAGTGGACAGAAGTCTCCCTTGTTCCTTAGAGAGAGATGGAGGGAATCCCTGCAGTGAAGGTAGGATGGTGCTTTGGGGAGGGGGATATCAGGTTCCCCACTTTGGAAGAGCAGCTGTTTCCCTACAGGCTTACAGGCTCATGTTGGTCACAAGCTTTTCCTGATGCTCCACGAGTGGCAAAGGCATGGGCCGGGTTTGGCTATAAATAGTGGGCAGAGATGACAGAGGAATGAGAGGTGCCAGGAGATGGGCATGTTACAAGAGGGGCGCGCTGGCGTGCCTGCCAGCCCAAGGGGCTGAAACTATTTTCAAAATAGGTCTCAGGCGGGGGGTTGACCCCTGTGCCCCACAGTTGCCTGCCCCATCAAACAATCTTCAGCCGTCCCAGGGACCCTTCTGGATTCCTCATTTTAAAAAGTCCAAAATGTGTTTTTCTGGCAAAAAAAAAAAAAATACTCCCTGGTGATGCAGTTTTCATCCCATATAGGTTTGAGGATTGTACCTCCAAATGGCAAGAAAGCATCTCCCCAGATTGCTTCAAAGTGGCTGGAAGTGATTTCTTATCATGTGAAACGTTGCTACCAGTTACTGCTAGGAACAATGACGTGGACCACTGAAGATCTAGGGGTCCAAAATTGGCTAACTAACCCTGGGAGCAGCCCCCCCCCGCTTTCCTGGCTTGTGTTAGGCAACCTCTGGCTCCTTCCTTGTGGACACACTCTCCCAGATGGCGCAACAGTTCAAGACACTCCCAGAATTTTCTCTCTCCCCATGCCCAAAACTGGCCACCCCGGTTCTTGCCACAGGTCTGGTGCTGGTGCAGTTCTATGCCGCACTGTGCCTTAAGAGGAACTCTGCTGCCGGGTGCCATGTGTTTTTTCTCAGAAACAGGGGCTGAAATCTGAGTGGGGCTTCTAAATCAGACAGGTCTAAAAATAAGCGGTGCTTGGGTGGAGTTCAAATATGCACACTGAAATGGGAGAGCATTCTCCCCAGTGAGCACCATAGGGGGAGGGACACAGAAAAGTAGAATTGAGCATCAGAGAAAGGGGTCAGTTTTGTTGGTTTCTGGCTTCATTAAGCTAGTTAGAAAAAAAGGAAATGGGGAACCAACAACACACATGACATTTATTGCCTGGACATCCCACAAAAGCTTTTTGTGACTCTCCGCTTTTGTTTTTCAGCTAAGAGAAGCCAGAATCCTAGAATCATGGAGCTGAAAGGTATCCCAGGACCACCTTACCCAATGCCCTGCCTCACAGCGATAGAGAACTAAAACACTTCTGAGATCTGGTCATCCAACCTGCATTGGAAGCCCCCCAATGAAGGAGGCAGTTGGTTCCACTGTTGAATGGCTCTTAATCTAAGGAAGTTCTTCCTAACACATACATGGAATCTTTTTTCTTGTGGTTTGAATCCATTGATTTGTGTCCTAGTCCCTGGAGCAGGGGAAGGCGAGCTCTCTATGCCTTTTTGGAAACATTCCTCAAAGCCCCTTCTTGCGACTTAATGCTAGTCTAACTTCTCAGTTGTGCAAGGGGTTGGACTTCCTATCAGTTTTCAAGTATTTCCCCAGTTTGTTCCAGTCATTCTATGCATTATTCCAGTTCTTTTCTTAGAACAACATACAGGCACAATTCCACTCCCCCGCCACAATCTGGATTTCCCACTTCCCAATCTGGCAAAGTGTTAGGTTGTCAGCTGTCAAGAGGATTTTGGCAAGATGGCCCAAGTTATTCAGGCCCAAACACTTCTGGACCTCCCCATTTCTGCTCGGGAATCACTTACAGGCAACACTGAGTTATATTTTAGTCAATGTTTATTGTATATTTTGGTGTATATTTTAAACTGGGGTGGAGGAGGGAGAGGAGGCATGGAATCCGGATCAGAACTGGGTGCCAAGAAATGTTCTGAACAAAAGAACTCAAGGTCAATGTATTCCTGTTTGCATATTTAATTGGCTTGTGTGAGCCATAAGAAAAGGGGAAGGGGTTGAATGGAGTTCTGAGCCAAACTTTTTAACCCTTCTCAAGCAGTCTCTTTCAGATAAGGCCAGTTTTGGGATGGAGGGAGAATTTGGACAGTGTGCTTGCAATGGAAACTTATTGATCAAGAAGAAGCAAAGTCTGAAATTTTCTTCCAAAGCTTCTAGAGTTTGGGGATGCTAAACTGGAGTTCTCCTCCTCCTTTTGGCAGTCTTTTTTGGGTGGAGACTTCTCCTTTCTTGGCCTTGCTTTCTGATATATCTAGTTCCAGATATGTCTGCAAGAATGTTTTTTCAACCTTATCTTTGCTTTCACAACCTGAGAAATGGACGGTTTCCCCCTGAAACGCCAAGTATAGATTTTCACAATGCATTAAGTTTGCATCATTCACAGCAAATTCTGTGTGATGCCACCATGGAAGCATAAAGCGCAGACACAGGGCACCCACGGCAGGTCAAGTGAAACGCTCAACATGTTGCATATTCAGCAGCAAAGAGATCAGGTGATTGTCAACCATGAAGCGCTATGAGTGGATAGCAGAACTGAAACAAGACCCACCAAGAGATAACAGCATGGCAGGAGGTTAGAGGTGAGCCTGGGTGGAGGAGTGGTGGACCTTGAAGCATGATGTTGACTCACACGTGGACGGAAGGACATTTCCACAAAGTGAAACATCTACAGCCAGAAGGGTAGCTTCTCCCCAGTAACTTACTCAAACCAGACACCTGCCTTTCTAGCACCTTTGGTTCTAGTTATCAGAGAAGATGTGCAGAACCTTCTAACCAGCAAGAGAAAGACCATGGTGGTCTCCATATCTCAAGGGCTGATCTAGCCAGTTCCCTTTCTCTTTAGCCCTACTTGCTGTTTGGAGTTTTTGTTCCCTGAGCTGCACGCCTTTGTTTCTGGGCCACCCCATAAGGGACGTGGGCTGCAATGGTGCCCATCTCCTTCGCCCCCTCCACATGGAACATCTGGTCATCGAAGAAAATGTGTGGTCGGATCTTCTCCAGCAACGGACCCTTGGGGGCCCCAGCTAAAAAGAGGGCTTCGTCTGTTTCTAGTCCCCAGCTCCGGAGAGTCTTTAGGGCCCGGGCCCCCGAACTGGCAGCGCTGCGGGCTGTGACTAGGTAAGTGCGGATGGGGCACTCCAAGCGCAGGCCTTTGGAGTAGAACTTCTTCTGGAGCTTCCCCAGGGCTTCCAGGAAACCCTTCAGTGGCCCCTGGGAAGGAAGAAGCAGAGGCTGTTATCAGACAGAGCTCCTTCTGCACTTTCTGTATGCTGGAGAAGAGGTGGGCAACTTTTGGGTTTTAGAGGGCTCCGTTGGCCTCCCATGAGAACTTGGAGGGCCATGTTCCCTTGGAAAAAACCCAGATTTTTTGCCTTCAATCCCATCAACACCCTCTAGTGAACACAGGGGACATTTCCACCACATTTTTGCCCTTCCTTGAGTCATTTTAGGCCATCCCACCCTTCAAAGATAACGCTTCCAGATCTTGTCTGCCATACCTGAGCCAGTGGTTTGTTCTCATAAGTCTTCTCATGCTCAAAGAACTTGTCAAGCCCGTGAGCTTTCACAATCTGCTCAGACTCATCTGAGAAAAGGACAGCGTCCCCATCGAAAGCAACGCGCAGCTGGTCCTCAGAGACTCGCACATCCCGGTTGGGGCTGAAGATGGTGGCTGCAGCAATTCCTTGGAAAAGGGAGAAGGGAGGAAAGGGAGTTCAAGTGGCATTTCTCCAAAGTCTTCCTGCACTCTTCCTGTTTCCTTTATCTGCTGATGGCTTCACTGGATACTTTTTTAAAGAAATAATGCTAGTGAACAAAATTAGGTGAACATCCCAAAATGCTCTATAAATTGCACTAAGGTGTAGCTAGAAATGGCAAGAATATTTTTAAAATATTTTAAAAACAGTCAAAAAAGTGTCAGGATAAACCTGATGAGAAGAATCCTGCACTGATAAGAATCTTCGTAGGTTAGGACTTATTTTACGCAAATCCATATGTGGTTGCTTTGTACAAAAAATAGTATTTCTGTTCACAAAAAATTGCTGTTTCTTGCACACAAAGTTCTGTTGTAAGTGCAAAACAACCAGATGCAAATGTTGTGCAGAATATGTCCTCAAGTGCAAACACGTGTTGAAAATGGAGTTTTCAAAAACTGTCTCTCACTGGGAAGCAAAGTTGATAAAACTATTCATTGCTTCCTTTGAGAAGAAAATTAGCAAACAATTACATTGCTAGATGTAAGCTAGCATGGCTAGTGACTGCGTGACTCTGTCCGCTCCCTCCATAAGAGCCACCAGACTCCACCTGCTACCAAGGACATACAACCTAGATTTCCACCACTCAGAGGTAGGTCCAGTGGCACATCTAATGCACATGGAATTTCCAATCCCTTTTCCAAGGGCAGACTTAGCAGCTTAGTTTTCCTTCTAAACATGATGCCCCACCGTCTTCTACCTAAAGTCCAACCACCACCAGGTCCCTTGCTCACCCTCTTCAATGGCCTCGGTCACTTTCTCACTGTCTGATGAGAGGTACAGGTTGGTGTGATAGGCCTTCAGGTACTCAATGGGGCTGTTTCCACCCGTCATGCAAAACCTCTCGATGAAGAGATCTGGAAGACAGAAGAAGACAGACTCACAGCATTATGAGTAGGAATAAAGAATCTTGGAGGAATTCAGGTAGGATTTTCTTGGCAAGATTTTTTCAGAGGAGGATTGCCTATTGCCCTTCTCTGAGGCTGAGAGCACGTGACTTGCCCAGGGTCCCTCATTAGGTTTCCAGGGCCAAACAGGGATTCGAATCCTGGTCTCCAATGAGCAAACCAGCACACTGGCTAGTTCCTCTAAAGTCCAGACCCACCAAAGTCTGGATTTGCTGCTCCTACTGACATGGGAGCTGTCAGTTATCACCAAATGAGACCAAGACAGTTGTAGTTTGTCAACAGGTAGGTGGCAAGGAACCTGGCAGCTCTTTGGTTGCTTTCGGTCCAGAGTCATGGCATCTGGCGGCTACTCACCGTAGTAATTGATGCTGTTGATCAGGCGAACTCCCACTTGAGCGTGGTTGTTGGTCATGAGGACGATGTCGAAGAGTTCCTCACTGTCCGGGTAGAGCTCCCGCAGCTGCGTGTTCACTGCTTCCAGGGCCTGAAGAGTCAAACATGGCAGGGCAGTTTGGCCAAGAAGACACAACCCCACCTAAGGCCACCCAACTGCCAGTGCAGTAGCACCCCTACTTTATCCGTGGGTTCACTTCCCACAGTTTCAGTTTCCCCGTGGATTATGCTAACTTGATTGATAAAGGAGTTATATTTTTGACTTTTGTATAATGTACATTTTTTAGCTGTGTTTGCTTTAAGTTTTCTCAGCTGCCTCGAGTTCTGAATGTGGAAAAAGGTGGTGATGGTGGTGGAGGAAGGGGAAAGGGTTCTCAAAGACACGCAAGGCTAGTTCCCTCCTCCCATCTTGTGCACCACCATTTTCCTCCAACTTTTATGAAGCTTTCATTTTATTTTCACATTTGGCACATGGGAACAAATTTCTCCATGCGTATGCAGTTAGGTTTTTAAAACAGGGGCAGCAGAGAGGGGCAGAAATGGTTCACACACACCCTTGCACATTTTCACCTCTGTCACTTATTGGCAGAGGCGATGGAGCAGCTGTTTTTGATCTGACACCTGCTAGAAACATCACAGTGGCCAAGTTGTGCGCAATAGTTTGGAAGGGATCAGTGACAACTGGCACTTGCTTGGTCGCAGGACCTGATGCTTTCATCTGCAGTTGAAGCCAAACAAAACATCAGAGAAGGGGCAGACCTTGACAAACGGGAAGGCGGCTCCAGGAAGGAAAGGTTCGTTCTCATGATCCAGTTGGTATTTGACGTAGGCCTCCACGCCCTGCTCGCTGTAGATCTTCTGCTCCTCCTCCATGCGGAACAGGGCCCGTGAGGACACTGCAATGGTGATGGCATTTTGCGGCTTTGGCTGCAAGACACAGCAAGAGAAAGAGAGAGAATATTAAATGATGGTAAGACAGATTCTTTTCTACAGATATGGCTCAACACAGATTAAGGAACGCTCCAATGGGGAAAGATGCCCTTCTCAAGTCGCTCATGCACCTCCTGGGGGCATCTGGGCAACCGCAGTTGGAAGAAGATTTGTTCTTGTCTGGAACTGGCAAGGCAGAAAATAGCCCTGTTAGGAAGATTGGAAATTGTCATAGGCCATGCTAGACCACAGGCAGTCCATCTCACTCAGGGCCAAAATCAACAAAACCTGCATTTTTAAAAACCTAAGTAGCATCAGTTGGTAATGTGGTTGTTATCAGGATTGCTTGGAACCTTGGAAAAGGAATTACTTACTTTTCCTTTCCTTTGGTGGCTGACCTTACGAAAACCCTGGATCAGAAAGCGCTGTTTCCATTTCATGCCACTACCCTTGGCAATGCAAATGCCAGTTTCAGGATGAAGACATTTCCTTAATGGGTTCCTCCACAGCATGGGGCTGGCCCCATTAATAATTACACTCCCCACACCGGGCAGGCTGATGCAATTTGCATTTTTAAAAACCTGCACATGATCAGATGCAAGTCATGTGCCTACCTCTGTCTTATAGCAAAGACTCTCCAGGGACCCTGGCAGGAGCCCTTTTCAAACCCACCATGTGAGACTGAACCCCCAGGCCGTGGAACCATAGAACAGTTGGAAGGGGGCTGCGAGGGCTGTCTATGCCAACCCTCTGCCATGTAGGAATACACAACTAAAGCACTCCCCAAAAGATGCCCATCCAACCTCTGCCTAAAGACCTCCAAAGATGCAAAATAGAGTCAGTCTATTCTACTGCTGAACAGCTCTTCAGTGAAGAAGTTCTTTCTAATGTTTAGACAGAACCTCATTTCTTTTAATTTACTTCCACTGGATTGTGTCCTATTCTGTTGGACTGCAGAAAACAAGCTCACTCCATCACCTATGTGACATCCGTTCTGATATTTAAAAGATGGCTGTCATATCACCTCTTCTCTTCTCCAGACTAAATCTACGCAGCTCCTTAAGCCACTCCTAACAGGGCTTGGTGTCCAGGGCTTTGACCACTCTGGTCTCCCTCCTCCGGACATGTTCTGTCTTATCGATATCCTTCTTGACCTGTTGTGCCCAGAAGAGGACACACGATTCCAGGTGAGGTCCAGCCTTGTATGCAAAGCAGGGGTTCCAAAGGTAAACTAGGAACCTCCCCCTGTTCATACTTCTACATGCAGTTGGAGAGACTGTGCCATCCTTCATTCCCATATATTTCATAGTTATCCTTACCCATTTAGGGGAAAAAATGTTTACCTCCCTCACTGATGGATGAGCAAAGTGTAATCAAGCAGGGACTAGGTCTCCAACTCTGCCATGTTCTATGTGTCTTCAGAGAGAGACAGACTGGCACAGAGCCTGCTTCCCCTTCTTTCTATCTTGCATAGGGTTCTGGGGTGGCAGAAACCCCACTGCAAAGTCTCCTTCGTGGCCATTCCATGGACTTTTGTGCTCTCTTCCTCCCTCCAGAGCTGCAGGCAAGCGTGCATATGTGAGTTTGTGTGTGTGCATGCGTGTGCATGCATGCACGAGCATATGTGCTGCCAGGCTGGGAGTTCTTCCTGGAAGAACTGTAGGACTTTTGGCAGTGGAGGGCAGAGGGAGCGAGGACAGCAGCCAGAAAAAAGCTGTTGGGTTTTTAAAATCTCCTCTCCAGCCCTGTGTCATGGCATTCTGAGGGAGAAGCTGTTCTCCGAGGGCTTTCCCATTGTGGGATGTGTCTGCAAGGCCTCTGAACACGGGTCCTGCCTTTCTGGGGATGCACAGACACTGCGGCTGTGGAAAGATCTAATGCAAGATAGGAATCATGCTCTCTGGGGGTTTTTTTGGACTGAAATTCCAGAATTCCTAACTGTCAGTGAGGGTTGGCCAGGACCGATGGGAGGTGGAATTCAGCAATATCTGGAGGGCTGCATGATTCCCCAGTTGCCCCAAGTACCTGTCTGAACTGGGGAATTAAACTGATTCAATTCTCAGTTCCCCTCTTCCCAGGTTAACCTTGAGAACTGCAGTTCAAGGAGTCCATTAGAGCTCTCTAGCAGAGAAAGTTAAGTCCTTCCCCAAACTACAAATCCCAGAGATTCCATAGCATGACACGATAGCAGTTTAAAGTGGCTTCAGAGTGGTATAACCACACAGTACAGATGCCCTCTGACTGCTTAGTGAACACAGCTTTCCAATGGGAAACGTAGGCTGCTAAGTAGTGGAGAACAGGCTCCATCCTCCTTCTTTCAAAGTGGGCTTCTGCCTGCTTCCATTTGGTTCTGTCCTTTTCTATCAAAACAAACCTCCAAGTTCTCTGGGGATCAAGCAAATTAAGAATCGGTTCAGCAGAACCTGAGCTACAAGATCAAATGAACAAAACGGACAAAAAGATCGAACTGAGATTCCTTGCAGGACTCTAGCAATTCTGCATGAGTGATAAACCAAAACATCACCAGATTGCCAGCAGCCAGCTCAGATTAGAAGTTAACCAGAATCTAACGTCATCCCTCCTGGTTCTGAAAAGCAAAATATGAAACATAATTGTGCCATTAATCATCCAAGATAGTTAGTTATTAACTAGTTCGGGGACTCCCCTACTAACAATTGCTTAACAACACGGGAGCCATAAGTTACTAATTAACAACTTAACAACATGGAAGCTGTTAAGTTACTAATTAGCTAAAATATTATTTTAATAGTTCTTAAGAGAGTGCCATGTGGTTAGGCGTATGATTTTGTTTTAGAGCTGTCACATGAAGCCTCCTTCTGGGCCCCCTCACTTTCAGGCCAGGCTCCGTTGGTTGGGACGTCGGGCAGGGCTTTGTCAGTGGTGGCACCAAGGCCAGGAAACGCCCTTCCATTGGCCTTTGCAGTCACGTCCTTATTACGCTAAGCATTTGGATTGTTTTTAAGCTTCCTTTGCTCCTGGGAATGGTGTTAGCGTGGCCAGCCCTCCTATTAGACAAAGCCTCAGACAGCAGACGTGAGAGAGCAGAGCTGTGTGGGCCACCTAGCCAGCCTTGGACCCCTGAAAGTGGCCTTCTTCCCTCAGGGGCAAAGGAGGAGGGATATTGGGTTTTGCCCCGTGACCAGTGAGGACATCTTTTCAAATATTTAAGTGTCATGTAGAAGATGGCTTGTTCTTCTTTTCTGCTGCTCTAAAGACTACAACCTGAACCAATGGATTCAAACTCTAAGAAAATAGATTCCACTCCCACATCTTTCTTGGAGGGTCCCTGAGCAGAGCTTGCATGGCCATCTTTCAGGTGTGCTTCAGGTGTGCATTCCAGCACAGCAGAGGGTTGCATGAAGTGGCCAACTCAAGGATTCTATGATTCCAGAGGGGTGTTTTTTTTTGGGGGGGGGTGTCTTTCTCAACCCTCTCTGAAGAGGCTGTCCACATGTGCAAAGCAGCTCTTCCAGCACTGGTTTAGAGCCCTTCTAACCTTTGTGCATTTTCTGCCATCTGTGCAGAGGTTTTACAGTGACATCTCTTCCTTCAGTTGTTTTTCTGGCCATAGAAAGCTCTTATGAGGCAGTTTGGAGTGTAAATTGAATAAAATTAATTGAATAATAATAATAATAATAATAATAATAATAATAATAATAATAATAATAATAATAATAGAATAAAAAGGAGAACAAACCAGCTTCTTCAGGAGCCAGACAAAACAACCATCCCTTAGTTATCAGTACCAGAAGGGTGAGGACATAAGCGTCTGTTGGAATGATGGGGATTCCAATGTTTAATACTAATAAATTCAGGGAATATTTGAAGGGATGCCCTGTTGAAGATGGAGCAAGCATGTTTTCTGCTGCTGTGGAGACTAGGACACTTTGAAGCAATGGATTCAAACTTCAGGAAAAGAGATTTTGCCTAAACACCAGGAATAATGTCCTGATGGTAAGAGCCGTAAGAGCCAGAGTGCGGAAGGGTCTCCTTCTTTGGAGGTTTTTAAACAGAGGATGGATGGTTATTTGCTGGGGGTGCTTTGAATGCGCTTTCCTGAATGGCAGGGGGTTGGACTCCATGACCATTGTGGTGTCTTCTGGCTCTATGATTCTATGAAGCTCAAAGTTTGTTCCTGTATGAAGGCAAAGGAGCAATATCCATTTCCACACCATTTTCTTTGCCCAGGGCTACCAGCTCCCATTAAAGGCAGGGAAGCCTTCTCAAGACCTGCGTCCCCCTGACCCCGCACCCTTTGGATGGCCCTCGGCTGCTGCCAGGATCCACGAGATGGTGTTCTTCACCAAACAAGCCCCGTTCCTCCTCTTAGCAACAGCCAAGGTTGTGCAAGGTCATGGGAAGCACCAGCGCAAGGCCTGGCAGGAGGCAGACTGGCAGAAGAGGCGGGGAGACCAGCCGGCCGAAGGCAAGCGGGAGCCGGCCATTTCGATTAGGAGAAGAGGAGGAAAAATCTAGGTCAGCTTCCTTCCTGCTGGACCATCTCTTCTTCCTTCCCTCCCTCCCTGGGGTGAGGTGAGGGATTAAGTTCAACAGGAATATGACAGAGGAGAGGAGAGCTTTGCACTTTCTCAGAGATACAAACAAAGAGAAGAAAAAGAAACGTAAAACAAGGCCAGAAGGCAAAAGGTAGCCGTGGCTGTGGGCTATTCTAAGCAACAGTGGGCCTGTCCACGGACCCTGCAACCGTATTTTGCCTCCTTGCAAGAACTGGCACAGAGGGGGGCAAATTGTTTTCCTCATCTGTTATCATCCCAAGACTCTTAAACATGAAGACTCTGAAAAGCACAATGTATTCTTACAAGTTCCCTCTCTGCGTCCAGCGACGCTTACTGTCAAACAAGTGCACATATAATAGATTTATAGATGCCTTTATTATTCCTTGGAAGGCTCAAGGACAATCACTGCCTTAATTTTTTTATTAAAATGTTTTATTATTGTTATTATTTTTTGTAATGCTTGATCATTTGGGTCCCCAGAGCAATGTATAACTGCACACACATATAAACGCTTACAGAACCATGTTAAAAGCTTATTGAGCATGCCTGAAGCTCAACAGAGATGGACTCAGGCTGATTTCCTTTGGATCTGTAATCCAAAAGAAGTAGCTTTTCCAAGCTCTGGATAATTCACATTGCAAGTCTGAGCCCAGCAGATTCTAGCAAAGCCCTGCTGAGTCCATGCTCCGTTCCTGCTATAATCGTTTGGCATGGGAGACTGAATATTGAAGACAGCAGTGCATAAATATATTTTTTTTTCCTAGAATCAAGCTGTCTCAGAATTTGTGTCGTCCACACTGTGTGGGCACAATGCATGCTGAAGATGAGCAGGGGTGAGTGATCACTGCTAGAATTTAGGGGAATCACCCATAAGCATAAGTTCCGGTTCAACTTGGTAAAGTTTGTGCAAATTCTCTGGCAGTCAGTGGTGGCTGGTGCTATCAGCAGGGATGTAAAGCTGCCCTGTTTTTTAGTGTGAACTTTAAAGGAGCTCTCCAAGGTGCTGAAGCCATATTTGGCAATAGCGTTCAGCACGCTGCATAGTTCGGCATAGGCCAGGACTAAATTCAGTGCCTCTCTCTCCAACTTGAATGCCACCAGCTGACAGCACAAGCTGTAGATGAGAATGCAGACCAAGGCCACACATTTGAATTTTCTAGGCAGAAAATCCAAATGGTATCAGTAACAACAATATATATTATTAATTCTATTGTTCTGAAGCAGGAGTAGCTCTTAAATAGTATGCAAAACCTATTGCCTGTCACAACAGCTCCATTCTGACTTATGGACAGTCAGGCTCAGGTGGTCATCCAGCATAGCACTGGGAAGCATCTTCTGGAATATCAACTTTTAAACTCCCTTCAGTAGAAAGCAGAAATGGTAGCTCACTCAGAAATAAGCTTTCCCTATGTAGTTGCAACAGCAAGTGCAGTTATAAAAGCAGTAGCTACATGCTCCCCACGATAGATGGAGAAGCTGGGGCAGGTATGTGCCAGGTCACAACTTGGGACAGGTCCCCACCTATGCCAAAGCCTGACAGCTCTTCCATTTGCAGGTGGCACACATGCGTAACTGCCGGGTATAACTGGCAAAGGAAGTCCTAACAGATGGGACGTGCAGCACAGCAGAAAGATCTTGACCTTGGCACACGAAATAAAGGCATGTTGCAATGCTGTAGCTAAATAGCCTCCCCCCGTTCTCTGTTTTATCTTGTACCTTCTCTTTTTTTGCAAGTCAGAGAACAGCGTCTCCCAGGAGAAATGACATTCTCTGCTCAACGGTAGTTGTTGAGATGATGCCAAAACGCGTGCTCGACATATTGAAGCCCTGCCTGCTACTATCTAGCCATCAAACTATTATGAACCAATAGTTCCCTGTGGTTGGAATTCTGTTGGTGCCACTATGCTGGTGTAGGGATGCCCGAGCAACAGGAGGGCAGGGCGGCTGGTGCCATAGTTGTGAAAGAAGGAAAGTGTGGAAGAGATAAGCTGCTTGGTTGCAGTGGAATGGGTCTCTCTTCCCTTGCTACCAACCCTGTAGTATTGTAATATGGCAATGAATTCTAGTGCCCAGTCTCAGGGCCTGGCTCTTTTCTCTAGTCCTTAGGGCACAGAGGAAGAATCTCAGGGTAAGAGCACTGCTTTGAAAAGTATTGTGTGTGTATTTAATCTGTTAGCCTTCATGCTTTTTATTTGAAGATGCCCTTTGTCAAGCTGCATTAAGTATCCTGCTTAATGACATCACTAGGACTCTGTGACATCACAGGGGATCATCTGTAGGTTGCCGATTTAGGCCCTGAGACCACAGAGATTGGAGTAGCCTTGAACTGGCTGCCCTATTCTCATCCTTTTACAGGAGATGTTGCAGGGGGTCCCTGGGATGCTCAGTAGCCCATAATGTGATGGGAAAGATAGCCAGATTGGGAGAGTTTCCAGGTCCTGAGATTTCACAGTCCAGACCTGGAGACTTAGCGAAGGTCCCTAGTGATCTTTGAGTGGTGGAGGAGGGACGGAAGGAGCGGGCTCAGTCGGCCAGTGCCGGAGTCCACATAAGCCTGCCCAAAGTAATTTGCAGTAGGGCCAGCAAGTCACAGTGCAAAGGCACATACTATGCACGCATGCACACATGCACACAGCCATGCACACACACTTTTAAAGGCAGTGCTATCACCCTGAGGTTCTTCTCTTTCCCACCTTGAGGACTGCAAAAGAAGAGCCAGGCCTTGAGATCTGAGCCATCGTGACATAATACCTTTATAACATTCAGAGATCAGCTTCTTTGGTTGGAAAATAAAGAAGAACGACTTGAACGGGTACCAATTACAAGTGAAGAAAGCCTCGATCTGTGTGTATAACGCGCCCCTGAGTATCTTCACTGATGAACCTTGTTCTGCTTCTGATAAAAGTGCCAAGAGAGTTTAACTAAGAGGGTTCCTAGTAGAAGAAGCCAGAACACAAACTTTTATCACTTCAATAGTAATGTCATTAATAAAGCATATAAGACAAAGGGTGCAATATATATTTTTCAGATCTGCCTGGAAGAGATGCTAAAATTGGAGCAACATATAAGAGGTGGGCATGCCTGTGGCCCTTTCAGTAAAGAAGCAAAGTAAAGAATCCTACAAGCCAGGGTTCCACAGTGAGCCAGGATCAGTCCCAACCTGTGGCTACAGGCAGAGCCGCCTCTCTCGTGCCTACAGGAGGTAGCTAAGCAGGGAGGACGGTTCAATAGATCCCCTCACCTGGCATTTCACCTGGCAATAGTCTTTCCCTGTAGGATCCAGCTAGACTGCCACATAGTTTATATACAGCCATACATTATCATGCAAGCAAGCAAGCAACACAGGACAACATCACACCTGGGGTGGGGGGAGAAAGACATCTCTTACTGATTTGGGTTTCTTCTTGGGCGACAGGTTGTCATAGAACGCCTTGGCCTCTTCCCAGGCTGCCGGCTTGGCCTGCCTATCTCCGTTGGTCACTCGGCTGCTCTTGCTGCCGCCGCCACTGCCGTTGGCATCTTGGGGGGCAGCCCTCCCTTGCGGGTGTCCCACTCCTGCCGGGTCCATCTTGCTCTCTGGCTGTCCTTCCAGGGAATGTCAAAAGGATTATTTGCCTTTTCTGCTGCAGAGGGACTCCGGTTCAGCGGGTGGCGGTGGAGAGGGTGACGTGGGGACTGTGATAGAAACAGCCGTCGGTAATTTTTTTGGGGGGAGGGAGGCAGCTCAGCAGAGGATGAGTCAGGCAACGGCTGCTTCACTCACAGCAAACTCTGTGTGCGTGTGCGTGTGTGTTTGTGTGCGTGCACAAGGAAAGGAACCATGTGTATGGATTTATGCGTCTGTCGCTCAGCGGGAAAGCTCTTTATAAGGGATCCCAGGCAGCCCTTGGGCATCCTAGTGACCAAACTGCCTGGCTGCTGTGAATTTAACCTTCTCTACCCTGGAGCTGCGACAAGGAGGGAGCTGTTCCTCCCTGGCCCTCCGGCTGCAGGGGAAAGAGACAGCCTCTCCAGCATCCCAAGGCCGTGGTCATCCCACAACCTGAAAGCACAATTGGCAAAGAGATGCTCTGCTGTGTTAGGCGGGGCAGAAAAGATAAGGGGGTCTTTTGGTTGCCTTAACACTCCACGAATTGGTTCAGCAGAAGCTTTCTTGGACTCCAGCCCATTTTGCCCAGTGTGAGTGGGGAGGGCGCGCATGAAAGTCCATTGTCTATTAGAAGGGGACTTTTCTTGCTGTTTTTTTCTCTATAAGAGAGGAAAGTGTTCCCCCCAGCCCTTTCTCTCTCTTAAACTGAAAGCCCAGCCTGTGTTGTAAACAGGGTAAGAGCTTTGTAGCATCTGCTGTGCAAGAAAATGGATAGAATAATAGAAGGGTGAAACTGGAAGGGAACCTAAAGGTCATCAAGTCTAACCCCTGCCCATCTCAGGAAGATCTGTTGGAGAGTCAGTCCTTATTGTGGTTACACACCTGGGCAGCCCCATGGACAGTTTGGACTAAAACCCAGAGTGGACTTACCACTCCCATAGATATGCTTCCTTCCAGGATTATCATCCGCTGTGGCTTTGCATCCACCACAGGGTTTTTTCACTGATACCTCACACATCCACCCCCAAATATCCAGAGGTTATGTAGTGTGATGGCAGAGCCTTGTGTGGTGTGGCCCCTTTTCCTACCTGAAACACTCTATGTGGTTCTTCGCAACACCTGATTTTATCAGTTGTAAGCAAAGAGCTCAGCAAACTGCCAGAGTGGTCCTAGAATAACTCCACCAGAAATCCCCATTTGGATCCTGGTCTCCTAGTGAGTGGCGTGTTCTGAGGTGCAACTCACCCCCCCTAAACCATACTGGAGGCTGAGAAAGAGTGGATAATTCTCTGCAAGTTCCCAACGAATAATCCCCAGAGGATATTTGATTATGCAACTCGGTTTATGATATCAAAAGGCACTTAATTTTCATGGCTGAGATACACTCATTGGGATAAAAGCACGATCAAATGCTCTTTGCTGCAATTAATGTCTCTTTCACATATGCTCACACACATGGCCATGTGAACAGCTAGCTGACAGAACCTTTCCCCCACCACCCATGGGAAGCTCTGTTCCTTGAATGTCTAGGTGGCAGGTAGGAGTTCAACAGGGGCAGCTTAAACGGTCTTGCAGAACCTGTGGTGTGGTGCAATGATTGGAGTGGATGGGGAAAATATTGCTCTTGCATTTTAATTTGACAACAGTGTGCTATTAATGTCTTTTTTTTTTGTATCCTGTCTTTTAACAAATGTTTGCAATTCTATAGACTGCTTAACTGTGTTTAAAATAATGTTTATATGCACGCACACACACTTAGTGGTGTTTTTGGTATATGTTTCATCTGTTCTGGTTTTAATACTCTGTAAGCCTACACGGAAGCATGGAAAACACCCTGTCTTGCGTCTGCAACGTATGTTCCCAATATTGGGACCACAAAAGAATTTATTACTGCTGCGACTACTATTTGTACTATTCACCTGCCAAAATGCAAGGCGGCCACCTGAGGAAGAATTAAAAGGGTTCAGAGGAGCTTGGTGAGACAATAGCCCAGGGCTGGGGACATGGGGGTTATTACTCTTATTCTTGTCTTTTTTATTAACTTAAATTTATATCCTACCTTTTCCTTCCAAATCAGGCTTTGAGGCTCTTACCACCAAGAAATTTTTCCTAATGTTTAGGTGGAGTCTCTTTTCTTGTAATATGAATTCATTGGTTTGCATCCTATTCTCTGGAGTGGCAGAAAACAAGCTGGCCCCGTCTTCTACGCGACGACTCTTCAGATATTTAAAGACAGCTATCACGTCACCTTTTGGTCTTTTCTTCTTCAGGTTAAACATATCCAGCTCCCAAAGTCATTCCACCTAAGGTTTCCAGACCTTTGGTCATTTTGCCCCCCCCCCTTTTCCAGGCACTTTCCAGCTTATCCCAGAATGAAATATAGACCAAATTAATAAAGCCCATGGTGGTTTCACCACAACCCTGATATGGATGCCTCTGGTAGTAGTTGCTCACTTGGGCTTTGCCTGTTCACATGAGACAAGTGATGCTGCAGCTGTGCATGTTTTAATCCTTAGCCCATCCTACGATAGCAGGGGTGCAAAATCAGCAGGAAGGGCCTGGGGCAGACGTCACGGGGTTCCAGCAGAAGGCTGCCTTTGGAGAGATGTGCTATAGGCCATTTCTGCACTAGCCTGTTATAGCGTGATGATTCCACTTTCAACATCCTCTGGAATCCTGGGGTTTGCAGTTTCGGGAGGGGCCGGCTGGCCCCTCCCAAAACTGCAAACCCCAGGATTCCAGAGGATGTTGAAAGTGGAATCATCGCGCTATAACAGGCTAGTGCGGAAATGGCCATAGTCTTGATTCAAGATGCTGCAAGTGTCGCTGAGCACCTGCAGCATGGGGGGGGGTGACATCTGGATACTGCCCCAGGCATGCCAGGGCCAACTATATTAGAATGGCTGGAAAGAAAACCTTCTAAGAGACGTGACTAGCACAGCTAGGTTTCTTAGCAACCAGTGATGGCTAATTGATCTTAGGAGATTTATGATGGTGTGATGTTGGCAAAATGAGGAAAATAAGGAAAAAAAATATAGAACAACAATCCTACACACACCCTAAGCGGACGTGGAAAGCTGCTCCATAGTATCAAATCTGGTGCCCCTCCAATGTGTCCTCCCTCATGCCACTTTGACCACACTCTGATCTTGGTTGGCCACCTGCGTCTTGGTTTTCATGTGTGAAATGCTGGAGGATACATTACAGACATCTTCCAACGTTCACCAAACGCTCCCATGGATCAATGGAGTGTAAGGAAGGAAGGAGAGAAGTGGAAAGTGGGCAATTTCTGTTCATGATGAATCAATCTGAGCAGTGCGATGTACCTAAAATTGTTTACAGGCTGGAGGTTGCTGTGTCCTTGTGCAGAGGGAAGAAAGAGCAGAGGCACCGTTGCAAAAGAAATAGCTTTGCATTCCATCCACCAAAGTGCAATTTTTAAAAAAGGAACACATGTGTGTGATGCTCTTGTACAATCAGCTGCACATATAAAAGGACCAGAGAACACCCATGGTGAGGATTAGTACCTTTTCTGTGGTTTTCCAGTGCCCCCTTGTGGTCTCGAGGAACCATGATCTCTGTGAACAGTGTCCAAAGCAAGGCTGTCCAAATGTTTGTTGGAGTGCATCTCCCATCAACCCGCCAGCTATGGGTGAAGAACTCCAGGAGCTGTGGCCTCAAAACCATAGGATTCCTGCCGATCTAAATGTTACACTGTTCAGAGACAAGGCCTCTGTGCCAGATGTTGCCTGCCTATCCAAGACACAAAGAAAACATTTGCATTTCCTAAAAGGGGTATAGCCGGTCCATTTTCAGAGAGAAATCACCTTGAAGCAAAAGTGGGAACGGTGTGTCTTTCCAGATGTTGGAACTATTAAGTGATGCTGTTAGCTTCCTCTGCCTGTTGCTAACCGCTCGCTGGAGGCTGACCTGGGATCCTGCTGGTGAGACAGAAGCACAGAATTTCAAGGGGCCACAAGGGCCATCTAGTCTCGCCCCTGCCACAGAGGAATACACAACGAAAGCACCCCTAAAGATGCCTGTCCAACCTCTGCTAAAAGATCTCCAAAGGAGGACAGTCTATTCCACTGCCAAACAGCTCCTACATTTAAAACGTTCTTCCTCATATTTCAGCGGCATCTCGTTCCTTGGAATCCACTGGTTCATGGCCTTGTTTCTGGAGCAGCAGAAAACAAGCCAGCTCCTTCTTTTACAAGACATCCCTGAATGAACGGCACCAGCATCAATGTCTTTACCCGGGCAGCTGCGCTTTTGAGAATGTTCTTCTGCTAATGTCAACAGCCTGAATTTCTGGAGAAAAAGTACAGCTTTCCTGATTCCAACCTCAGCCATTTCCACACTAGCCTGTTATAGTGCTATTATTCCACTTTCAACATCCTAGGAATCCTCAAAGGCTCCTCCCTAAATTGCAAACCCCAGGATTCCATAGGATGTTGAACGTGGAATAATAGCTCTATGACAGTCTAGTGCGGAAATGGTCCTTCTCTCCACTCTCCAGCAATGAAAGAGATACAAGCACATTTTCCTTTGTAGAAACCAAGCCATAAAATTCCAATTATGTTACACACATTTTATTTTTTATACATTTTTTTTAAAAAAAGATTATATATGTGTGTGTAGATATCTTTCTATGTATTAATATCACAGTTTCTAAACAGTTATTACAATATCGAAAAACACAACAAGCAAACAGGACATATCTCCAAGAAGAATCTCCAGTCTGGGACGGGGACACTGAAAGACAGAGGTAGCAGGCTGTGGGGGTGGGAGGCTGGGCTGTGGGGTGCCCCTTGTGGCTGCATTTTGGACATTAACCCCCCTGAAGCCCCCCAGAGATTAGCAATGCATGAAGAAGTTCAGAGAAGCCCCAGCCTTGCGTGCCATGATCCCTCAGTCTCCAAAGCAACAACGAGAGTGGAATCTTGCCTTCCTAACTATGGTTAGTCCTAACTCTGGTTAAGGAAAGCAAGGCTGCCTCATAACTATGTTTCAAACCTGGTTTGTTTCCTGCAGTCATAGCTCATTTTAACCACAGTGTGCCTCGGTTTGGAGGGCACCCCAAACTGCAGAAGAGGCATTCCTACTTCTCTCCAGAAGCCTTTAGACTACAACTCGCAGGTGCCCTACGCAGCATACCCAGCAGCGAGGAATGATGGGAGTCGCAGTCCACCAACAACTTGATGACTATGTGTTTCCCATCCTAGTCTCAAGGGAAGGAAAAGCTTCTGAGTTCCTCCTTGAGATCATGCCAAAGGATGAGAGAGGGGAAGCTTGTGAGCCTTGACTTGTCTAAACTCTCTCTTCCTCTAGTGATTATGGTTTAATGCCAGGGAGACTAGTGGCCCCATTGCTGCAGGGGTGTGTGATTTCACTCTGGGTTTTAGTCTGAACTTTAAAGCAGCTATCCAAGGTGACAAGCCAATGCTTCATCAGCCTGGATAGCTGCTTTAAAGTTCAGACTAAAACCCAGGGCAGATTCACTCCTTCTGCTGACATCAGAGCCATCTACTGGGTTAACATTGCATCTTGGAGCGATCCCACTGTTAGGCCTGGGTTCCCTCCCCATGAGATCCTGTAATTTTGTGGCTAGGGGCCTTTTGAAGGGGACCAGCACAGCCATCCTCACCCAATTGCACCCCACCAGTCTTTTCTCCTGCACCAAAATGTCTCCTGTGAAGAACAAGCTGTTCTTTCCTCCTTGGGCTGCTCTACGTGGGACAAAGCGGTCCCCTCTCCTCCCACAACTGGTCTCTTTCATGGCCACTTCCTACCACCTGCTTTGCCAGCTTTCAGGTCCTTCTGGCCACCTTTTGCAGCCGGCAACATGGTCTTCCACCGCTCCCATTGCAAGTCTGCATAATGGTAAGCCCCCAAAGACCTGAATCCAAGGAGCATCACACGTGGAGCTCTCTCCAGCGTGCCCTTGCGCTGCAGGCAAGGGCTAGACGCATAATGACCAGAGAGGCAAAAAGACAGCCGCACTAGAATCTGGGTCAAACCACTGGTGGAGAACATCTGCACCCCTTGGCAGTTTCGACCCAGGATCCTCCTTTGTGTTACAGTTTGCCTCCCGCATCAAGAAGGCTTTGCCCTCTGTTCCCAGCAGCCAAAAGGAAGGGAGAGAACCAAAGCCAAGGCTACTTTTACACACATTGGTCCCAAGAAATTCCCATTTCTTCTGGCAGTCCTCAGGGCCTCCTTTTTGCCCGTGCAAGGAGCTTGCCTGAAGAGCTGCCTTTTTAAAATCAACCGAGCACCCCAAAACCTGCCTCTGTGGCCCACTTACCCCACCAGGCGTGGAGTCATCACACGCACCCCAGCCCTTTTAGAAAGCACACGTTCCTCTCCTCTTCCCCAGTGCATGAACATACGGGGTTACAGCTGACAGAGCAAGACTGCATGATCAGGAGAAGCCAAAACAAAAGAAAAGAAAAACCCACCCTGCCATTTTTGACATGCCATGAGATTACTGCGATATCCCTCTCACCAGTGGCAGTTCTGTCCTTCGCTCCGAGAGCAGGGGGCCTCCCTTTGATCTAGGAGCAACCCCACCAGCACGAGTCCAAAAGGAAACAGTTAAGCTTGTTCAGACCCTACAAAAAGCAACAGGGACAGACCACTGCCCGATAAAAAAAAAAATTACTCTCACCCCTGGCTGTTCATGGCTGTGAAGAAAGGGGTGAAAAGGGCCCAACCCCATTTGGGATTTCGGGTTCTGTCTGGAGGGAACAATTCAGGAAAGTGAAGGGGAACAGATATTAAAACTCCCACTCAGGGAGAACAGCTGAAGATTGTGCTAGAGGGTTCCTAGAAGAAAGAGATTCATTCTCCCTAATACTGAAAACGACAGCTGAGGTTTAGGAGAGCGGACCTTTGGGATTGCAAGACCTTGGCAGTTTGTTGCATTTTGGGTCATGGATTTTGGCGGGCTGTCAAACAGGTAGATTTGCCAGCAGGGTCTTGGGAACACCAAGGGTCCAAGGGTGGAAAAAGGGGAAGGGAAAAGTGGGGTCCAGCCAGGGTTGGACTGGAGGGCTCAGGAAGAGGCAGGTCTATGGGGCCTCCCCCCCAAAAGAAAATGGCAATTGTCAGAAACATTGGGAGGTTTGTTAGGGGAACTGTTTGGGTCTAGAAGGCTGTGCAGGCGCAGCACCTCCTGCCCCTGAGAGTGAGGCCTGCAGCTCAGAAGAGGAGGAGGAGGGTGAACGGAAACGCAAGGCTGGGTGGGCAGAGAGGGAGCGTGTGCCCCAGGGCCCCCCTATTTCTGCATGTCACACTGCAGCAGGAGGACAATGGAAGGGTCGCTCTTGGCAGCTTCCTTGAACTCCTCCAGGGTGATCTGGTCGTCCTTGTCCTTGTCCATCTTGGCAAAGATCTTGTCAACGCGCTGCTGGGGAGTCAGGCCATCTTGGTTCATCCGCATCATGATGACCGTCCCCACCATCTTGTAGATGGCCTGAAAAGAGAGAGAGGAGGAGGACAGTCAGGGGCGATTGTCCAGAGGAGGACGGCCAAGGTGGCCAAAGAGCTGGAAACCACCAAGCCCTAGGAGGAAGAGCTTGGGCAGCCAGCGACGTAGGAAGAGAAGATGGAGAGGGGATAATGACAGAGCCATACATATGAATATCTGAAAAGACACACGGAGGATGGAGTGTGATTGTTTTCTGCTGTTCTAGAGACTACAACACAAACCAATGGATCCAAACAGTAAGAAAAGTGATTCCAGCTCAACATTAGGAAGAACTTCTTGATGATATGAGCTACCTTGAGGGTGATGGAGTCTCCCTCTTTGGGGGTCTTCCAGTAGAGATCAGAGGGCCCACTGTCAGGGATACACTATCAGGTTGGGCAAGAAATGAATCCATGTGGAATCCACTTGGGTGGACGGGCACCCAAGAGAGGAGGCCAACCTACCTCGATGATCTCCAGCATCTCCAAGCGGGTGATCTTGCCGTCCCCGTCCAAGTCGTACATCTCAAAGGCCCAGTTCAACTTCTGCTCAAAGCTTCCCCTCGAGGTGACAGAGAGTGCACAGATGAACTCCCGGAAGTCAATGGTGCCATCGCCATTCTTGTCGAAGGTGCGGAAGGCATGCTGGGCGAACTTGGAGGCATCGCCGTAGGGGAAGAACTGCCGGGAGGGAAGAGAGGAGAGCAAGACCCATAACAAGGAGGGATGCCAAGAGGAGGAGGAGAAAGAGGAGAAGGTGAAAAACAGGAGGCATGAAACCACCATCACGCATTAAATACCCATCAGACAGGGCAGCGTGTTGTGGCAAGCCTTCCCTGCTCTATCACCCCACTTATGGAATATCCTTCAAATTGGTGCCAACATTGCCATTATCTTATCAACCCATGGCTGTCCACTAAAGCCTTTGGAGTGTCTTTGGTTTTACACAAACCCCCATAGGAACATGATTTTAACTTGTTTATAATTAACCAGTTTCTAAAGCTGTCTTTTCCATTCTTAAACCCTTTAATATGTTTTAGCCTTTTAAAACCATTTCATATTTTCACTGAGTTAAGGTTGGTTTTATTAGACCCCACCATGAGACCCTTAGGCCTGTAAAAACTATTTTAAATGAATGTTTTAAATATAATTGCTTAATTGCTTTTTTAAAGTTGTACCATCCAATGTTTTAACTGTACTTTGCTTTAACTTACGTTGTGAGATGCCTTGGCTCCCATATTGGGAGCATGGGGGGGCATTAATTAACCCCCAGTCCTTCTCAAGGGTGGCTTTGCTGCTCCTGCCATCTGGGTGGGCACTCCTCCCCAGAGTTGCTTGTCTCTCCCCCTTGCTGCATCTCTTCTCAGAGGGCTGCTGACCCCCTTCTGCCCTTTACCTTAATGTAGAGCTGCTGGAACTCCTCCAGGTTGAGGATGCCGGTGGGGCAGTCCTTCAGGAACCCCTTGTACCACTGCTTCAGCTCCTGCTCGTTGAACTCCGTGCTCCTCACCAGGTCATCCAGCATCTCCGGAGCCAGCTTGCTGTTGTGCTTGCCCATCGCTGGATCTGGAATGAGTGGCAAGTGCGTTAAGTGCAGAGAACGTTCAGACTATTATCTCCAGCACGTGATGAACTCTTGCCTTCAAGAACACTGTCTCCATGAGTGATGGTAGCAAGTTACTTCTCCAAAGACTATAACAGGGATGGATTATTCATTTTTCCAAACCATTGCTCTAAATAAAGCTTCATAAGCAGAATAATGTGAGTTTATATCTCCCTGTTCTTTTGAAACATCCCAGTTTCTCTGTCTTCGCCTCCTCCTCTTTCCTCCTTTGTCCTTAGCTTGGTTCAACTGCTGCAAATTGAGTTCAAAGTGCAAAAGCAGTTTGCACTCAGTTTAAGGGGAGAGACTTGCCCTTCCCGGACAGCTGAGGCAATAACAAACTGCTGGAGCCTCTTCTAGCATGTCTGTCCTTCCTTGTTAATAATTTTGCCATCTGGGACGTTGCCTAGCCAGGTGTATCCCAGTCTTTCATCTCCAAAATGTTGGAAGATATGGAAAGAGAGCCAGGGTGATTGTAGTGCTTTGAACATTGGACTGCAACCCTGGAGGCCAACGGGACGTCGATTCCCAGCTCAGCCTGGAAACCCACTGGGTGACACACACTCTCAGCCCCAGTAAACACCAGTGATAGGGTCATGGTAAGTCAGAAATGACTTGAAGGCACACAACAAGAGCAACAAATGGAGCAGTTGTCTCACTCACCTCAGCCCCTCGCTTGCTCCAAGGCCCCTGGGTTTTTGCCAGTGCTGTTTTTAACCCTGGCTCTTGTTTAAGCACAATCCAGCTCCTTCTTGGAAGGAAGGCTATTTATCCAGCTTGCTGGCCATCAGCAGGCCCCAAAACACAGCTGAGGAGGCTTCCTTCTCCTCCCACGGCTGCTGAAGCAAGAGGTCGGGATGGCCTCCTCTAGGGTGGAGTTGGGGGCAGAAGAAAATGCCAGCCCCCCAACATGGCATGTTTCCACTTCTGCTTTGCTAGCATTCTCAACGGTATTCATTTTACACAGCTAACATGTGTGCCAGTATAAGGAAAAAAGTAGGACATAAATGAATAAAAAATGAACAAATAAAAGTTTAATAAAATGTTTAATTATAAATAATTGTGTAAATGATTCCATTTATATTATGATTGAACCATTTTATTAACTTACGTAAGTTAAGGAAGCACATCTCCATTGAATTTAGTACATTTAGTCATCAATGTCATCTTTGTCTTCTTAAAGTCTGAGCTCCTGTTGAGCACTTCAGCTTCTGTCCCTCAAAAATGCCCAGTGCCCTAGAAGTTTGACTCCTTTACTCAAGCAATCTGTACAGTGTTAATAGCAACCCTGGGAAGGGTCTGGAGCCACTGTTCCACCTGGCCACGGATAACCAGGTCCTTTATCCAGCACAGGAAGTGTTACTCTGGGAACTCACAAAAATGAGCCTGACCCTGCACAGACTACCAGAACACAGTCCTTTGCAGATTTACTCAGAAGCAAGACCTGATGTGGCCATTCCCAGGTAGATATGAGCCATTTCCGCACCATGCTGCTATAGTGCTATTATTCCACTTTCAACATCCTGTGGAATGCTGGGGTTTGTAGTTTACTGAGGCCAATGAGTTCTCTGGCTAAGAATTCTAAAGCCCCCTCCCTAAACTGCAAACCCCAGAATTCCATAGGATGTTGAAAGTGGAATAATAGCACTATGACAGTATGGTGCAGAAATCATCATGGATTGGACTGCAAGCAGCCACAGCTTCCGGCTTGCAACGTGGCTAGGGGACTGAATGCTGCTTGCAGGAGGAGATGCAGCCCTGAGCAAGCCTCCTCATGAGGAGGAAGTCAGGGGCCACTGAACTCAGAAGGGCCGGGTATCTCAGCCATTCTATAGCTGTGAGGAATGGCATCAGAGGGTCAAAGAAATGTGCCCTGTGCGATCCTGGCCATAAGCCTCCAGAGGGTTATGTGAGATGGCAAGAGGCCCGTCAGGCTGGTCTGGAGTTCTGAGAGCCATGATCTCATGCAAAACTGAACACAAGTTTTAAAGGTGCTGCTGGGTCCCTCCTTCTTGTGCTTCCCTTTCCCCGCCCATTTCCGCACTAGCCTGTTCTAGCGCTATGATTCCACTTTCAACATCCTATGGATCCTGGGGTTTGCAGCTTCAGGAGGGACCGGCCGGCCCCTCCCGAAGCTGCAAACCCCAGGATTCCATAGAATGTTGCAAGTGGAATAATTGCGCTAGAACAGGCTAGTGCGGAAATGGGCCCCATTTCATGCTGTGACTGATTAACACAGCTATCTCGTTGCAAACTTCTGGAAGAGGACAATTATCTTTTCCTCGGTCTTCCTCCACTTGTCTTTTTTTTGTGTACAATTATTTATTTAGTTCATAACCCCACCTTTCAGCCAAGAAAGATAAAACAAGGTACAACTAAAAAACCTGGCAAGATGAAAGTTTTTTTAAAAAAAAAAACAACCAACAGTCAAACTAACAATCACATAAAAATATCCATAATTTAAACTGCTGTATATAGAAGCATTTAAAAGGCAAAACAATGTTGTTGTTGTGTGCCTTCCAGCTTCTGGCAACCCTAAGACAACCGTATGATCGGTTTTCTTGGCAAGACTGGTTCAGCCTTCCTTCCTTTGGCACACCCAAAGATCACCCCGGGGGTTTCTGTGGCCGAGCGAGGATTCAAACCCTGGTGCCCAAGGGTCCAAGTCCAATGCTCAAAGCACTGAATAAAGAACGTAACATGATGTTTTCAAAAAAGACGGTTACTCCGAGACCAAGGACTATGCAGTTGAAAAAGCTTGCAGCTGCCTGGGCCTCCGTTTTCTTTCCCAATGGAAGCAGCGTTCGAACTGTTCCTGCAAATTTCATTTTTGGAGATCCAAAAAGTGACCTATTTTGGGGAATAATAAGTTTATATAAAGAATAGGCTGCCCTGAATGCCCTCCTGGTTGCTTGCTATCTTGGGGACTCACACATGCATGCACGCACATGTGCATGCACACACACACACACACACACCCTTTACTGGGGGTGTTCCTACTGAGGATGAGAGGGGGAGCAGAGGAGGGAGGGTCCACCTTTTTGTTCCCCCTCCCGTCCCTGTTACCTAAGGCAACTGGCGCTGTGGTTGCCACGGCAACGGCGGCACAGTCCTGTGATTGTCCCCGGCATCCGCATCAGCACATCCCTGGAGCTATCAGCCAACTCTTTCATCCTTGTTCCTCTCCCCCTGCTGCTCCTTGCTTGGATGATCCAGCCCAAAACACCCAGAACGGGGGGGACCCCTTCTCACTCTTCAACCCTGTTTGCTTGCTGACTGACTTGCTTTTGCAGGGGAAAGAACACAAACCACAGCCACTTAAACCAGAACGAAGCAAAAAATACCTACATTGCCAGATGCCCAGACCCTAAACAGCTTGGGTCTGTGCCATTTGAAGGATTGCTTCTCCCTGTATGAGTCGGTTTGAACTCCAAGGTCTTCAGGAGAGGCCCTCCTCTCTGGCCATTTCCGTACTAGACTGTTAGTAGCGCTATGATTCCACTTTCAACATCCTATAGAATCCTGCTGGCCGGTCCCTCCCAAAACTGCAAAGCCCAGATTTCCATAGGATGTTGAAAGTGGAACAATAGCGCTATTAACAGTCTAGTGCGGAAATGGCCTCTGTCCTGCTACCTTCCCCGTGCACATTTGGTGCAAACAAGGGAGACGGGACGTTCTTGGTTGCTGCCCCAGGCACTGGAATTGCTTCCCTGGGGAGGTTGCAAAGGTCCCCTCCTTGCTCTCCGTCCCTGCCAAGCGAACCTTTCCTACTCCGTCAGGCATTTAAGAATGGACTGCAAAGGGCTTTTAATGGGGTGTTCTTTTGATGGTTTTTATAGCTTGCCTTTTAATAATTTTTAAATGGTTTTAACAATTCAGATTGTTTAATGGTTTCTTAAATCACACACATGCACACTCATATGCACACTGATGCTTTTTTTGGTGTGTAGTGGCTTTGTACACTGCCTCGGTGGGATATAAAATAATAACATAATGTAATTATAACATGACCATGAAGAAATTGGCTGAAATATTTTGCTCATGTCATGTGGGAAGGTTAAATGCTTTCCCCCAAGACCTTCTCACTTTCTTCCCTCTTTAAAGAAAAGAAAAGGAAAAACTGTATTTTTTTTTCCATTTCGAGAGTGGATGAGTAACTTCTGCAGGCAACCAGCTCCACACTAGTATTAATGATCTGCTGTTAAGAGCTTGTATGGCTCTGGATTCCTACCAGTAAACCACGCCATTTCCACACTAGACTGTTATAGCGCTATTATTCCACTTTCAACATCCTATGGAATCCTGGGGTTTGCAGTTTAGGAGGGGACCTCAAAGGCAAACCCCAAGATTCCATAAGATGTTGAGAGTGGAATAATATAAGGGTCTAGTGTGGAAATGGTCCAGGAAATGGAAGCGTGTTCCAGTTTATTTTTCAGCAGCTGGGTGTTGGTTCAAAAGAGTGCTTCCCAGCTTTTAAATATCAAGGAATTAGGAACTCCTGTTTTGAAGTTTGTGGTGAGAAGATGGTGAACTCTACCAAGGCCTCTGCTTGTAAAACCAGCGCTTGAATGAGGGGGTACCTGAGACAGCCCATTCTGTGCATGATTCCCCAACACCTGGAAAATAATTCTCTTGAGGATACATTAATATCTGGATACATTTATCACATTTTTTTGCAGAGGTGTTCTCCCAAGTGATGAAAAATGTCTGTTTATCATACGCCGTGCTTTTCCTCATAAACGTATCTTGCATCTGGCACACTTTGGCCATTTCCGCACTAGCCTGTTATAGCGTGATGATTCCAGTTTCAACATGCTCTGGAATCCTGGGGTTTGCAGTTTTGGGAGGGGCCAGCCGGCCCCTCCCGAAACTGCAAACCCCAGGATTCCAAAGCATGTTGAAACTGGAATCATCACGCTATAACAGGCTAGTGCGGAAATGGCCTTTGTTTTGTGGCTATGGGAAGCTTAACACAGCCCTACTTGGCAAGTCTCATTGCTGTGGCATGTACCCCTGAGGAAATCCCATAGTGGGAGGGGAGACATGAGTTAACCAGTTACCATTAACCAGTTAGCTGTATGCATGCTCCTTAACCTCTAGTTTGACCCTGGAGAGCCCGAGTCAATCCGTGCTGGACTGGAAGTGGTCGAACTGAGTATAAAGCAGCTTTGATAAGGTCAAGCTCAATTTGCAAATGAGCTGAGAAGTCATTAAAAGCCTTAGGCCGAGCAGTCAGTAGGAAAAGGGCAACCCAATTTATCATGAAGTTGTAGAACCTTGAAACATATGAATCCTGACTTCATGCTTCATAAGCAGCAGGATCAAAGTTGACCAGTTTCATGTGGACGTTGTCAGCCAACACAATAGTACAGGGAACCAAAATGGGACAGAAGTTGAACTGGGCATTGAGAGAACCTCTTGCAGGACTAGAGACTTAAAATCAGGTCTTTTGACTTCTCCTGAAAGCAGTGGTGCCTAGTGGCTCCCACATGTCAGTGTGAGGCTGGGAGTCGCTACATGTTTGGCCATTTCCACTAGACTCTCATAGCACTATTATTCTACTTTCAACATCCTATGGCCAAGGGCCCCTCCCTAAACTACAAACCCCAGGATTCCATAGGATGTTGAAAGTGGAATCATAGTGTTATAACAGTCTAGTGTGGAAATGGCCAGAGTTGCATCGATAATCTCCTTCGCCAGCCACCCTGCCAGCATTGTGGCAAACTCTCTCCCCGCGGCCCAATTCATGCCAACCCTGGAGTCTAGTCAGAACAGAGCTTTTTATTAAATCCTGCAGAACCTAACTTTATCCAATTTGCACATCTATTATGCTTTATTTTGAATTGTCTAAACTGTTTTTTAATGCAACCTGCTTTTAAGTGGAGCATGAATTTATAAATAATAAACATTATTGTTCAACGTTATCATTAAATAACATTAATGTTACCGTATAGTCCTGAATTGATTTTATTGTACGCCACCCTGAGATCCTCGGATATAGGGCAGGATGTAAATACTTTAATAAAAGGCTAAGGAAAACTTTGCCCTCCTACCTGGTAAGGCTGTTGTAAGGATATAGCACCCACACGTCTGGACTTAGAGACACTCCACCACCCAAGTGCAGCCTGGGCTTTACAAAGTCTCCCAAATTCTCCCACTAGACCACCCTACCGGCCTTCCCTGTCCTTCTTACCTTGCTATTGCTTCGCACACATCTTGTCCTCCCTGCGAGAACCTCAAAAGCAGAACCGTAGAAGCTTCTGCTGGGGAAGGCAGGCCGAAGCTACCGCTTGGCTGTGCAAAGGGAGGTTTGTGGCTGAGCAGAATAAATTCCAAATCTACAGCATGCGAGTGGCAGAAATTTGCCTCTCTTTCTGCCTGACACACAGGCCTTCTGTGCCGGCTGCGGCAGGGAAATTTCTTTGCATAGGAGAACAGAAAACCTGTTGTAAAAGGAGCAGCCATTTGCATGACTCCCCTCCCAGCAGGAGGAGAAGTTGGGCTACGAGGAAAGGGGGTTTTGCACTAAGGTTGTGACAAGCCGGGCTCATGGAGGGTTATTTTTGAAGCAAAATTTCTCTGTCACGCGCACCATATCCTCTGACAATCCCAAATTATCCTCTGCCATCTTACTTTTGAGCCACTGTGGTGTAATGATTTGAGCACTGGGCTATGACCCAGGAGGCCAAGACTGGCCATGGAACCCCAATGGATGATCTTGGGTGCACTGCACACTCTCAGCCCCAGAAAACTCCATAGCCGTTACCTCACTTGACTGTTATTTTTATTTATTTTTATTTTATTTATTTATTTGTATCCCGCCTCTCCATATGGATCGAGGCGGCGAACAACTTACAAATAGCATGTATTTCGAAACATTTCTATACATGCCCCCAACAAGCTGGGTACTCATTTTACCGACCTGCGAAAAGATGGAAGGCTGAGTCAACCTTGGAGCCTGGCAGGATCGAACTCACAACCTTGTGGCTTGCAGGACTGGCATTTAACCACTGCGCCACCAGGGCTCCTTATGGCACTATCATTGCACTCTCAACACCCTATGGAATCCTGGGGTTTGCAGTCCACGGAGGGGCCGGCCGGCCTCTCCCTGAACTGCAAACCCCAGGATTCCATAGGATGTTGAAAGTGCAATGATAGCGCTATAACAGTCTAATGCGGAAATGGCCCATGATAGGTTCACCTTAGGGTAAATTGGAAACAACAGCATCCCACTTTTTAACCTGCTGTTTAAAAATATCCCAATTTCTCTCTCCTCCTCCCATTTCCCCCCTGTGTCCCTGGCTTACTTCCATTGCTGCAAACTGAGTCCAAAGTGCAAAAGGAGCCGGCACTCAGTTGATTCAGCAAAGGAAAGAGAGGAAGAGGGGGCTGAATCTTGCCCTTCCCGTAGAATCCAGCAAAAGCAAACCCCTTTAGCCTCTCCCAGCTTGTGGGTTCTTCCTCATTCGTAGCTTTTTCCTACATTCTGATGTTGCTTGTCCACACGCGTTCTAGTTTTCATCTGCAAAATGTCAGAGGTACAACATCCCCCCACTCAATTTTTTAAAGGGGAAAAAAAAAAGACACAAAGCAAGATCCTAAACTGTATTTGCATAGGGAAATCTGAACTCACAGACTTGCTACCCCAGTGCTTCTTCAGCTATCTGGGGTGTGGAATCCACTTTCTGTTTTAACCTGCACATTAAAGGAGCTCCCAAAGGCAGTGAACATAATCTGGGGATAGATCCTTTAAGGTGTGAACGAAAACCTGGGGTGGTCCTCCCAACATGGAAGCCACCTCCAGCCACTGTCTCCATCCAAGGTGAGGTGAGGAGGTGGCCAGCGGGCAACACATCAACATGGGTGCACTTGTGGAGGGACAGGGCTTGCAATTTCCTTATGGACTGCCCTGAGCATACCTGGTTTCCTTCGATTTCAGAAGCTAATCAGACCTGAGAGAGATTGCTTTTCTTCCACCCTCTCTTTTGAGTCTTTAGAAGTTCTGTCTTTGAATGAGAGAAAGATGCCAGGTAGGGATGTAGGGACTTTGTAATTATTTGTTCTTGCAAACAATAGTGAATAATTCAAACCAATTTTTTTCCCTGCTGCAAGAGACGCTTTGAAAACTGTGGTTTTCAGTGAGTATTCAGAGGTCAGGACTTCTGTGTGCACAGGAAAAGTAAAAACCCATATGGTATTTTTGCACTGAAAAAAATGTGATTCTCTATACATGAAACTAGTTTAGTGCAGGAAAATATGACATTATTTTCAGGGAGCAAGCTTCTTGTGCTATTCCATCCCTAGTTTCTACACTGAAACAAGGTTCTTGGCATACAATCCCCCCTCTTCTTTTTGGTGCAAAATTGTCACTTATTTGACCAAAGGCAAATTTGGTCCAAAAGTTCCAAGGATGAATACCAGCAGCACCAGCACCTGGCAGACTCTGAAACCATGATGATGAGGATGATTTCACATTCTAGTAGTGCCATTTCTTTTCTTTTCTTTTTTACAGTTGTGCTCTTGTGATCCTCTCTGCAATGATTTCATTCCATGTGCCTTGGACTTGCTCCCAGAGCCGCTGAGACCATAGCCATTTCCGCACGAGGCTGTTATAGCGCTATGATTCCACTTTCAACATCCTATGGAATCCTGGGGTTTGCAGTTCCGGCTGACCCCTCCCGAAATTACAAACCCCAGGGTTCCATAGGATGTTGAAAGTAGAATCATAGCGCTATAACAGCCTTGTGTGGAAATGGCCCATGACTGGTGCTCCCACTGGCACCATCTTTTCTTGGGGGTGGGACTGCATGCTTTCATGGGTAAAGAGGTTGATCAGATGGCACCATTCGTGTCCGTACAGCACCATTAGCACACAGCTCAACCTGTCTTGGGGGAAGATTTCCCAGTGGATGGAACCCACACCCCCTTTTTGTTAAGAATTAGTAGGCTTGCAACCAATCCTTCTAAGCCACAGTGTTCTTTTCATCCCACCAAAAACTGCCAATCCATATTTTGCACGACATGTTTGCTATAAGAAGTCCAGCTGGACCAATTGGTAAACTCTACTGTATGTTTCTAAAGAAATTGCCACTAAAGAACTGACACCTCTCGCTTCAAGGAAGGAAAAGCTGTGGCAATATGGTAAAAGAAGACGGCACAGGGCAGGCAGAGAAGTCCTTAGCAGGAGGTGGGGATTTGCCCGCAGAAGTAAGTGAACCTTGGGGGAGGGCTCTGTTTTTGTCTGTGCCATGGTGGAAACCAGCAGAAAATGGGCCCCAGAACCCCTTGTCCCTCCACTCTTGGTCTTTGAAGAGCAGGCACAGGAGGGACAAGGGGTTCTGGGCCCATTTTCTGCTTGGAAACTCTTTCCCTGTTGAGAGAGGGGAGGTCACATTATCAGACTCCCTCCCTCTCCCCATCTGCTCATTCCCAAAGGCAAGAAAAGGCCCCTCCACACACACACCCGTCCTCCACCGAGGCAGCCATGGAGGTTTTCTAAGATCAGGCAGTGAATTGACAGGGTCCATTTTTTCATCTTGAAAGATGGGTGGAGAAAAGAGGGGGGTGAGAGTTTACAGAGGACTTGGGAAAGAGCAAGGGCTATGGATGAGGGCAGAGAGGCAGAAAGAGGGAGAAGGAAGCAGTGTTTCATCCAGCCAGGGTGCAGACCCCCGTATTGAATTCCACAGCCCAGTTCTATGATGGGAGCATGGATATATGGGTACTTCTGGGCATGTGCAGACTCCTTTCCTCTACACCAGAGAACTCAGATCCATCTACCTGCCACACAAATGGAATCAGAACTTCCTTCATCTATTTAAGAACAGACAATTTTCCTTGTACGATTTCGGCAGGAGGACCTTGCTCCCTTGATGTCTGGATGATCCCAAAGAGTCTTGTGGCACCTTAGAAGCTACCAATTTCTTCATCTTTGTGGTGCCACAGGGCTCTATGTTGTTTTTGGAGCAGAGACTAAACTGGATAGTTACCCAGCCTCCAAACGATAACGACATGGGAGGCACAATGATAAGACACACAAACTAACCAGCAAGGGCAACACAGGACGGTGCCAGACAGATGCTGCTTGAGCACAGGGCTTTGAATAACAAAATGGTGCTGGCTTGGCTTTGTCTTGTGTCCTCCAGAACACATCAGTCATGCACACAGGCTAATCCCAGTCCCCAGCAAGGGATGCTACTTACCTTGGGGGTGGACGGGGGTCTGCCTGATCCCAGGGGTGGATGCTCTGGCTGCAAAGTTTGAGAAGCAGGAAGAAAAGGGAGCTCCTAAGCCATCCACCTGGAGATGCTGCCGCCTCTTTATCTGCCTGCTTGCTGTTTGCTGCTCGTGCGCGTTCTTGCTTGCTTTCCCACCTGCTCTCCCTGCCTCCAGAATCCCTGCTCCTCCGCCTGCCTCCTCTTGTATCAGCATGTACCCCTCCTCACTGGAAGAAGGGAGGGCCCTCCGCCGCCTTTGTTCTCAGCCTTATTGGCTGCAAGGGGTGCCACTTACCACACTCACTGCTCCAGATGGGGGCTTGACTTGCTTCTGCCTCTGCCTGGCAGATCTTCCCCCGCCCCCAAATGAGCCTAAATTGTTCAGTGGGCATGATGCCTCACCTATGCGCTGCCCCGGGCCTCCCTTCTCCCGGCACACAAGAGACACACATCTTCCCTCCTACCCTGCCCATCTGTTCAGAGACAACGGCTGAGACCCTACATCAAGGAGGTGGAGTGCAATTTTACATTCAGGGAGCTGCAAGGTGAGACCACGTCAGTGAGCCGAAACACAGCGCAATCCAACGTGTAACGAACGTGAAATGCAAAATTGCAAAGTACAATACATACCAGCATGTGCCAAGGGCAATCTGCACCTGCAAGTGCCATGTGCTATGGCACCACATGTGCAATGCCACTCCATGCGCAGTTCTGCTTCCACAGCCCTCAGATGGCTATGAACTTTTGCATCAGCCAAAAATGTCAAAAATGGAATTTGCACAATGTAAAGGAGAGCAGAATATTATATTGCATGGGTGTGCGTGGGTGTATGGGAAGGTTTCAGAAAAGAACCAGTCTCCTTCAGACATCTCCTGATAATTCCATTGCATTTCCCTTAGGGAGGGGTGACCCAAGCCATTTTGCTGCCTGAGGCTCAGTATTTAATGGTGCTCCTGTCCCACTCCAGTCAAGGGGTGTTCAATACCTAAACTCCTCTCCCCCTGGTTATTTTTGGTGCATGACAGAGAAATCCTGCAAGCACCCCTCTCCTTTTCTCCTCACCCTGGCAGTAGAATTTCAATAACAATCCCTTAAGTAATGAGCTATTTGCTGCTTTTTCCTGATGCCCAACATTTGATGTCTGAAAAGTGGTTGTTTTAGTCTGTTCAAGGACAGGTTGGGGGTTGGTTGTGGCTGAGGCTGGGACAGGGGAGGGTGGAAGGAAGTGCTCCGTAGACCCCAGGTGGGTAGAGCACAGCCTTCCAGATTTCAAGGCATTACCATGCCCATCCAGATGATGGAGAGGAATGCTGGGAGTTGCAGTCCAACAAGAACATCTAAAGGGCTGCAGGATTCCCACCCGACTTTAAATGAAAGCATGGATATGGAAAACAAGTACTTAGAAAGTGGGAAATATTTATTACTGATTGGCAGAAACTGACATTTTTCACAGCCTCCAAACTTTGTGGCTGTGAGCAGATAAGGCAGAGGTGGGCAACAGCAGTAGGTCTGGGGCTTGAGAACAAAAAAACAGAGAGAAAAAAATACACAGCATGGCACTCTTCCCAAGGGAAAAAACCAAAGAAAAGAAAATTACTTGGCTCATGCCAAGTTTGGCAGGGACTCATTAGCGCATATCTATCTGAAACAGAGAATTTCTTTCTTTCTTTCTTTCTTTCTTTCTTTCTTTCTTTCTTTCTTTCTTTCTTTCTTTCTTTCTCCTTCTCCTTCCTTCCTTCCTTCCTTCCTTCCTTCCTTCCTTCCTTCCTTCCTTCTTTCCTCCCTTCCAGTATTTATATCCCACACTGTATCTGAAGACCTCAAGGCAGCTTACAATAAAACAATTTCAAGCAATAAAAAAAAATTTAAAAGACAAAAAAAAATCCAATTATTTTTCATTTAAAACCAATTTAAAACCATTTATGTTGACCATAGCAAATGTGCAAACTGGAGAAGAGCAATGAGGCCATAAGGGCTGGACCCTGGAAGGACACGACCATCACTGCCCACCAGGTCCCCAGAGGCATGGCGCGCATTACCCTTCCACCACACCTGGCAAGGCCTTCTTCCGTCTCCTCTCAAGATGTGCTGCCCCCACTGGTGGGCTCAGGGGATGGCCCCTTCCACAGACCCCCACTCTTGGGTGAGGGTTGGGTGGGTAGTGGCCCTTGAGATGCTTTTGGATCACAACCCCCAGCAGCCCCCTAGCCCTGCATTATCAATGGTGAGGCAAGCTGGGAGTTGCAGTCCCACCACCTTAGAGGTGCGTACGTCGACTGTACCTGGTTTACAGAGACTGAAAGAAGGGCATCCTTCCCAAATGTTGTGTGTGCTTCGTACTTTTGGGATCCTTATTTTCCCTGAGCAGAGACGGGGTACCCTCAGAACCCCACCACAAATCAGCCCTGCTGGCAAAGCCGTCTGCCTTAGTGGGCTTAACCCCTCCAGCCCCACGGTTGCAGCCCCACAAGCACCCAGACTCATTTCCAGTGTCTTCCCCCCTCTTCCTTAGGGGCTTTTGTTTTATCAGCCAGTGACACTTTGTGGCTTGTGTGTCTAATACTGGGATTTAGTCAGAACTTCAAAGGAGCCATCCAATGTATTGCACCCTTTCCATTTCACAGACAGATTTGGCAACTTCAGACAGCTGCTTTCACAAGTCCAAATGAAGGCCTTTTCCGCACTAGGCTGTTATAGTGCTATTATTCCACTTTCAACCTCCTACGGAATCCTGGGGTGTGCAGTTTAGGGAGGGGCCTTTGAGGTGTTAACTTTGATGCTCCTCCCTATACTGCAAACCCCAGGATTCCATACAAGGTTGAAAGTGGAATAAGAGCACTATAACAGCCTAGTGCAGAAATGTCCTAACCTCCCTTCCACCCTGGGCTTCCCTGACGTGGAAGCCATCTCTGGTGTAGACATTTGCCATGGAGGCTCCTTGGGGCAGGGGCTTCTCATCTATGAATCTCTAGAACATCCCAAGAACATTGGTCAAAAAAACCAACAAAATATTTTCCTGCAAAGAGATTCCTAATCCACAACTGCTTGGTTGTGTTTCCACATTTTCCCCCCCTTTTGGTTGTTTCTCCTTCGCAAATTGAAATTAAGGGGGTGAATTATCCCTCGGATGAATTTGCACCAGACTGAGACACACGGCTGATCCCCCCCCTACCCTGAGTCTGTGAGGAAAATCCCCCCCCCCAGACTCTTCCCGCAGTTTCCCCAGAAGTCCCTGCAGTTTCACCTGGTGCTGCTCAGCACCCCACAGGATCGGGGCCCCTCACTTGGCCACCTCCACTCTCCCCCCTCTCCCTGCCTCCATCCATGCTAAAGCAAAGCGACATTTTTCCTCTTGTGGGAAATAACGCCCTCATGATCTTTCTAAAAAGAGGGAGAAGCAGATTTCGGAAACAAATGTGAGGGGTTTCCATGGCAACCGCCCCTGGATCCGAAGCATCCCTCCCTCTGGCTCCCACCCTCCTCGGCGCTTGGCTGCAGCAAGGAAATTTGCAAGGAAATTTCAGGGCTCCGGAGGCTGCTTTGGCAACTGGAATGGGGGCTGCTTACGCCGGGGCTGGCAAAGTGCGGTCCTGGGGTGACACATTGGCCCCGAGCTTGCATTTGCAGCCTGACTTCCTGGAAATCTCCCTGTTCTGACAAAACAAGTGGAGGAAGAGGAGGAGGAGGAGGAGGTGGTGGTAAATGGCCTCTCTAAGAGGCATCCAGAGTGGCAGTTTACCTTTTAAATAGGTTGCACCCTCCCTTTTCAGCAAGACACCCATTTGCATAACCAGAAGTAGATTTCTGGTCACTTCTGGTCTTATTTTGACCATGTTGGGGCCTCTTGGGGAGTCAGTGTGGCTTTTGGGGTACCCACCACTCCTCTCCACCCATGGGCTTCCACAGAAGACCTGGGCCATTTCCGCACCGGACTGTTACATGTGCTATTATTCCACTCTCAACATCCTATGGGATCTGAGGTTTGCAGTTTAGGGAGGGGCCTTTGAGGACAGCCTTTGAGGCTCCTCCTTAAACTGCAAACCCCAGGATTCCATAGGATGTTGAGAGTGGAATAATAGCACTAGAACAGGCTAGTGCGGAAATGGCCCTGGACTCTTCCATACAACACAACTGCAGCCACATGAGCCCACTTGAGCAACCATGGCTGCATCTATCGAATCCTGGGATCTGTAGTTTGGGGAGGCACTAGAGCTCTCTGGCTGAGAATTGTAAAGACCCATCACTAAACTACAAATGTGAGGATTCCCTAGCATGCAGCCATAGCAAGTCAATGGGAACCCCAGCACTGGAACTGTATCCTGGGACCAGACTGCTGTTCTGCTTCCTTGCTATTGTTATTTTCTGTCAAGTTCCCTTCCATTTCTGGCAACCTTACAAATGAGAGACTCCAAGAGCCCCCTCGGTCAGCAACAGCATTGTCCTCTTTTCCAATGAACTCTGTCATTTCCTGATGTGTCCAAATTGCAACAGTCTCAGTTTAGTCATCTTGGCTTCTAGGGAGAGTTTAGGATTGATTTGCTCCGGGATGCCTTCATGCGTCCTCTTTGCAGTCCACGGTATCTGTAGAACTCTCCTCCAGCACCACACTTCAAAGGAATTGTTTCTCTTCCTGTCATACGCCCTAAACACCAGTATGTCCTGTTCCAAGAGAAACGGGGAAACCCAGAGAAACATCCAAGTCCAAGAAAGACACTGGAAATGACAAGAATGGTGTCTACTTGAGGACAAGCACGGGTGGCCTCCAGTAAGACTTTGGCTAGAAGAGATGCCACAGCTCCGGGATGGAGGCCATGGCTTTGCATGCTGAAGTTACAGATCAGGGAGGTGGGAAAAGGTCCGACAGAGGCTGTCCAGCAGAGGTTTGCAATCTGCGGTCCTCGGGCTGGACAGGGATCTCAGGCCACATTGGCCTTCAAGCCGAACAGATGCTGCTCTTGGCCTGGTTTCAGAAACTCTTTGCAAATGGTCAGTTCAAGTCTCTGGTCACTTCTCAAGTAGCCCACTAGATGGAGTGGAGGACGGGAAGAGAAAGAGAAAAGAAGCAGGAGAGAGAGAATAAAGTGGCATAGAGAGAGGGAGGGGGAGGAGGAGAGGGGTGGAAGAAGAAGAAAGGGGTGGTTGGTTAGTCTCCTTTTGGCTCTGACCTTCAATTTGGCCCTCAACAGGAGACACAAAGTAAACTGAGTCTTCACACTGGGTGTGCATAACATAAATCTTCACTTGTAAAATTATGCATCAATCGCATTTTGCAACCCTTGCATTGAATGGCAGTGTTGTTCAACAGAATGCACCTCCAGGTATTCGACAACATGCACAACTGAGCATGCAACCAAAGGTGCACCTGCAGTAATTTCCATGGAGCATCACACACACAACAGTTGTGAATACGCATCTACATGTGTCGCAGTATCACATGTTCAGCTCTGATTCTGTGATGTGGACATTTTGCATTAGGCAAAAATATCCAACTGCTTCCACAAGGGGAGCTGACACTTATGCAAGACATCAAGCATTCTGGCCAGGTTGTCCCCCTTGCCACCCTAGAGTGATTTTGCAGGTCACAGCAGAGAATGCCAGTTGAAATGGACCAATGGACTCACTCACTGCAAACAAGAAGAAATAAGGAGGGTCTCCAAACCAGCAGGACATCCTGCAAAAGAAACCAAGAGAGAGGGGAAAAAATGCTGTGCAAATTTACCAGAAAAGTATTTGTGAAACAGTAAGTAATATTATAAGGCACATAAGAAAATACCAACTAGCAAAGCCACTAGGCAATACAATGGTACAATATATAATGCCCCCAGTTCTAGTCTCTAGAGCAGCAGAAAAGAGGCTTGTTCCATCTTCCATATGACATCCCTTTAGATATTTAAACATGGTTATATCACATACATATTGTTATATTAGATCTACGTTGATGAGGTGTTCTTGGGCATGTTAGCATGCACAGTTTTTATCCTGCCTTCTTCTTCTTGTTAACGGTCTTCAAATCAAGTTCAACTTATGGGGACTGTATGGAAGAGAGACCCTCAGGCTACTCTGTTCTCAACAACCATGCTCATCTGGTCTTGCAGACTCAGGGCCCTGGGGTTTCCTTGGCTGAGTCTGTCTACCTGTAATGCAGCCTCCCTCTTTTCCTACTTTATTCCACTTTACCAATTATTGTCACCTTTTCCAATTAATCATGTCAGCTGATGGTGTGTCCAAAGTACGACAGCCTCAGTTCAGTTTAATCCTATTGGCTTTTAGGGAGAGTTCAGGCTTGATCTGCTCTCGGACTGACCTGCCTTCTGTGTGAGTGCTCAACTTATGGCTGTCTCATGAATTTCACAAGGTTTTCTTAGGCAATGAAAACTCAGAGGTGGTTTTATTAATTCCTTTCCTCTGAAACAGAGCCTACAGTGCCCGGTATTCAGTGATGTCCAAGTACCAACCAGAGTTGACCCTGCTTAGCTTCCAAAAACCTTCCTCTAAGGTTTTTTGGCCCTCAACTTGCTTTAGGGATCCTGAAGTCCTGGGATTCCGTAGCAGGGATTCCACAGGAGATATTCCCAAGAAATCTTGTCATCTATTTCATTTTGCAAACACTTGGGCATCACCAAACTTCCAAGCTAGGGCTTGAACCAGCAGAGGGCGCAAGTTGATGCATTTGCCAACAAAAACAGGTTTTCCTGCCTGCTAGGATTTTTAAAATATCGGTTTCTAAGCCGTGTGACACTCTAAAGGCACCAGATTTCATCTGATCTTGGAAGCTAAGCAGGGTCAGCCCTGGTTAGTTACTTGGACAGGAGACCACCAATGAATCCTAGGTGCTGCGGGTTGTATTTCAGAGGCTGTATTTCGGAGGCAAAACCACTTCTGAACTTTTCTTGCCTGACAAAACCCTGGGAAACTCATGGGTTTGCTTTAAAAGTCACTGGGCAGCTTGAAGGCACGTTCCCACAAACCATGACAGAAGAAAGAGAGCAGCCCTGTCCCACCGGACTCCTCAAAACGGAAGGGATTTCTGTCATCCCTTATTCTGTGGGGACTGAAAATGGGCACGGTGAGTGGATGAGATGCTGCGTGTGAGGAAGTGGGAGGTTTAGACCATTTCTGCACTAGACTGTTATAGCGCGATGATTCCACTTGCAACATCCTCTGGATTCCTGGGCTTTGCAGTTTCGGGAGGGGCCTTGGACATGATACGGACATGTCCAAAATATGACAGCCTCAGTTTAGTCATTTCAGCTGCTAGGAAGCGATCAGGCTCATTTTGCTCTCAAGTCCATTTATTTCTCTTTTTGGCAGTCCAGCACAGCCGCAAAACTCTCCCCCAACACCACATTCAAAGGAGCCGATGATGTTCTTGCCGTTACCTTTCTTCACTGTCCAGCTTTCACAACCATGCATAGAAACCAGAACCGCCTTGGCATGGATGATCCTGACTTTGGAGCTTAAGGATAAGCCTTTGCACTTGACCCATTTACACAGTTGCCAGCCCCCCACTTGGAAAGCAATGGGGATTTTTACCCCCAGAGAAAGAAGTGGTGACGGATGCCTTTTTGCTTTGCTAAATGGCTGCATTTGAGCACGGCTGCTCTGGAACCAGAGAGTTGCCCTTGAATCCTGCGCGGATAGCATCGCTCGCCCCCCATATCAAGCAGGGTCAGATTTCAGGGCTGAAATGCCCACCCCTCCGGAAGGCTGCGCAGAAGAGCCCCTGCCTGCCTCTGACCTGGTTTTCTTCTTCCTTGGAGCCTGAGAGGTTGCATCCCTTGCACACGGAAGAGGATGCGCCTCCTTTTTGTGCATGGCTCTCAGCACAGCTATGACCATATATGGGAGAGACGATGCGCCTTCCTCAGCAGAAGCCACATCCGAAAGTGGGGAGGGAGGGAGAGGAGGCGGGAGAGGGGGTCCCTGGCGGACAGTTTTCTGTGTCACTGTGCAGCTCTGCCTTTCATACACAGTCAGCGCCTTCTGAGCGAGCGAGAGGCAATTTGCCTCTTTAGCAGCCTGTGGTCCCTCTGGGGGGGGTGCGGGGGAGGCACAGCTGGGCTTGCTTTGGACTGGCTCCATGTTGAGCTGGCCCCTCTCCTACCGACCACAAAACACTGCCCACTTCTTTCTGAAGTTTAAGAGGCAAAACGCAAGAGCCTGCAAGGGCCCATGGGGTCAGGCATCAAGCTACTAAGCACTGCCCATGCCGTTGTTATGTGCCTTCAAGTGGACTCCGACTTATGGCAAAACTGTCATGGGGTTTTCTTGGCCATATTTCTCCAGAGGAGATTTGCCATGGCCCACCTCTGATGCTGAGAGAGTGTGATTTGCCCAAAGTCACCCAAAAGATTTCCATGGCTGAGTGGGGGGATCAACCCCTGGCCTCCCGGAATCTCCCTGGTGGGAGAGGGAGCCCCTCCCCATGGCCTTGGAGCTTTCTCAAGGCCGGGGGGGCACCTTTCATGGTTGTGTAGAATAGGGCATTCCAGCAGGAATGCATGTAACATCTGCCAAAATGATCTCTTCTATGCAACAGTTAAAGGCAC
Source organism: Ctenosaura bakeri (assembly GCA_948474755.1). Lineage (NCBI taxonomy): Eukaryota > Metazoa > Chordata > Lepidosauria > Squamata > Iguanidae > Ctenosaura > Ctenosaura bakeri. Next base: position 317,847 of record CAOLHI010001157.1, read on the forward strand.
AGGAGCCCTCTCCAAATTTCCATCTGGCAATCCTAGCCTGTCCTGATGCAAGATTTTGGCTCTAATGGCCTGATTCATGCCAAACTATTCCCTTGCAAGGTCCCCAGCATGGTCAGCTCCGCTTGGAGAGCCTTTTAAAGTGCATACTGAAGCCCAGGGCGGATTCACTTCCCCACCTGAGTTGGGAGTCAGGGGCTGCCTTAGGAAAGGGAGAGAGGGAGGTTTTAGAGTCTTTAGGTTTTAGGGGAGGGGGGAACGAGCGGGACGACTCTTTCGGCCCCTCAAAGGAGGCCCTGGGCATCCGCGTGGGTCTTCCCTGGTCCCCACCTGGTCAGCCTGCAGCAACTTCAGGCGCTGCTGCAAAGTGCACCGTCTCCTGCACACACACCCCCACAGTGCATCTCTTCCACCCTCCAAGGGGAAGAAGGAGCAGGGGTGGATTTGGGGGATGGAGAGAGGGATGTGCCGCCTGTCCGCGGTTGGCTGTCTCCATGGAGACGCAGGACCAAGTGACCACCCCTGGGATGCTCAAGGAGGCAGAGGGAGAGAGAGGGTCGCTGCCGACGCCCCCCCCGCGGCGTTTGGGCCAGGGGGGCAGCTCTCTGTCCCAGAGAAAGGATGGTGTGGGCTTCCGTGGGGCGGCCAAGGGATGCCTTCACCTTCCTTGTCCTCTCAGGGTGGCAGGGAAGCTGCAGTGGGGAGTGGAGGGAAATCCTCGCCGGGTTTTAGTCTGAACTTTAAAGGAACTCTTCAAGGTTCTGCCCCTCTTTGGGGAATGGGGCTAAGCACTTTCAATAACTGTGTCAAAGTTTAGACTGGGGTGGGGAGAGACCCCAAGGGCCATCCAGCCTAACCTCCTGCCCTGCAGGGATGTCCTCTTCCAACCTCTGTTTAAAGACTTCCAAGGGAGGATCCACCAGTCTCCAAGGCAGTCTATCCCACCGCCAGACCGATCTTATTGTCAGGTGATTTCTTCCCAAGGTTTAGGCGGCAACTCCTTTCTTGCAATTTGAAACCACTGCTTCGGGTTCTAGTCTCCCCGGCAGCTGGCTGTTGGGCCAAAAGTGGCCCTCGTTGCACCCATACTGTAACTGATAATTTTACAAGAAATGGCCTGTTTTAATGGGCTGTACTTCTTGGAAGCTAAGCAGGGTCAGGTTTGGTTAGTACTTGGATGGAAGACTGCCATCAAATACCAGGAATTACAGGCAAAACCACCTCCGCATATTCCTTGCTTAAGAAAATCCTGTCAAATTAATGGGGTTGCCATAAGTTGACATGTGACTTGAAGGCACAGACACACAGACACACACACACAGTTTTTATTTTTTGTGTTAAATGGCTTTAAATTTCTTGATAGCTTAGTACTGTTTTAACCAGCACTTTCTGCATAAGTTTAACCACATATGTCTTTGTGATTCTTCTCTGTCTTGTAAGCTACCTTGAGTCTCAGTTTGGGGAAAAAGCAGAGTATAAATAAAGGGATGGATGGAAGGGAGGAATTCAGAGGCACGTGGCTGTTTCCCCCACTGAGGCTTCCTCCCTGTCTCTTGATGGTTCTCAAGGGTTCTGCCATTTCAGATCCATTCAGGTGGCCACGGATCCTGCAGCCAGACCTTGCAAGGTTGAGATCCTTTCTCCCTGAGACTCCCAGATGCACTCACACATTTCCTTCCCAACGACAGGCAGTTCTTGCCGTATTGCCTGCTAAGTTTGCTGGCAGAGGCTGGCGAAGGGGTTACTTGTCAGAACTGATCAGCATCACCTGGGTTGCCCGTTGCCTAGGATGAAAGATCTAGTTCAGGAGGCTAATGCATTCACGGCAGGCCCGCAGAGCACCCTCGCCGCAGTTTTCCCCCTCACGGAGAAGCCTGCCTCGGAAATGGGGCCAAGATCTTTCCCTTTCTGGCCAAGAGCACCCTGTGCCCCAGATTCCCCCCATCCTCCACTGCCAGTAAAAGCATGCCTGCCCAGCCACACTTCACTGACATTTGCAGCTCGGAGTGATGAGCCAGCAATATATCTCTAGTTATGCAAATCTTCCAGCCTCCTGCGTTCGTTCTGGGTGAATACCCATAATAAGCATCCCTGACAGCCTTTGAAGACCAGCTGTTGTTTGCCCATCTGGGCGCATGCAGAGGGTGGGATCCTGAGCTCTGGATCAAGCTCTGGGAAGGTGCGGGGGAACAAAGCGATGGGTCGAGTGAGTCCCCTTTTTAGGACTGGGGGACAGGGGTCACCCAAGGTCACTGAATTTGGAATGCAGGTGCCAGTCAAGAAGAAGGAAGGTGTGGCAGATGCTTTCAGGATTTGCTGGTGATGGGTATAGTTTCCAAGGGGCGGGGGTGCTTACATTCATGGAGAATATTCAGCTAGGAGAGCCATCTCTCCCAAGCGGATTACTGGATGCTTTTCCAATATAGATGTTTCCCCATCACCTTCTAAGGTGGTGGTGGTGATGATATCTGGTGCTTTACAAGAGAAAGCTCCCTGCTCTCAGGATGACTGGAAATGTGCTGGAAAGAATGTGAGAAGCTGACCTTCCACTGAGTCACATCATCATTGACCAGTTCATCAGTGTTGCCTGCTCTGACTGGCAGCCACCATGCTTTCCGGGATTTCAGGCAGGATTCTTTCCTAGTCCTACCTGGAGATCCCTGATCTTCCCTCCTGCTGGTGTCTTGTTGAAATCCTAGCCAGGTCCAACCCTGCTTAGCTTCCAAAACCAGACAAGACATGATGTGGTTTGGGTAGTAAGGTGACGGATGGCCTTTCCAGGAAATACCCCTATGCTGAGTCAGACCGTTTGTTGCTTTGGGTGCCTTCAAGTCATTTCTGACTTATGGCAACCCTAAGGTGACCACACCATGGGGTCTTCTGAGTCTGAGAGTGTGTGACACACTCAAGGTCACTCAGTGGGTTTCCATGGCTGAGCAGAGAATCCAGCCCTGGTCTCCAGAGTTGTAGTAGTCAAACACTCAAACCACGACACTACACTACCTTGGCTCTGAAAGTTCACCTAAATAGCCCAGTCAACTCTGGGTGGCAGCAGGAGCTCTCCATGCAAGATTTGTATCCCAGCCCGCTTTGGAGCTGCCCCCAGTGACTGACCCTGGGACCTTCTGCATAGGGAGAGAAGCAGCTGCCCCCTTATAGTGAGTGAAAACCTCGCTCCATTCAGCCCAGTACTGCCAACTCTGATTGGCAGCAGCACCTCTCTACATTTGAGGTAGGATTCTTTTTCTAAACCAACCTAGAGATAGAACCATAGAAGGTGGAGCCAGAGAATCTTAGGGCTGGGGGCCATGCCAGGATTCTTCCCAGGTGGTCCCCCAACCAGGTCCAACCCTGCTCTAATTTCCAAAATCCGGTGAGGTTGGGTGCATCCAGGCTAGCAGGCCAGTTGGCACCCAACAGCAGTCCAGCAGGGCAACAAGGAAAGATGCCACAAAGGGCCACAGGTGAAATCCGGATCAGCCCCACCATGGCTCCTCTAAAACAGACCTAAAGTTCTAGCTCCAGTTCTTCAATTCCTACTACGCTTGAGCACAAGGAAATTTCTGTATGGAGAAGGACTCAGGATGCAATTATTTTTCCTGCAAAAATATTATTGTAGGGGGTGGCTCAGTTTCCTGGGTGCTAAGAGAAGTTGAAAAGGCACTGGATAGCCTATCGTCATGCAAACTCACACACCAGTTACAACCCCTAGCAGCCAGTGGCAACAAATGGCTTCCATATTATTCCAGGTTTTAGTCCCTTCCAGGTTTTTGCTTGAATCATCCAAAGTGCTGAACCAGATTCCTCCTCCTCCTCCTCCTCCTCCTCCTCCTCCTCCTCCATCATTTTGGCACCTTGGACAGCTCCTTGGCATTTTAGCCTAAGGCCATTTCTGCACTGAACTGTTATAGCACTATGATTCCACTTTCAACATCCTATGGAATCCTGAGGTTTGCAGTTTTGGGAGGGGCCGGCCATAGGATGTTGAAAGCGGAATCCTAGTGCTGTAACAGTCTAGTGTGGAAATGGCCTAACATGAAGGTTTCTGCTCAGGGTCCCACTGGTGGGGGGCAACCAGTTTGACCCTCCTTAGTCCTTGTCTGATGGTCCAAAGTGAGTGAGTAAATTGGACTGTCTTTTTTCTGGAGCAACGATTAGGCTGGCTGGGGTGCAGCAGACATTAGCTGGAGGACTGGAGACCAGAGAGACTAGAGTTCAGCTCCTCCCCCAGGCCAGGGGCCACCACCCCTCCAGCTAACGGCCCACCCCACAGGGTTGCTGTGAGGATAAAAGCAGAGGAGGGCTCTGCCCCGAGCTCCTTGGGAGAAAGGTGTTAATGCCATTAACAGAGTCTAATTAGAAGAACAGGTGGGACAGCCTAAACAGAAGGTTGAAGAGAAATCCGGGCCAACAGGCATTTGTGGGTAGATGAGGAGGGTCAGTCCCTGCTTCGTGTGCAGGGAGGAGCTCAGAGTCCCGGGAACCAGATCGAGCATCACTAAGGCGACCTGAGCTCTCCGTGGCTCTGCTTGGCTTCGTAGACAAAAGCTGGGACTCACAACGACGGACCTTTGGTGGTGGCCAGCCCCTCATCCGTGAATGGCTAAGGCCACCCGGCAATTAAAAAAGAAAGCCAGGAGGAGGAGGAGGGAGAAGAGGGGAAAGGCACTCTGCACATGTTCCAAGGCAGGGCGCTTTTTGTGCAATGCCCCGCCCCGCCCTTGGGCATGTGGGCAGGGTGAAGGCAGACGCCCGGCTCTGCCTTTCGCCGAGGTTCTTCCGCTGCGGGGCAGAGACCTCCCTGGGCCCCAGGGGGTGTCCGGAGCCCCTGAGCTCTGGCGGCCTCTTGGGCTTCTGGGGGCTGCCTGGAGAGAGAGAGAGAGAGAGAGAGGTGTGCCTCTGTGTGTGTGTGAGAGAGAGGGAGGGAGGGAGGGATGCCGGGGGGAGGAGGGGAGGCCCGGCGCGGCGAGGGTTAATCTGCCCCGGCCGCCTTGCACCGCAGACGTCACAGATGTTGGCGAGGGAGGGAGGGAGGGAGGGAGGGGGCGGGCGGGCGGGGGTCTATGGTGGTCTTTGTGAGGCGTTCGGTCCGGAGCGCAGCAGCCGCACCAGCCGGGCGCTCTCCCCGGGACGGACGCCCCTGGCCCCGGCGCGGAGGGCAGGCGGAGGGACCCCCCCCGGTTCTCCTCGGCGTCGCCGCCGCCGCCGCCGCCCGGGCTCCGGATCGAGGCCGCCCCCCCAGCCCCCGCGCCCCGGGGGTCTTCCCAGCCCCTCCCGCCCAGGAACCAAGGTGGGTTTCTCGCTCGCTCTCTTCCATCGGCCAGGGGGGAGGAGGAGGGGCGGGGGGGAGATCAAACGGATTGTTTTTGGCATCACAACCCCCCCCCACAAATGCAGCAGAATAGCCCCCCTCACAGGGTCTTGGAGGCCCCCCCACACATTGAGGGGGAAATATTCCCCCTGCAGGGGGGATCGGGGGCATCGCAGGGCTCTCGGGGCGTCCGCCTTGGTGGGGCGGGTTTCCGGCTCCCCCTTGGATCCCGCTCGGCCCCCCGGCTGCCCCTCCGCCTCCCCCCCGTTTCCTGGGCGCCGCCGCCGCCGCCGCCGGGAGCCCCCAAGGCGGAGGGTGCGCGAGGGGTCCCGCCCTGGGCGAGAGCCCGGAGGGGGAACGGGCACCGCTGGAGGCCGGGGGGCGCGCAGGCCGCCTCCCCAGCAGGCACGGGGGGCTCCCCCTTCCCTCCCTCCGCCCGTCCTTCGGGTGCCAAGCGGGGCCGGGGCTCTGCCTCGCTTCTCCCGCCTGTAAAATGGGTGGAGCGCCGGGGGGGCGAGAAGGAGCGGTCGGCAGGGCGGCCCTCGCTGGCCGAAGCTTCGGCTCCCGCCTCTCCTTCCTCCCTGGGGACCCCCCCTTTTTCCCCTGCAGTTGCAGGGAATTAGATGCCCCCACGTTGCCCTCGCCCGCTTCCCCTGGAGAATTAAACAGCGCCCCAATAAACAGGAGAAGCCGCCACCGCTGGGCTGGCTCCGGGAAGTTCTCCTCTTCTCCTTTTGGGGAGGGGGCTCTGGCTCTTTCCCCGTGGAGCTCCACGGGCCATTTTCATTTTCACCCCAGCCCGACACCTCCGGCTGCCCCCCCCCGGCACCAGGGTGGTGGGAGATCCCCCTGCCCTTCGCCGGGCGATGCCGCCCCCATCGAGTGAGCGCCCGACCTTTGCCTGGGGTCTTCTCCCCCCTCCACCGGGACGGGCCTCCCTTCCCTTCCTGACCTTGGTCCGGACAGAGGTCACTGTCTCCGGGGACAGGGGCAGAGGCGGATCAAGAGCAGCCCTATCACCTGACAGCCGGATTATCTTTTCAATAACAACCTGGTTATTGGCAATAACAGCCTGATGATCACCAAAAGCTGTCATCCTGGAGGAAGAGTCCAGTTTGCTCCCCTGCCTCCCTTGGCTAATTTTCCCCTTCCTTCCTTCCTTCCTTCCTTCCTTCCTTCCTTCCTTCCTTCCTTCCTTCCTTCCTTCCTTCCTTCCTTCCTTCTCTCCTTCTTTTCTTCTTTCTCCCTACCTGAGAATAACCAGCACAGGCAAAAAGCAAGGGGGTGAAAAATTGCTGCCCCCTCCCCTGTTCTCAGAAGCAGGAGATGGGGGGGGACGTCATGTTCCTGGGCAGAAAAGGGGGTCCCTGTGGTGCGGGTCTGTCTCTTGCCGCGGGCGATGTTGCCCCTCTCCTGGGCGGTGGCAGAGCTTCTCCTTGGAAGGGATCTTTGCCACAGAGTAAGTGGAGGGAGGGGTTTCTGTTTGGGAGGAGGATAATGATAGGTACTGCAGTGGTCTCTACACGGAGGGAGCTCCCTGTGGAGCGTGTGTGTGTGCATGTGTGCATGTGTGTGCAGACTCATTAAGAAAGAAAACAAAACAAACCCAGACCGGCTCAGCCTCCCCGGCCCTCCCAGGGTTGATTTAGGTCACCCATTGATGGAATTTGGAACAAGGGATTCCAAGGGTGGCTGCCTTTTCCCTCTCCCTTCTCACAGTCTCTCACAACTGGGGCAGAAGAGGTGTGTTTGCTCACCTCTGCTTGTTTCTCCTTGCTTTGGCAGCAATAGCAGGTGGGCCACATGTGGCCCTGGGACCCCATCTGCCCCCCAAGCTGGTTTTGGCAACCCTTAACCCCTCCAGACCTCCCAGGAGTCTCTTTTCTGGGCCAAAGGGAAGGGGAAGGTGGAGGAAAGGGGTTGAGTGGCTTTTCTGTGAAGCCTCCAGGAGTGGCAGCCCACCTTTTAAATAGGTTGCATGCTGCCCCCCCGCAGTACTATTGAACGTTTTTTTAAGAAAAACAGTTTTTCACAACTAGAAGTGGACTTCTTTTTTTGTGTATGGGGGGTTTGGCATTCTTTGGGCATTCTGTGCAGACCCTGGAGGGTGCCAGGCCAGAAAATGGGTCCCTGGACCTTAAGACAGTCCCCCTCCTCCCTGCGCACACTAGATAAACATAGAATCTGGCCCATCTTCCTCTTTCCTGTGGCTGCAGAGCCGTGCTACAATGAACTGGGAAGAGGTTACACCACCAATCTTTCAAGCAGGCTTGCTGAGCTCCCAGCTCGACAACTGACAACCGTTTAGATACAAATCCGTGTGCTGGTTTTAATCGCCTCGCTGTTCTTTTCTGGCTTCCTGGCTGGGCAGGCAAACTTTCACAGTGGGGAGGCATGGAAGAGCATGAAAGGATGGGAGAAATGTAGGAAGGCAAGATCGGAAGCCTTTCACCTTCACGCGTGTTGCCAGAGGCAAAGGGAGCGGAGCCAAAGCAGGATGCCAGGATGAGAAACCAGAGCAGAAAGGCAGAGGCTGAAGGCAGCACAGTTTAAGAAGGATTTCAGCAAGCTGCTGCAATGGGTATTCAGAAAAGAGTGACCACGATGGGAAGGGGTCTGGAAGCCAAGCCTTGGAGGAAGCATTGTGGGTACTGGGTGCATTTAGCCTGGAGAAGAAGTAACTGTGCAGTGATGTGATAGGCATCTCTAAACATCTTTAATAATAAGATCATCATCATCGTCTTAAAACATCTGAAGGGCTGTCATCACATCCAAGAAGGAGCAGGCTTCTTTGCTGCTGCTCTAGTTGCAAGATTGCAAATTGCAAGAAAAGAGATTTCTTTTAGACATTAGGAAGAACTTCCTGATGGTTAGAGCTGTTAGACAGTAGAGCCTATTCCTTGGAGGGCATTGGATTCTCTGTCCTTGAAGGTTTTTAGAGAACTTGAATGGCCACCTCCCAGGTGCACTTTAGCTATGAATTCTTGCGCTCATGTTGAAAGAGCTTGTGAGGCATGTTACTGGGAGAAGGTATGTCCCAGTGAGCAAACTGCACAGAGAATCAAGCCAAAAAGGCGAGAGCAAATCTTCCCTGGAGTCTTGTGTCCAGTCCTGGGCACCACAGTTTAAGGAGGGTATCCACAAGCAGGAGTGTGTCCAGAGAAGGGTGAAGGAGATGGCAAGGGGGCGAGAAAAAAGACTGGAGATGCTTGAGTGACTTGGGGATGTTTAGCCAGCAGAAGAGAAGAATGAAAGGTGATACGATAGAGCCAGCTTCAAATATCTGAGGGCTGCCATCACATGGAAGATAGATGAAGATGGTGTTCTTCTGCTCCAAAGAGGAGGGCCTGGATTTCAATTGATTCAAATGACAAGAAAGGAGACTCCAGTTAATTAGTGGGAAGAATTTTGTGATGGTAAAAGCTGTTTGGCTGCAGAATATAGGCTGCCTTGGAATGTGGTGGACTTTCTCTTCTTTGTTGGAGGTTTTTTAGACAGAGCTTGGACGGACTTGTCTCCAAGCTGCTTTAGCTGTGGATTTCTGTATTAGCAAGGGCTAGATTAGATGGCACTTGTGATAACCTTTGAATTCTATGATTCTATAAACTGTCTTTTTTTTTTTCAAGTGAGTAAAATGGGACCAGGAGCTGAGTCTCAGAATAAAAACTTTTGTGTTGGTTGCTCTGGCCACTTTGGAATTGCAGTCTTTGATTCATAAATCCAAATGACGTAATTGCCAAATTGTTGCATTCCAGTGTCTCCTGTGTTGACAACCCCACCTCACCTGCACAGGTGCTTTTTCAGGAAGACGTCCAGCACCGTCTTTGGCAAGGTTTCCCACCCTGCATGCAATAGCAGCCAGGGGGTTCCTAGGCGTGGTTCTTTCCCCCTGGCCGCTGGTGGGCTGCAGAGGTGAACACAGGCTCATTCTGGCTGCTCCTGAACACTGAGGGAGGAAGAAGCAGATTTACAACGTGGGTAAGAGGCTCCTCCATCTTCCCTCCATCTCTAATGGCAGCTGGAACCTAGGAGCACCCTGGCAGCTGATGAGAGGCCAAGGTGATGAGGTGTACCAGCATCAGCCAGCGGGACCCAAGTCGTCCGGGTGGTGAATCCACTCCAAGTTTTAGATGTGGGTTGAAAGGAATTGTCTAATGTGCTGAACCATCTCCTGGAACTAGGTTCAGTGATTTGGAGAGCTCCTGCAACACTATCCAAAACCTGGAGAGGACCCACCAGCCACCTTTGGCAACCACCCATCTGTTGGGGCTTGCTGAGAGAGCAACCAGGCAGAAGGAGCAGCCTCCTCTGCGTTCTCTAAATAGGCTAGCAGAGTCTTATTTTTTGCCAGCGTGCTGCAGGTCTCAGTTAGCCTACTCCAACCAAGAAAAGAGCCCATCAAAGTGCAGAAGAATGACCTCTGCTAAAGATGGTTCTCTCTGGCAGCTCATCCTCTCCAGGATCCATCAAGCTCAGAGCTGATGCCTTGAAGGACAGCAGTACATTGCCCTCACCCTTGACCTCTTTCCCTCCTTTTGTTTTCCATTTAAATCTCCAGAGTAGACTCAGCAGAAGTTGTCTTGTCTGGTGGATTTGGTGCTGGAGGATGCTTAAGCTAATCTCTACTGAAATGCATAACTTGATTAGCATTTCGGGATTTACAAGGAGCGAACAAGCCGATCTGGGCCAGGAGCTTGGAAACAAAGGCCGTAATCCACAGGAGCCCACAAAAGCTTTCCCTCAGTTTCTACTAAAAATAGCCATGAGACAGGAGGAGGGGAGGGCAAGATTTGGCCTCCAGCTTTCACTCCTTTTCTGCCTCCTCTCCTTCCCATCCCATTTTGCCTCCCTAGACATGCAAAAGGAATTGTCGGTGACGATGCAGGGGTACAGCATAGAATCTTAAGCCTTAGAAAGGGCCCTCTGGTCCAACCCCCATGCACAAATAAACAACTAAAGCACCCCAAAAGACGTCCAACTGGCCTCTGCTCAAAGGATGGAGAATCTACCCCTTCCAGGACAGCCTGTTCCACTGTCAAACAGCTGTGCCACCCATTCAGTTCTGTTGAACCACTTTGCCATTCAACACAAGGCTTGTGCAGCACACTGAAGACATAATGCCACCAATGGAGGTCTAAGTCAGGGCTTTTCAGGCTATACCTGATGTGGGGGACTGGCAATTATTGTTTTCCAGTGTGCTGTGCACATTGGCTGCACTTGCTTCTTTCTTTCCTGGGAACTTGCCAGAGACTGGCAACCAATGACTCAGGACTGGCAGAGATCCAGGAACGTCCAACTCTGTAAGCAGCACTGATCTTTGCCATGCAACTACAAAGGAAGACCTTGGCCAGGAAGTGTGTGTGTACAAATACATTGGTGTGCTATATTTGTGTATGTGTATGTGTGCACTCAAGATGTAAAGAATGCTCACACATTTTTTGGGCCTTGGCACATTGAGACAGTCCATTGAGATCAACTTGAGATCAACTTTCTGGGAGACTATTCACATTTGCGGGGGGCGGTGGAATCATTTGTGAAAAACATGGGGTCCACTGTGTGTCAATGGAGGATGGATGGATGGGTAGTATGTGTAGCATGTACTACACATTGCTGAATATTCTCAGAATATTCTGATAATATTCTTCCGTGAAGACGAAGCCCCTGTGCCACTCACCCAGCAACAACAGGGGTTCATTTTGCAGACTCCTGCTTCCACCCAAGGGCACAGCATGATCCCAGACACCTTAAATCAGCTCTTTGGAGGTAAAATGCTTAGCTCATGGGAACAGTCTGGAAACCTGACACTGGGTTTTGTCTCTCCCCATTTCCCTCTGCCTTCCACACTGCAGGATTTTCCCAGTTGATGAAGTGTTTCATGAACCCTACAGAGACCCACATCCTGCTCTAGAAGTTTCTGAAGCATCCCAAACGGAGGTAAAGAAAAAAAGAAAAAGAAAGAGACCTATCTTCAGGTGGATAAACAGGGTTTTTGCCTTATTCCAGCAGGGCTTGGAGTACTGCTGAGGCAGGACATGAGGTGGAGATGGAAACCAACATGAAGTTAGGCCTTGGTCATCTCCTGTGTTCTAAGGAGAGGGTACAATCCAGGGGATCTGGTGTGGGATGACATTTTTAAAGAGACAATGGCCAAGATCCTGCACTGGGCACTTAGCTAAAATGTCATGGCTGCACTTCATGTCCTTCTCCAACCCTCAAAACCCACCTTAAAATCCAGCCACCTGCTCTACTGAGGGATAGAGTTCTGTGGTGTTGGTGGGCATGGTACCAAAGGAGGCCACATCCAGCCCCTTCCTGCAAGTGCAATGAGCAGAAGCAGGAACTCCTGCAGCTCCTCTTTAAAATTCTCCATGTCTTTCAGCTCCCTGGCAGGAGGGGCTTGGACACACCATCCTTCAGCACTCTCCTCACCAGCTCCACTGAACTGCATCCCTTGGAACGTTTGCCCAGATCCTAAGGTGGCCAAGCAGAGCTGTATGGCTAGAGGACCCCAGAATTGGTGGGAGGAGCTCCAGTTCCTGAAGATGAGGTTCAGGAGGCTGAGCCTCTTCCTATAATGATGAGGCAAAATTGAACCACCTAGAGTCCTATGCAATTGAGCCTCCCCCAGATACGAAGACAGTGATTGTCACTGAGTCCTCACAGGAAAAATGAAGGCCACCTAACATCTATCCTAGGTGGGCTTCCTTGGGGGTAAGAAATGTTGCATATGAGTGTGCTTCTAAGTGCACTTTGTCCTCTTAGGAGTCATATTTCAGCACATTTCAGCAAAAATGGGTGGGAGAAGTAATTGGCCCTCCCCCTGCAAAGAGGCAAAATGAATAAGAATCAGTGTTGACCCCCCCCGCCCCACCATAGAAACTGTTCCAGAGTCCCTGAGCCATCTGTTCCATGGGATCTCAGGACCTGGATGTCCCACAGGGCTTGACACTGGATCTCCTCAACTAAGATTGCAATGAATTCAATGATGGCAGTTGTTTGGGAGTTTTATTTTGGACCCACAGAAGGGACCCACTCTCTTCTAACTGGGGGGCAGACTCACCCTGGGTCATAACTCCAGCTGCTTCAGGCAACTATTCCCAAGGGCTGGGCCTCCTCACTCTCATTCTTGGTGAGGTCGGGGTGCCCTTCTGCTCCAGACCTTGAGCCATGGAGTAAAAAGTGTCTGAGATGTGATGGTTCCACAACGAGAAGGGGAAGTCCAGCAGATACTCATGCAGGCTGGAAAGCACATGGGAAAGGTTCTCTCTCTCACAGGAAGTGGCTGGGACTTCACCGTGCGCTCAGCTTCCCTCCCAGAGTCCAAAATAGAAAATATAGAAGTGGGTTGTGACGTCTCCACACCAGACGAGAGAGAGCAGAGAGAGAGAGCACACAGTGAGAAGGACAGGCAGAGGGCCCTGATCCATCTATCATCCTCATAGGCTTGTTCTGAGCTGGTGGAGAGGAGCTGTGTGAGGAGGGAGGGGAGTCTCTCCCTTGGAGACAGGTGAGTGGGAAGCCCTGGCTCACCAGAGACCCCACAAAGGGGATGGCGTGGGAAGAAGAGACAGGGCGGGATGTGGGGGGGGGTTCAACCCAAAAGGGATTGGAGCAACCTTCCTGTGAGGAAAGGCTATAATATTTGATTTAGAGGAAAAGGCATGTAAAGGAAGACTTAAGAGAGGTGGATAAAAATGGTGCACAGGATGGAGAAAGCAGAGCCAAACTGTGGGACTCACTGCTCCCAGATGTAGAGATGGCAGCCAACGTGGATGGCACCAATCTCCACGCATGGTTTCAGGCAAAGGACAGTCTGTGTACAGTTCTGTCCACCACACCCCAAACTGGACAGCGGAAGAAGTCCCCCTGAGAGTAGATTCACTGCACCAGGGGCTGAATGGTGAGCCAACACAGAGGCAAATCTCACTGCTTCCGTGGGTCTGCTGTGGTCGGGATTCCCAACAGGACATGGGACAGAAGAGGAGAAAGGGCAGGAAAGGGTGACCAGAAGGACTGAAGGATGGGAAGGCCTCCCTCTGAGGAAAGGCTGCAACTTTTGTGGCCGTTGACCATACCGAGCAAAAGGCAAAGACGAAGAGGCAGGAGAGAGCGAGATAGAATCATGCATGGTGGAGAAAGCAGCAAGAGAGATGCCTCAAAGCAGCTCTCTCTCTCTCTTGGCAGAGTGATCTCTGCTTCCCTCCCGGGCTCCAAAATAGAAAATACAGAAGCGGCTGTGGCATTTTCACAACAGATGAGAGAGCACAAAGAGAAGCACAGACCAGGGAAAGAGAGGGGCATTCACAAAGTTGAAGAGCTGAAATTTTAGCCCAGAGTAACAGGAGGACGGCTTCATCCAGTTTGCAATTAAACCATGGAACTCACCGCCACAAGAGGAAGTGGTGGCTGCCAATGTGGGTAGCAGCCATATATGCCCCCATTTTAAGGGACAGGATGGTGTGTTCATTTTGCAGTCACTGCAGCTAAAACAGGATATGGCTTAGATGGAGAACAAGGCAAGTGAGAAAAGGGAAGGGAGTTGTTAAGCTTAGGGGGAAAGGGGCAAATAAGGAGAGATAGATGCCTAAGTACCCTAAAGACATCAGATCTGATCTGCAATGCTAAGCAGGCTCAGCCCTGGTTAATACTTGGATGGGAGACCCCCAATGAATACCAGGTGCAGTAGGTTATATTTCAGAAGAAGGAACTGGCAAACCCACCTCTGAGTACTGGTTATATTCTAACTTCTGCATGCTTTATCTTGATAGTTTAATTGCATAGTTTAATTGTATTAATTGTATTCTAACTTCCGCACGGATGAGCTTTTATTTCTACTTGTTTGAATTTTTGTAACTCATCTTGAATGCCAGTGCTTGGGAAAAGGAGATTAGATAGATAGATAGATAGATAGATAGATAGATAGATAGATAGATAGATAGATAGATAGATAGATAGATGATAGATAGATAGATAGATAGATAGATAGATAGATAGATAGATATTATATAAAAACGCAGATAAATAAATCATAAAAGCAAGAGGGTTCAGTGCAGGTCGTGTCCTGCTAGCAGAGAAGGAAAGAATATTTGGAAAAGGGTCAAGCAACCTGTTTCTTGAGACCCTGGTGAAGAGAGTCCTCAGTGACCAAGAAACTTTGCAAAAATTTGCACATTGCTTTTTGTTCAGATATTTCTGTGCACGGCATGTTGTTTCCTGTGCAAAAATGCTGTTTTCTATGGGAAAGAAGAGAAAAATCCGTAACTCCCTCGTTTTTACCACAAGAAATGGTGCTTTTCTGTGCAGAAAATAAAAGTTCTGCCTGAGATTGGAGGATTTTTGGTGGGGGAGCAGCTTGGGGGGGGGGTGGCCACTTGCCTTCTGCATCTCACTCTCTGTCTTTCTCTCCCTCCCTCCCAGTGCCTCGGTTGTTCTTTTCCCTTCTGTTCTATTTCTCCTGCTCAGGTCTGCTGGCCATGGGCAACCTGATAAAGGTACTGGGAAAAGATTTAGAAAACTGTCCTCATTTTTTCCTGGATTTTGAAAGTAAGTCCCATGCAGAAATGGGGTGGTGGTGGAATTTCTGTGGCTTCTGTGGCAGCAGTCACTGTTCTCAACAAATTTGGGGAGGGTGGTCAAACCTTTGCAGTAGAGTCATTTGGAGCCCATGAACTCTATTTTGGGATATTCAGTCAGAAAGGACCGGACTGGGGCAGCTGGAGGCTGGAACAGACTGGACATCAGACTCCCACAGGTGCCAGCCAGAGACCCTCTCGAAGCAAGCGTGTGTCCACCGGCTCCCAAAATCTTGTCCGAGAACAGTGACTTCCGTTCTACTCTCTCCTTGCTCCTTGGTTTCCCTTCCTGTCAATCATTGTTCATCTCCATTCAGGGGCAGGAAGAGGCCAGGTGGACCTCCCTGAATTCAGATCTGGAGCACTGGCAACTACTCTCTTGGGTTTTCCTTTCCTCCATCTGGCTGTTCTTAATTGGGAACGCAATTTAAAACTATATCTCAAGGTTGCAGGTTCATGACACTGTCACCAAAGGTGCAAAACCAGAGACATCTGAGTCATGTCTGAATGCGGACACTTCCGAAAGGCTCTTCCTGCCACCGAGATGGGGCTGCTGCCCACCACGTCCCCCTCCCACAGCCCCTTCCCAGCCTCACATACCCATCATGCTTTTCTCCCTCTTGTCTCTTCTCTTGCAGGTGTCACATGGGGAACCTTCTTAAAGTGTTGACTTATAACGAGCTTGACCAAGGGCCTAATTTTTTCCTTGACTTTGAACGTGAGATGGGATCTTTACTTTTTTTTCCTTCATTTGTTAGCTTTTGCTTTAATTCATAATTTCTTTCATTTATTACCCTATGATTTGAATTGGTTTATACCCTTTTGAATTTCATCTCCTTTTGCAGGGTGGGCTAAAGGGTTGGAGCTATGAGGCTGAGAAGCACCACTCCAGGCCATGGTGGCTTCCATGTCAGTGGGGCAATGAGTCCACTCTGGGTTTTTGTCTCAGCTTTGAAGGCGCTGGCCCCTAGCCTCAGAATGCATGCAGCACCTTGGACAGATCCTCTAAGTCTGGCCTAAAACTAAGAGCTGACTCACTGCTCCACAGAATGGAGAGCCACTGTGGGGCGGGAGGGCCAGAGAGGGGTAATGCGCAGCAACTGCCCTGCCATGCTCAGAGGTGCTCTTAATAGATGCCCAAAGCTTTTAAGTAGAGCAGTGACTAATTAGGGTCCCCAGGTCAGGACTATCTCATGGCTAAAATGATAGACCTAGAGAATGACTCCCTATGATGTCACAAGGGATGGCCCCTGATGAGATCACAAGCAGTTGCCTCTCCCAGTGTTGTTAAGCAGGAGATAGTCAGCGTCAACTAGAGCTGCACAGAGCATGGCATTCAAATGATAATCATAATAATAATACATGTCCAACAAAGGAGAAATAGATGCACTCACACTTTTGATGCAGTGCTCTCATCCTGAGATTTCTCCTGCTGCTCTGGAGAAGAGGGTCCAAGCCTTGAGATCTGGGAACTCTATGACCAATCACATTAGAGCAAGGCAGAGGATTGGTGGGACTTCTGAGAACCTCAGGGTCCCCAAAGCTCTTGGGTGTCCTGCTGCTGCCAGCCTTCCTGGCTGAGTCTACGTGTCTGGAGCCATTGATGTGATGACACCTTCATCTCCACCTGTAGTCCCAAGTGCTGATGACTGTGATGGGCACGTGTCTGGTTGCCAAACACTTTGACAGGTCAGAGTTGAAAGGGCACATGGTGGCATCTCCTCTTGCCTGAGTCAAAGCCTTCATGAGACTGGGGTGCTGCAGATGTGAGGTTCACACCTGGTAGGCCATGTGGAGTGCCCGGGAACATGAAAGTATCTCCATGCTACTGAAGTCTGGGGAAGAAGGGAGGGAGGGAGGGAGGGAGGGAGGAGGGGACAAATAGATAACTCCAGGGGCATAACTCCCACCACAACTACTACCATTAATTTCCATTGATCCTGGAAGACCCCTCTTCCATCTCCAGCCCTTTCCCTGAGAAACAAGACGGAGGCAACCGCCACCTCCCTAAGGAGGGGGCATTTTCAAGTCACTTCTTGCCTGGGGCTCCAGACCCTAAGACAGGAGTGGGCAAATAGGAGGGACTGGGAGGTTGTACTGTCCTTCCACAGCAGGCCACCTGACCCAAAATATTTTTGTAAAATATTTTTGCTCCCAAATGCACCTCCTCAACAACCCTTGCGGGGGGGAGTGGAGGGCAATTTTTCCAGATCTGTGTCCTGCCCTGGGCCATTTTAGGGAAAAGAGAAGCTTTTCTTTTTTCCCCCAATAGAAAGGCCTTCCAGTGGAAGGCCAGTTCTGGGTCTAAAGCAGCCTGGGGCAATCAAAAAAGTGGAGAAATTGCCCCCTACTCTTTGATGGAGCATCTGGGGCCATTCAGAGGCAAACAAGAATTTTTGAAAAATTCTGGGGCCTGGTGGGGGGAGCTGAGTGCTACACAAACAGTCCTGGGCCCACAAGACACACTTTCCCCACGCTGCAGAACAACATTCCGGGTTAGCTCATGGCCTAGCTTACCACTGGGTTGGTCTCTGTTTTATTTCTGTATTTCCTGACTTGACTTCATTCCCACTGTACATTTATTTTGTCATGTTTTCCCTGTGCAGCTCAGAGCCCAAGGACTGCAGGGGTTCCAAAAGGACTTGCAGCTCACAGGCTCTGCTGTATCAGCCCCCCCCCCGACATTTCCCTCTCCCCAGGAGGAAGGCTTTGGGATGGGTGGAAAGTCTTGGATCTCGGCCAATTCACAAGCACCCCTGAAGATATTTCTCCTCCAGGAAAATGCTGGGGCTGTTCTGAAGTTGGACCAGCCCCCAGATTTTGCCCACAGACTTTGAGGGTATCTACACTGCATGGTTTGTAGCAGTTTGATCCCACTTTAAGTGCCATTGGTCCATCCTAGGCAACCCCGGGCGTTTGGGAAGGGACCCAGAGGTACCTGCCCTAATGTGGAGAGTCTCTAATTGTGGTCCTCAAGTTGTTCAGAACTTCAGTTCCCAGAATTCCTGATCTTTACTTTACTGGCTGGGACTTTTGGATGCTGAAGTCCAAAACACTTGGAGGAGCAAATACTGAGAACTCTAGTGTGCTTTCCTGAACTAGAGGACCCAATATTCCTTAGGAAGAGGGAATGAGAATTAAACCAGAGTACCTTGGGAACTGTCATTCAAGGGAGTGGACTAGAACTCCCTAGAATTCTAAGTGCCTCACCAAACCACACATTCCAGAGTGGAATCATGGCAGCAGTTGAAGTGGGATCAGACTGTTATAATCTGTGCTGTCTAGGCAGTTCTGGGATCCCAGAACATCCCCAGCAAGCTGTGCAAACTTCCCCCTCCTGCCCTGTGCAGGGAACCAAGGTGGTGTGTCTGACAAGCCAAGCGTGTTCTCACCTCCTGCTTTCTTTCTGGGGGGTCTTCGCTGTAGATGCCCAACCGACAGAAGCCGAGACCGCCGTGTGGAACCAAGTCAACGCTGTCCTGGAAGAGGCACAGGCCATCCTGGCGGAACTGCAGTCCTACACGGGAGCCGGCCAAGAGATCAGAGAGGTGCGGGGGCCGGTCATGACCAGAGCTGACCCCCTGCCCTCAGCCTTGGCTGTGACAGTCACCAAAGAGTCCCTATGAATGATCCTCTTTAGAAGAGCTCTCCGAGGTCCTGACTCTATCTTCAGCTCAGCAACCTGGATTGCACATTTAATATTGGGAATAAAACCCACACTGGATTCCTTCACACACACACACACGCAATGTGGAAGCCATGGTTGCCACTGGAGCAAGTCTCACAGCCACCCTTTTTGTGATGATATGTGGGAAGGCTAAAAGAACATCTCTGCTACAGAGTTTGTAGAAGTCTGATACCATTTTAACTGCCAGGACTCTGTCTTATAGAACTGTGGGATTAGGCACTCCCCTCAGTTCCAGTGCTTGAGATCTCTAGCAGAGGATTCTAAGTCCTCCCAACTAGAAATCCCAGAATCCCATAGAGCCTAGCCATGGCAATTAGTGTGGGTTCAAACTGTGCTAACTCTGTAGTGTGAAAGGGTCCAAGGTGTATTCAGGGTGTATGGCCAGTAGCAATTGTTAGATTGCTAGATTGGCTGATCAATCAATCAATCAATCAATCCCTTTATTGATATCTCCCTTTTTCCCTAAGGGTGGGACTCAAGGTGGCTAGTCTTGCTACAGATACCTGAGCCTAGTTTTCTGTCCTTGCCTTGATGGGAAGAATTGCAAATCTGAATGATCTGTCACGCATGCACGCACAAATACACATACTTCTGACCTTCTCCTTTCTTTTTACACAGAAAAGAGAGGCAAAAAACTTTACCATCTTGGCTACTTTCTTGCAGGCCATCCAAAATCCCAGTGACTTACAGCTCCAAGAGAAGGCGTGGAACGCGGTGTGTCCCCTGGTGGCCAAGCTGAAACGGTTCTATGAGTTTTCTCTCAGACTTGGTAAGCCCTGGTAAGCCTCTCGTCTCAGTTTGTGGGAAATGCGTCAACGAGTAGATGAGGAGAGAAAGGTATCCACATAGAAGTGGTGACCTGGGGCTCCAATGTCATTCAGTCGGTGAATTCTCTCCAAGTTTAAGTCTGAACTTTAAAAAAGCTAACCAAGGCGTTCTACCCTATCCCTGAAATGTGTTCAGGTCCTTAGACCTCTCCTTTAAAGTTCAGGCTAACACCTGGAGTCGTGGTAGCCATTGGCTGTCTCTGGTCCTGGGGAGAGGAGAGTCTGAGGATTAAATGGAGGTACCTTGCAGTTCTGTAATTCTGCAGTGCTGGGTGGCAGTGTAGCACAACAAATGGACCTTGGAGACCAATGCAGCATTGCTGTGATCATAGCCCAATGTGCATAATGCACAATGCACATGTGCAATACACATTTGCCCAGAGCATTGTCAAAAATCCCCACTCTGCTTGCATAGTGCAAATTATGCCTGTGGAAGACACCCGCAGAAGTCCAGCCTCAATGGCACAACATTGCCATTCAACACAAGGGTTGCACAGCATAATTTCCCCTCTGGATATTTAGGCTACTCAGCAACGAGGTGGGGTCCCAGAAAAAGTGTTATCAAGCTGTTACAACTGTGTCATGCCCATATGCCTTTGCGGGGTGTGTGGACATTTCTGAGCCAGTTGGTTTCATAGTTTTCATCCTTCCCTTTGAAGATATCCTCATTATTCCAAACAAACGCACAAAACATTGCCCATGGCAACCAGTGAGAGGCTGTGTCTCACTACCCCTTCCCCATTTCCTGCCTCCTAGAGAATGCCTTGCGGAGCCTGCTGGAAGCTCTCACCAGCCCGCCCTACGCCCCGACTCAGCACCTGGAGAGGGAGCAAGCCCTAGCCAAGCAGTTTGCGGAAATCCTGCACTTCACCCTCAGTTTCGATGAGCTCAAGGTACCCCGGAGCAGCCGGAGGAGGAAGCTGCCGGAGAAAGGGGAGGCGGAGGGGGCTCAGGGTTCATGGAGCGGGTTTAAAAAGTATGATGTGTTCAGTTTCTATCCCGCCTCTCTCCTTATGCAAGATCTACAGCTTACAATCCTTTAAGAAATAGGATACAGTTTTTAAATTATTAATACAAACATCTTGGAAAAAAACTTAAATGACGGTTTGGCGGAAAAGAGGTTAAAACAAGTGCAAAACATGTGAGATGCAGTTTAAAAAATGATTTAAAAGATAAAAACAGAAACCCATTTTTAAAAAAGTGCCTTTGTGGCACATAATCAGCCAAAAGCCTGTACGGATTTTTTTTAAAAGGAGGGGTCTTTGCCTGCTGTTGGAAAGAGAACAGAGAGGGGCCAACTAGACCCTCTGCAAGAGGGAATTCCACGACTTGGGAGCAGCTACCGAAACGGCCCTGTCTCCCGTGTCTTCACCAAATGTACCCATGGTGGGACGAAGAGAAGGGCTTTTAGTGCTGCCAGACATCTGTCACGGTAATAACAATTGCCCCACTTGCCTCTTAGATGACCAATCCTGCCATCCAGAATGATTTTAGCTACTACAGAAGAACCATCAGTCGAAACCGAATCAACAATTTGCAGGTAAGGAAAGCCTCGACTTGCTTTCCTGTGTTTTGAATTGGGATAGCAAGAATAAAACTGATGGGAAATTCTAAGTGCAAAGAAACTGTGGGGACACAGAGCTCCAGCATTAATAGAAGATTTACTGCTCCTCATTTATTCTGTTAGTTCAAAACAGATACAGTGCAACTGGTGCAGCTGTGTTTTCAACATAATGGAGCAAGACATGGATTTCATTAGTGTTTTATAATGTTTTGGTTCATTATATACGTGGAAGAATAGACTAAAAATACCTTCCACCCCAAAGTGTAGTCGTGGTTGGTGGCTTCCAAGTTAGTTCTCTAATCTGTGATGATCATTTTGAATTCTGATCCTGTCCTCTGGGGTATTAGCTACCCCTCCTAATTTGGTGTCATTTGCAAACTTGATGAGAATTGCCTCCATTCCTTCATCCAAATCATTGATGAAGATTTTGAGGGGGATAGGTTAGCATCTTAGGTAATTCCCCCAAAGTTCAGACTAAAAAACACACAAAATTCACCATCCCACTGATATGGAAGCCAGCAACTGTTGGAGTGGGCATGGAAATCTTTCCGCAGCTCCTTCTAGAAGGCAATGAATAATTTCAACAGTTTCTCCCTTGCTAGGTGAGAGTGTGAGAGAGTTTGTGCATTTGGGGGACATTTTTCTGCACCTTGGGACACCAATGATGTTTTTTGTACAAATGGTTTTTTTTTAAAAAAATGTGTCCTAAACTATGGGGAAAAACCCCAAGGCAATTGGTTGTTTTCGCATCAAGAATAACAAGCGCTGGCATTCTGCACTGCAGTCCTGGATTCATAGCCCAGACTTACAGAGCCATAATGGGTCCACATTCAGCTGTGCTATGTATTCCCAATTGTGGCACTATTGTCATGGTCACACATGCCCCCTTTGAAATCCACCTTCAACACACAGTGTGACAAGGAGAAGTGTTCTGCTTGGGGAAGCTGAACCTATCATCCTCAAGTGCCCCAGTTGCCCATGGCTCAGACCCCCATTGCTGGAGTGGCCCCCTAGAATTGAAGGTGGGTTTGGGGGGTTGGTTCCTTAGGCCGTTTGTAGCTACCTTGGCATTGCTATAAATGCAATGCAAGATCTCAGCCAATATTTAGGAGCATTTTGCACCCAGAGAGAATGACTTCCCACTCCAGCCTTTGGTTTAGGGTTAATTTTCTGGTCAGCAATGCAGAAGCATAAACCCTGGTAGTGAACCCCACCCCCTTATTCTCTCTGCCCCCCAGTTAGATGCTGAGAGCGAGGTGAACAATGAAATGGCCAATCGGATGTCGCTATTCTACGCTGAGGCCACGCCAATGCTGAAAACGCTCAGCAACGCCACCACCAAGTTTGTCTCAGAGGTAAGTGAGGGGCACGCCCCCCAGGGGCAGAGAAGACCCCGGCCAGGAGGGTCACGGGGACATCCAGGCTTCACAGCCCCTGGTGATACAGGCCACCATCACATGTGGGGTGGAAAAATATTCAAAAATATTCCAGTGAGCGACAGTGAATGGTTTTTCCCAAGTGTGAGGGAAGCCTGATGAGGAGAACACTGGAGGGATGGAAATCTTTGCAGCTGGAGACTTAGGCCATTTCCGCACTAGACTGTTATAGCGCTATGATTCCACTTTCAACCTCCTATGGAATCCTGGGGTTTGCAGTTTTGGGAGGGGCCAGCAGGATTCCATAGGAGGTTGAAAGTGGAATCATAGCGCTATAACAGTCTAGTGCGGAAATGGCCCTATTCTTTGTGAATAATGCATGTTAGAGGTTTTGTGCAAAAAACCAGAAAACAGGTTTCCTCTGCAGAAAAAGAAATTTTGAAAAACTCCATTTTCTGCATGGAAACACCATGCAGGAGGGCTGGGGTGGTGGTTTTTTTTTTCTTTCCTTTTTTTGGCACAGAAGAAGTTCTGAACTACTAATAGTTCTCAAGTTTGAGGACTTTCTGTCAGCAGGGAGGAAAATGTGTAGGTGTATGTATATGCTTTCAAGTCACCTGTCAACTTACGGCAACCTCACGAACTTCATAGGGTTTTCTACAGGAGGGCAGACTTCGGCTGAACATTAGGAGGAACTTCTTGACAGGTCTCCGTTCTTTTTCTTCTTCCTTTCAGAACAAAACTCTCCCAATAGAGGATACAACCGACTGTTTAAGCACCATGGCCTGTGTCTGCCGAGTAATGCTGGAGACACCGTGAGTGACTCCCTTTCATTGGATCAAATATATGCCCATCCCAAGCCTACTCACAAGAAGGCTTTTAAAAGGCAAAAAAATAGGATTTTTTTCCCCAGCTTTTTTTTTTTTTTGGTTAAAAAATAATCTGTGTGCAGCAGGTGGCTGAAACTTGGGTGTTGTTTGCAACGCTTGAGGTATCACAGTAAAATAAATGCCCACCTTGTTGATCCAGTTCTGTCTCAGTTCTGCAACAAAATATGTTTTGGGATGGGACTGAAGCATCTCAGCTGCCTGAATGAAAATTTACCTGGTTCTTCCATGGGTCTCTTCTCCATTTTCTCCAGGGAATATCGGAGCCGATTCACCAACACCGAAACCCTCCTTTTCTGCATGCGGGTGATGGTGGGCGTCATCATCCTCTATGACCATGTCCATCCAGTGGGGGCTTTTGCCAAAACCTCCAAAATTGACGTGAGTGTTATTTAGGGCTGGATGCAGAAGCAGCCACCTTGGAAGCTCAAGGAGATGAGCTGCAGCTGTAAGCTGAAGGAGAAAAGCTTTGGATGATTGAACGGATGCCTTCCAAATGCGCTTTGCACATTATCTTGTTTTGAGAGTCAGTTGAGCCTTCTGGGTCCCTTTCATGCTCTGGAATTATACCAGTATGATCCCACTTCAGCTGCCAGGGCAACATTCTATGGAATCCTGGGATTTGCAGTTTGGTGAGAAGGCACCAGAGGAGCTGCCTGGCAGAGAACATATAAACACTTCTCCTAAATGGTAAAACCCAAGAATTCATAATATGTTGCCATGACAGATCAAGTGGAATCATAGTGCTATACCTGTGGCGTATGAAAGGGCCCCTTCCAGACTACCTTTATATGCCACGGCCCTGCAGGGCAGGTGTTCAGGGAAGCCTCCTGGGATAACCTGACCTCTGGCACCAGGGCAGCTGGTGGATCTGTTCTCGTGGGAATGGTGACTTTATTGCTAGGGCCTTTTCACACTACAAAACGGAGCACTGTGATTCCACGTTAACTGCCACGGCAATATCCAGGGGAATTCACGGATTTGCAGGTGAGGAAGAGAGGTTTAGAATTCCCAGCCAGAGACTTCTAGTCCCTCACCAAACTACAAATCTCAGGATTCCACTGAATGCAGCCATGGCAGGTATAGTCGAATCATAGCGCTATAATTATGTGGTATGAAAGAGGCGTCATTTTTACAGGTAAACGAACACTTCTAGGACTGGGCAGACAAGATTTAAAGAAGAGACACTGGTGGCAGTGATGGGTAGAGTCTTCCTCTTCCAATTTGAACTTCCTGTTTCCCGTTGTTTCCTGTTGGGTCACGCATATTCGTGTGTTATAGAAAAGACACATACTAGGGACAGAAATGTCCTCTTCCTTCTGTCTCTCATGCAACTATTTGGGGACAGAAGGACTTTGGTTGCCAAACCCAGCTGAGCTTCTCCACCTCTCTCTCTTTTGCAATCAGACTAACAATGTGTTTCTCTTTCCCTCTTTGCTGCTCCTAGATGAAAGGATGTATCAAGGTCTTGAAAGACCAGCCTTCCAACAGCACAGAGGGCCTTCTGAATGCACTGAGGTAGGTACGGCAGGGCAAGAGGTACCTTTGTAGGACAGGCACCTTGGCACACAAGATGCCCAGCATGATTCTTGGAATGAAAACGCAGGCATGCCTTTGGCATGTGCTCTAGAAGCAGGGGAGCACCGGAGGGCCTTTGAAAACCTGGCCAGTGTCCTGGGGTTGTAGCTGATGAGGCCACAATGTCTTTAGAACTCTTTATTAGAATCCTGGCCAGCATGGAGGAATGATCAGAAGCTGTTAAGAACCAGTCACAGGCTTCCCCCACTGATCTGACAGGTTAGAGACCAGAATGCTCATAAAATCAGAGAATCCTAAAGCTAGAAGGGACCACAAGGGCCATCCAGTTCAACCCCTTCTGCCATGCAGGAAGACACAATCCAAGCACTCCTGACAGATGGCCATCTGGTCTCTGTTTAAACATCTCCAAGAAAGAGACTTCACCAGACCCCCAGGGAGCAGTGCGTTCCACCATTGAACTGCTCTCACCATCAGGAAGTTCTTCCTAGTGTTCAGATGGATTCTCCCTGAAGTTTGAAGCCACTGCTCCATAGTGTCTTAGTTTCTGGAGCAGCAGAGCTCCATCGTCCATATGACATCCCTTCAGATATTTATCATGTCGCCTTTCAGCTGTCCCTTCTACGGGGTAAACATTCCCAGCTCCCTGAGCCGCTCCTCATAGGGCTTCATGGTTTCCAGGCCTTCCGGAATCCACTCTGGATAACAGGCTAAACCTTAATATAGAGCTCTCCAAGGTGCTGAATCCCATCTGCTCCAAAGTAGGTTCACTACCTTGTAGACCTCTCTTTGAAAGCCTGGGCCAAAGCCCGGCATGGATTCCTGGCTCCCACTGACACGGTGGCCGTCAGTGGTCCCAGTGGAGGTGCCGTCTCCCATCCCTGCCCTGTCCTCCTTCTCCCCCCGCAGGTACACCACTCGGCACCTCAATGACGACACCACCTCCAAGCAGATCCGGGCCTTGCTGCAGTGAGCCGTGCAGCTGAGGAAGGAAGCTGCTCACCTTCTCTGGAGACCTAGAAGGAAATTCCATGGAACCTTCAGCCAAAAGTTTTAATGTTGACATGTTGCTATAAATAACCATTGGCCCATCATATTTCTCATTTTGTAAAAAGAAGAAGAGGAAGAAGATGATGAAAAAAAAGAGGAGGAGGAGGAAAAGGAGGAGAGGAAGAAGAGGAAGAAAGAGGAGGAGGATGGATGTAAAACTACCACAAGATAATCCAGCCTGCTGAGTGCCAACTGCTCCATCTCCCACGATAATCCCATGCTCAGCTCTGGCCAAAGTGTGTTGCCATGGTCTTCCTCACCCGTTCTGTTTCCAGACCCACCCGTACCAGTGGAAAGGCACGTGGCAGCCACGGACAAGGTGCCAGAGCTGTGACCAAGTTTCCAGAGGGAAGGAGGAAGCAGCTTGACAGCTTGAGCTGAGAAGAAGCTGAGCTTCCCTCTCAGAGGAAGGGCCAAGAGGAGACCTGGAGGCCTGGGTGGAAGGCCTCGACCAAGCTCTTGTGGAGTCCAGAGACGGATCACCAGACTCTGGGAGGCAGGGGAGGTGGAAGGGGGCGAGTTGAGGTGAGCACGAGACAGGGAGAATGGCTCTCTGGATCGGAGGTGTAAATAATATATCTGGGAAGTGACTACTGATCGGCGATGACGAGGACAATGGATGGATAGGAGGAGGATGGCGGACATCTTCGTTACAAATCTTCCAACACTGACTCCATTCAAAATGGCTCAGTCACACCTTTTAGATTTTTAATATAAACAATTAAAATCCACTCACCTGTTCTTTTGTACATTTTTTTGTGTCAAATAAAAGAGGAAAAAATAAATCTCTTGTGCGAGAGACTAGCTTGCTTGTCTGAATGTTTGGTGGGCTGACAGGGTCTGGCTATGCATTGAGAAGGCTAGTGCACCATGAGTGATCCGAAGTCCAGTGTCAAAAATGGCACTGTGAACAGGCTCAAAGGCACAGGCCATCACCCCCAACCAAGATGATGGCATAGCACCAAGAAGGAGGAGTGTGCTACCAAAACATCCACGTATGCTTCCAAAACATTGTACCTAAAAATTAAGGAGCACAAGGTATTCTGCTAATATATACAGAGGGGCAGGAGCAGTTGATGCTCAATGGATCTGGTGGAATAGAAGACTAAAACACCAGAGGTGGAGCCAAGAGGTCACTGGGGTGGAGCAAAGGAGTCATCAGAGGTTGGGGCAAGAGACCTCTAGGGATGGTCACAAGGAATCACTAGGGGTGAAGCCAATGGGTCATGAAAGGTAGAGCCAAGATGTCCCTGGGGTGGAGCCAAGAATTAATGAGGGATATAGATAAGGAGTCACCAGGGTTGGAGTCAAGAGGTCTCCAGGATCACAGTCCAGGGGTCTCCAGTGTTGGAACCAAAGGGCCTCCAGGGTGGAGCTCAGATGTCCCTAGTGAGGGAGCCAAAGGGTCACCAAGGGCATGTGATTTTCTACACCGTCCCTTTCCCTGC
This sequence comes from Ctenosaura bakeri, assembly GCA_948474755.1. NCBI lineage: Eukaryota > Metazoa > Chordata > Lepidosauria > Squamata > Iguanidae > Ctenosaura > Ctenosaura bakeri. Next base: position 345,103 of record CAOLHI010001157.1, read on the forward strand.
AAGGCCTCAGCACCCTGTCCATTTCCTGACTGGTTGAGAAGGGGGGGCTTTGGGGGCGAGATGGTTGGTGTCCATTCCTCAGTCTTCCTCTGAGGCTGAGAGGATATGACTTGCTGAAGTGGGTTACCATGGCCGAGTCAGGATTTCAGCCCTGGTCTTCTGAGTCATAGTCCAACATTCAAACCACTGGCTCTCACAGCCTTCACCAGTGGGCCCCAGTTTTCAAGAAAAGCCAAGGAATGGAGACTCAAAGCTGGAAAGGTTGCGCTGTAATTGCCATCTGCCAGACTGCATTGCCTCTCTTGGCTGGTAGGGGGCACCAATGCACCATAAAGAGCATCTCTCTCACTCACTCACTCACACACACACACTCTTTCACACACAGGTGTGCTTACCTGCCCTCCAGAGTGTTCTTCTCAACTGGATTACTCGTTCCCTTTCAATCTTCCCTCCCAAGATGGTCTCTGGATTTCAAAGCAGGCCCATGAGCACACGCTGCAGGGATGGGCAAAGCATGTGGCCCCCAAAGATGTTTCTGTGGCCCTTGGTTGGCCCCTCCAGACTTCCCAAACCACCCTTTCTCTGCTCCCCCTCCCAAGAGATGAACTGCCTCCTCCAGAAGGACCCCTTTGCATTTTCTGTTGGGGGCAGCCGCCTCTGCCGTGCTGTGTTTACACTTCCCGTTTTGTTTTAGGGGACATTTTTGGCAGGCCCCGAGGCCCCCAGATGATCCACATACTATCAGCCGTGGCTGTCCAGTCAAATTTCTCTCCTCTTGCTCCCTGGAGATGCCCTCCTAGAAGTTCAACTGGGTTTCCTCTTGCTTAGCTTCTGAAATCAGACATTAACAGGTGTGCTCAAGATAGCATGCTGGCTACTCAGCACTTCCAGGCAGTTGCCTTCTACTGGACCAGAACCCGGCAGTTCCTGCAGGCCAGTACTTCCCACTCTGAATGGCCGCTACAGCTTTCCAGGGCAGCAGCCAGGACTCTTTCCTAGCCCAGATCTTCCCTCCGGAGGGTGGGGGAATGGGGCAGGATCTCTCCTTCAATATCTAACCAGGCCAAACCTACAGAACTTCCAAAATCAGACAAGGTCAGCCAGGTTCAGCGTGGGATGATGGTAAATGAGTTCCAAACCCAACACAGGAATCTGGTCTGGCTTCTGGTGTCTGTCGAGCCCAGTACTGCCAACTCTGGCTGGAGTCTTTGCTGAGCTCTGCTGGGAGACATCTTCTGGCTTTCCCTCTGGGCGGACCCCCATCCAAGGACTAACCAGGCCTGACCCTGCTAACCATCAAAAATCCAACACCATCAGATATGTTTGGGGTGGTTACACCACATTTCAAGGGAATTTCCTTCTACTGAGTCAGAGATTTATAGGCCAGTATTTCCAACTCTGACCAGCAGCAGTGGCTCTCCTTCCTAGTCCCACCTGGAAATCCCTGGCCTTTGCCCCTGTGGGACTCCCCTCCACCCTTGGGATCCTTGACCCTGCTTAGTTTCCACAATCAAGCAGTATCAATACACTTTGCTAGACATCTGGGCTTGGGAAGCAGGGCTAAGCTCTGGTTTCCGAAGACCCCAGAGCCCCAAGCAGCCTCTTTCCTCTGGGGAGCCAAGCCCTTCTTTCCAGCACCCTCTCCGTTGCTGCCTGAGGCAGGCTGTGAGCCAGTCCCTCCTTCTCTCAAACACACACATCTATGCATGCATGAGCCCTCCCAGTCCCAAGCAGCTGCTCTCCTAACCGTCATTTCGCTGGGCAAAAGTCCGCATTCCAGGAGGCCTTTTCTTCAACCGGGCGTGCAAAGCAAACACTGCCAGTGAGCTTTGCCGCCAAACCTTCAAAACTTTCCCGCCTGAGACTGGCTAGCCTCAATGGAAACTGGCTTGGCAGCATGAGTTTTTGAGTTTTTGGCAACAGCCTTAATGAAAAGGCCACCACTGGCACCCAGCAGCAGCTGTGTGGACCTCTTGGCTTCGGACTTAACCCCCTTTAAGGGCTTAACCAGCGTCAGCATCAGCACAATGGAGAGGTCCCAGCAACCTCTTGAAAAAGGTGAAGTGTCATTCCTGGAGGCTTCCTGGCAGGGCAAGTCACTCCGCTCTTTCCTGGCACAAGAAAAACATTCTGATTAAAATCCAGAGCGGAGGACTGTCCCCCCGAAACGGGAGCCACCAGCCGCTCCTGAAACCTTTTAAAAAACGTTCCCTTTTCTCCACTGGTCCAAAATCCTTGATGGGCCTCAGGGGTGTGTGGTTGACATCAGAGGGCAGTTGTGGGGCAGCCAGGGGGCTGGCTTTTCAACTTGGGAGGGTGCACCCCCTCCCCTTGGCCTCGCCTCACTTCCTCCAGGCCTTGGTCTGTTCCGCTTTGTGGGTGGGAGGCATTTGGGGGTTGTGGCGGGAAGGAAGAGAAGCAGAACTGAAGGCCTGTTCTTGGTTCCTCTTTGCACACCAGCTGTACCATGATCTTTGCAACCAAGTCCAAGACAGATCTGCTTCCCTTGGTGTTAGTCCAGGCTTTGCATTGTATTCCTCAACAATTAACAAGATCTAACATCTCTTTTGAATCACAGACACTGTCTCCCTGTTGCACACAAATGCCCTGAAGCCTCAAAATAGACTTTTTCAAAATCCAGTTCCAAACCATGCCTCATTTCTGATCAAAAGCTGTCCTGCAACATTTCCGCCCTACAACAAACTGGAAACTCCTCCCATTGTCACGAACAAATGTTTCACTTTGCTCCTTCCACACTCACAGCCTCCCCATTCAGCAATTTTTGTTCTCTTTCTCCAAACTTCTCCTTTCTCGGGGGTGCCACTACAATTACAGACCGGAATCCTGTTGGTGCCTTGTGCACATGTAAGTTCCCCCTGTGGAAATGGACATTTTTGCCTGGTGTGCGGTACCTGTACTCCCTTCAAGATTATGGATGTGGTGTTGCACATCAGGCCCCCCTATGCATGCATACAAGTAGAAAATGCACCCGCAGAGGCAAACATGGATACACATGGGGACACAGTTGCATTTTCCATGGTGATCCCATTGGGTAATGTCACCCTTTGACACAAAGATTGTGTAGCACAAGCAATGCCTCACTCCACAGGCAGTGATTTATGCCGCACGGCCCTGAAGGAGGGTGTTGAGCCTGGGATGTCCTCCTTCAGGGAGATGCTTCTGGCCCCTGTTTCCCTGCTTTTGGATTGAGTGCTTTTGGTTTTTTTTTAAAAAAATCAGATTGGTGAGGGAGGGGGCATGATCCCCACTGCCCTGAGTGACCGAATACAATCTCAGCTGCTGTTGCATTTCAGGATGTGAATCTGCACTCTTTTTGCCAAGTGGAAATATGCACTGGTATAATCAGATCAGAGCCCACAGTTACACAGTCAATGGCATAATGGGCATCAAGACCTTGGGCTCACCCAATGCGCAACCCACCCACCAAAACAAGAGGGAGGAAGAAGGCGGTGTGTTAGTGAAGCAACCACACAACCTCTGAGAAAGCAAAACTGCTTCCGTGCTTATTGTTACACCGGCGCAGCACTCATCTTCCGCCACCTGCTAACACTGGGTGATAACATTTGGCAGGCCCAGCTGAGTCCAGCAGCCCCCGAAAGCTGATGTTGTAATAAACATTTTGATCCTTTTTTTAGACTCTTGGCTGGTTTTGCTGCACCCAACCAGCATGGCTGTCTGCACATTTTTATCTACAGATGTTTCAAGTTACTGCAATACATTTCTGTGTTTTCCTTCGTAGGCTACCAGGAATGCTCATTTCATAGGGAAAATGTGCTACAAATCACATGAAACAAACCACACACAAACTCACTCAGCTTCTTGGGGAAAGGGCTTCACAGGTCAGGCTCACTCCACACCTCGCCCTTCATTTATCTGCAGTGTTTCTAGGCTTCGAGGCTTTACTGAGGAATGCTTTTCTTTAATAAACCAGAAGGTGCAGCCAGCAAAAAATGCAGCCACGAGAGTGCTGACAGGAAAACCATTCAGAGACCACCTACCGCTGGTTTCAAAGGCACTGCGCTGGCTGCCAACAGGCTTCATGCCAAGTTCATGGTTCTGGGGCTGGTGATATCGAAAGCTCTAAACGGTTTGGGAGCCCAGTGTTTGAAGAAGCACTCCTCTGCTGGCCTGTCCAGGCACTGAGATCTGTTGGAGGGACCTTCCTCCACATCCTGCCAGTGGGAATGATAGGCCATGTGATGAGATTAGATTGGGCAGGGCGTTCTCAGATGTGGCACCTTCCCCACGGGGGTCCAATCCAATGCCAAGCAAAAGCATGGCTCGTTGCAAGCACCCTTGTGGCCTTCCTGCTTCCATTCCAATCAACACACTTGCCTGGTTTTAAACTGTCTAATTAAATTGTTTTCAACTCATTCACAACTGTTTCCCCCCCCCAACTTCCATGACTGTTCAGTATGTTTTTAATCTGTTTTAATTACTCATACTGTTTTCATTTGTTTTAAACTGTTTCCAGCGCTTGTGTTGCATGCCACCCAGAGATCTGTGGATCTAGGGCAGGGCATAAATATTTTAATATAGAATTAATAATTAATTCTTCAGTCTGCACAGGCAAAGGACGGCTGCTCAGTGCTGGAAAGGCAGGAATGCGACACACGGATCAAAATGGCCCTGTGTGAAACCCCTACCATCCAAAACAGACTCTGAATCTTTCTGGCTCCAAGCCATCTTCCCCCTCGGCACCATTTTAAACACAATTCTCCTTCCAGGAAGACTGCCGTCAGAATCAGGAAAGCTTTAAGAAGGGATTTTGATTACAAGATAGAGGCAGAGTTGCCAGGGCGGTGGGATTGGATGGGCTGCAGCGGTGAGACTGCCCCCTTTCCTAATCCCACTGTAATGAATAACCTTATCTTTGGCTGAAGCTAGTTAGCTAAAGTGGCTGGCAGGGAAAAGCAACCGGGGGGGGGCAGGTTGGGGAGCACAGATGGGCCACCGGCATTTGTGTGTGGAGGATTAGCCGTGGGCAGATGGACCCGAAGTGGCACCCAAGGCTTCCAGCCCCCCCACAACAATCTCACACGCACGCCTTTGAGCCATAAGACAACAGAGACAAACCTGCCCAAAATTATCATTTTGCCATCTTGTTGGTCTGATCTAGCTTGTTTCAGAAGTTAGTTTTCATGGAAGGGCTTATTATTATTTCTCCTGTCCTAGATCACCTTGGGAGCTGAGAAGATATACAAAGACCTTAAATATGCTCCTCCTCCTCCTCTGGCAATCATCATTACGCATTCTCTGACCCTACTCCACCAATTCCAAGATTCCCGAACAGAATATGAATCACAGATAGTGCAAAACTCCAGTTAGGAACATCTGGGACACTGTGGAATTGATGAAGATGATGATGGTGGTGGCAGGAATTCCGTAGGGGATTTATACCTGCTGGCAAGAGAACTCATCAGTTTCGCTCCTTACTGCATCTGGGAGCCAGCAAAGTGACCCCAGGCAGTCTGGAAGCGCATCAACAGACCGGCTAGGGAGTGCCAATTCACATCACGAGGGATGCTGGCTAGGGAGTGCCAATGCACACTGGGAGGGACGTCAGCTGGGGCCCACCGACGTGCACCAGGGAAGCCCAATGCACGTGGGGACGCTCCTGCCGGTGCCCTGAAATGCGTCATCATTAATTCCCTGGGGGGATCCTGCATCCCACTCAGGAACAGACCTCCCGCCTGTCTAAAGCACACGACAGCCACATTTAAATACCTGAAGGGATGCCATACGGAGGAGGGAGCCAGCCTGCTTCCTGCTCTTCCAGAGGCTAAGGCAATGGCTCCAAATGACAGGAAAAGAGAGTCCATCTAGCCCTTGAGAAGAATGCCTTCCTGATGGTAAGGCAGTTCAACAGTGGAATCCGCTGCTGCCTCAGTGGAGGGTGGAACAGAGAACAGACTGTCCAAAGCAACAGACACTTTTTTATTTTAAAAAAAAGTCTAAGTAGATCAAGAAATGTCCATCACAAGTTCCCCAAAGGCATCACTCCACTCGACTGATTTGCAAGGAGGGTGAGATGCACAGACATGGTTATCCTTCATGGAAAAGATGTCCCCCTCACACCTGTGTGTCCCCTGGAGCTGCAAAGAAACACAAACGGGCACGAAAAACAAGCGCCGAAGTTGTGCTGGCTACATTCACAGCCCTCCTGTTTCAACTCCAGGGGGTGCATTCACGCCACCGAGAGATTACAGGGAAAGGGACCGTGGGGCGACGGTTCCCCATTTAATAAAAAAAGACCGCACGAACTCCGAAAACGAGGTGCTTCCAGGATGTCTTGTGCTTGTCCCCCAGTGATGGGTCCCATGCTGGTGGGGTGGTGAACCCATTTTGGGTTTTAGTCTGAACTTTATAGGAGCTGAGGTGCCCAAGACCTATTCTATTAGAATATAAATACATAAATATACAGTCCTCACCTTTCAGAAAAATAGAAAGCATTAAGATAGGCACTGTGATATCCAGGCTTAGCACCGCAAAGTCGATTGGGCCAAGCGGGGCCATCAGCCTCGTTGCATTTTGCAGCCAAGAGATGTGAGAGAATGACGGCTGGATCCTACCCATCTCTCACCCCAGAGTTTCCACCATGATCTGGCTACCTACAGGCAAGGCTGGGCCTACGCCAGTTCAGGGACCCCCATCCCGTCTTCTTCCTCTCCTCTCTGGTTTCCGCCAACGTCCACGGGGGGCCCGGGGGACTCTGCAGAGGTGGGACAACCTGGGGCTTGTTGGCGCAGTTTCTTCAGGTAGAAACGGTGGGATTTGGATTTCAGGTGAGCTGCCAACATAGGAAGAAGCACCCAGAAGAGCAGCTTCAGAAACAGAACCATTCAAGAGAAAGGGCTTTTCTAGATCATACTGTAAGCCAGACCAAGCTGTGGGTAATGATACAGACACGAGCTGCCTCCATCACTCAGCAGGCAGGCTGGGGGAATCTCCCCACCCAGCAGGAATGTCAGGAGCAGGGGGGGCGTAGCTATGGGTTGTGGCGGAAGGAGGGCCTTGCTCCTCAAATAAGAAATCTGCCCCCGCCCCAAATTTCTAGCATTGCAGAGAGTGAAAGTTTGAAAACTGTTCACGCTTAGAACTCCTCCTCTCTTTGCTGTGTCTGCCGACCCTGGCCGACTCAGCCTGACCCTCTGCCTTGGCTGCAATCCCCTCGTGTTCCCTCCAGGAAGCAGAAAAGAAGAATGGACGAAAGGGTGGACCCCACCCCAAAGGAATGATTTGCCTCTATAATTTACAGCAGTCAAAGAAACTCGGTGTCAAAAAGCAGGGGAGACCTGCATTTCTAAAGTTCAAAAGTTATCGCAGCAGGTTACACTATTGGGGCCGAAGGAAAATTTCACAGGGTGCAGAATTCTTAAGGGGAGGAAATTCCTTCATTCTGCCCCTGTGCTCTAGGTACACCCCTGTTCAGAACAGGTCCCCTTAAATTATGGGAATCTTTCCCTGAGGAGAAAGCTTAGGGAGGCAAAACGGAGCCCAGAGTCTTGGGAGTTGAGAAGATCGACCGATCCCCTGCCGCCTCTCTCCAGAGTGGAGGCGCCTCCTCCTTCCTTCGGTCCAAGGAGCAAACAATGAGAACTTCTCCTGTTACATCAAAGACGGGCAGGGGGTGGGCGGAGAGGACAGGAGCCGGCCGGATGGCAGCAACAGATGGCCACTTCTAGCCAGGCTTATGTTGCCCACCGCCCAGCCTGCAGAGTGGTGTCTTTCGTAATGGATGGCTGTAAACAATTCCTTGGAAATCAAGGATCCTTCTTCTAGGGGGGTGGGCAGGAGAAGGTCTTTGTTCCGAAGAATGGGGGAGGGACACACTCACCCCCTCCCCACCCTCCCCCTGGACTTCCATCCCTCTTCCCCACTCCAGCACTACTCTGTTGCTGGTTTCATTTGTCTGCTTCCCAAAGTTTCACCTCTCCACTCTCTGTCTCCAAGGATGACCCTCTGGCACACCTCGCAGGGGTGGCAGCTCCGTTTGTCCTCATCCTGTGGGTCGGGGAAAACCGTGATGGGCTCGGCAGGTGGTGGTTGACCCTGGGAAAGGCAATGATATATAGTGCAGATGTAGAGGGGAAAAGAGACCCCCACTCACCCTCCAACCCATGCCTCAGGATGGATATGGGATGTGGGAGCCTTCTCGGCCATGGCACTTTGGCTGTGGAATTGTTTCCCCTTGAGGGCCAATGGGCACCAACACTGCTGTCATTCTATCAACCAGTAAAAATTGCCTGATTTCATTCAAACGTACACAGGTGCTGCCTTAAAATTGTTTTTGCTGGTTTTACCTTGTCTCTTTTAGTTGGCTGACTCGTTTAATACATCTTAGCCTGTCCAATTTTTGTTTTAATATTTCAAATGGGTCAAGCTGATTTTATTGCATTCCACCCTGAAAGCTTTAGCTGGTGGGTGGGATGCAAGTATTTTAATAAATCACTTTGAATAAACAGGGGCGCCTCATCTAGGCTGAAGCTTTTCCTTGGAGACCCCTCAGCAGCTGCCCTCAGCACTCCAGATGTGGGGAGCCCGAGAGAGGGAGGGAATGGGGCATTGCCTCTCACCTGCCCCCCTTCCTTTCTGCTTTTTGGTCACATTAGGGTGTTGTAGAAATCCAGAGGTGCTTTTGCATTTACCCATAAGTGGGCAAATATCACAGCCTGGAAAAAGGTTACTCTGGCCAGCTAACACGCCCTGAATCCCTCAGCCAGCTCAGCCACGCTGGCCCCCCCTCTCACAGCACTGAGTCCCCAAAGTCCTGCCAGGACCTGTAGGCCTGAAACACCCCCCTCTCCACGTTTATATGGGGGCTCAAAACCTCGGGGGCCCAGCCAGTTAACCTGCAAGAAGCTCTCCACAATCCGGACTGCCGGCTCCAAGACTTTTTCCTCCCACTCGGAGAGATCCGAGACTTCCAGGCCGTAGACAGGAGGGACGTTGGGTCCGGGGCCTGAGGAGGGCCAGAAACGAAAATGCAGCCCTCAGCACCATCGTTTCCAACCCCACAGGTTTGACCTCTCAGCAACCCTCCCTCCCTCTCCCCATTTGCTGTAGATAAACAGGAACATGCCACCAAAGCAAAACAGACAGAAAGCTGAACCTCACATCTGAAATATTCTTTGGCTGGACATTCATGAGCTCAAGGAAGGAGGGGGGATGGAACACCCCTTGAAATGAGGGGACTCACCCCTGCCATGACAGCAACTGGGTGGCCATTACACACGGGGTCTTTTTGGTAGCAGCACCAAATCGGCAAACAACACCTGCTGACATTCAAGAGCCACCTGGTTTGACCTTTCTGAGTCTCCCTCTTCAGGAATGGAAGATTTATTTTAAAAAAACCACAAAATCTGGAGGGATCTCCTTGGCATAATCTTGCATGAAATTAAAAAGGGGGTGCAAGAGGGAGATGCAACCCTCTCTCTCCACTGGCAAAGACCTGGCATGGAGGCAGCTCAAGGAAAGGCAGAAGCACCCCCTCTCTCCACCCCACACAGGTCATGAGAGATGCTCCCGAAGGGTGGCTCCTCCTTGAGCTTCTGGCACTCTCACTTGCAAGCCGGCTGGGCCACTTTGATGGCAGCTGGCCCAAAAACCTGAGCAGGTGATGCCTCTTTTGCTGCCGCAACCATAAAACCCTCCCCAGGGAGCGACCACACCTGTCTGCCGCCTGGCAAAGAAAAAGGCACTCACTGCCTACCCTGCCTTGCACCTGTCCCGGGGGAGGAAATGTTCAAAGCCCTCCCCAGCCAGGTCAGGAATGTCCTTCTTGTCTCTCCGCTTTCTCAGGTTTCTTGGAAGGCTCTCTCCACCTTCCCCACCTGTCCTCCATCTGCATCGAGCAGGAGGTGGAAATTTCAGGAAGGGGGCAGCTGTTCTCCAGCTCCCGGCTGCCAGTCCCAGCCAGACTCCAGGCCTGGCACAGCTCAGGTGGCAGGGGAGGTGCGAGGGAACTCCCACTGGCTGCTCTCCCTCCATCCATCCATCCATCTGCTTTGTAGGTAGAAATGACCAGGGAGAGTGAAACATTCAGCCCTGCAGGGGGACATCAGGAGCAGTTGGTGGGGCAGTGAACTCATTCTGGGTTTTAGATTGAACTTTAAAAGGGTTGCCAAAGGTGCTGAACCCATTTTGGTGGAAACTGAGTTCCACAGCTTGGATAGCTCCATTCAAGTTTGGGTTAAAACCCAGAGTGGCTTCTCTGTCCATGTGTCTCTCTATCCCCCTTTCTGACACAGACCCACCATGCCACCTCTGGGGACCCCTTTGGGACCCCCCAGGAGTTGGGCATATCAGAAAAGGATTGGGGCCTGAACTTCTCTTAAAAGGCCACTTTCTCTTGAGAGGAAGGCCGACTACTGCAGGGCTTCCTCAGCTGCAAGGGGAAGTGCACTCTGCGCATGCCCAAAGGAAGGGGGGCCTTTATTCCTAACTGCACATTTTACAAAACTGAGCTCCCTTGAGATGGAAAGGTCACTTCCAGGGTAAAGAAGCTGGCCAAGCTTTTGGTTGAAATAAAGACCAGAGTGGGGGAAATGGGGTGCAAAGCCTCACAGAATGCTTTCCTTTAGCAAAGGGAGGCGCAATCGGAGCAGCTGGACTTACGCCTGAGGAAACGGTTCCGGACCCACTTGTTCTGCCTGCGGGCGTACCTCTTGGTCACGAGCTTCAGGGCCTCAATTCCTGGAATAACCAAGATGGAAAAGTGACGGCGGGAAGAAGAGACGAAAGGAGGAGCAGGAGGCTGGGCCGGAGCCAGGTACCTGGCGCCGGGCAGGTGAGGCGGATCTCCTGCCAAGCGCTCAGCGCCCTGAGGAGGGTGGGTTCACTCCCAGAAAGATTTGGGAGGGGAAAGGAGAAGGAAAATACACATGTCGCAGAAAGAAGAAGAGACAGTGCAAAAGCCATGCCAGGCAGGTCCCAACCCGTTCTTCCCTCCAAGAATCTGAACATTTTGTGGCAGGGCTGCTGGGAATGCAGCAAGTCCCATTAAATTTCCTCTGGCAGGGCTTGGAAACTTCTACAGAACCTGTTCCATCCCCAGATCTCTGCGTCTAAAATGGGGGATGAGCAAAGTCCAGCCTTCCAGATGTGCTTGGACGATGGCTCACAGCAGCCCCCTAACCGGTTGAGCCAAGTGTTGGGGGTACTGGGACCTGCAGTCCAAGAGTATCCAGAAGGCCACACAATTCCCACCTGAACAGAAATGCTACACCACTCAAACAGACAGCCTTTGTGCCCAAATACTGCCTCCCTCTCAAAAAGAAAACAGCACGAATGCTATGTGCATTCTTCATAGTGCAAACAGCCAAACTGTCCCTCTGAGGTGGCCCCCTTACCTTTCTCCAGGAGCTGCTGGCTCTCCTCCTCTGGGCACCGGCCCTCCGTGATGAGGAATTCGTGGAATTCCTTGAAGCCAATGGACTGGAATATGCCGTGCTGGTAATCCTGGCTGAAGGAGAAGGGTACAAAAGCGGGGGGGGGGTCACAACGCTTCTCCCCTTTGTTCAGTAGCATACCATAAACCCCAAGGGTGGGCAAAATGCACACCAGGACTGCATGAAGTGTGGCCCCCCAATCAAGGGTCTAGCATGGAGGCAGGCGAAACAGGCCCACCTGAAGTGGACCAACATTTCTACAATTTACAATGCTCAGAAGGGCAGAAAGTAAAAAAAAAAAGTGTTGTCAAAAAACAGGGGCGCCTGCATTTCAAATCCAGAAATGGACTTACAGGGCTTTTGTGGGGAGAGGTATCGTTTTTGGCAGTCTGTGTGGCCCCAGGGCAGAAGATTGTCTAGCAATGCATTGCCCTGGTTCTTGGCCTCCAGCCCTCCAGATGTTTTGGGCTTTGTCTCCCAGAAGGTCTAGGTGATGTGGCCAACAGCCAGGCATGCTGGGAACTGAAGTCCAAAACAAGTGGTGAGGGGCAAAGATTAAAAACTACTATTGTATTGTACAACTTTATTTGCATGCTGCCGTTTCACCAGAGGCAGCTTCCAAGGTAAAATTGGGCCTGACCGGTTGGAAGTTGCCCACCCTGCGCTGAGGTCTCTGCCTGGTTTTCTAAGACCACCAACCCAGCCACACTGGTCCCCAACTCACCAGTTCTCAGCCACCTTCTCCTGGTTGTAGCGCTGGTGAAAGCTGCGCAGCTCCTCCAGAAGTCCAGCTTGAAGCATGGCCTCCACGCGCTGGTCCAGGCGTTCTTCTAGGACTGAGGAGAGAAGGAGAGGCTGGCTGAGGATGCAGCTTCCTATGGCCCTCCACACACTACTGGACTGCAGCTCTCAGCAGCCCCATGGTGAAGAATGCTAGGAGCTGCAGTCCAACGGCACCTGCAGGGTTGCAGGATCCCCATCTGTGGTTAAAGGCAGCATAGCTAAGGGAGATCTCTGTGTGTAAGAAATGGAAGAGCTGCTGCTGGTCCACGCAATGGAGTCATGAAACAGGTGCAGGTGGTGCGGACTGCACCAGGTGGCACCAAACTGACTGCCTGCTCTTTCTCCCCTCACCACAAGCTTCATAGAGGATGACCACCCGCTATTTTCCTATGACTGGACAAGATCCCCAGTGCCTTTGCGCACGCAGACCCAGGCAGGTAGATTAGGATGCCGAGAGGGCAGGTCCCCGTATCAGTAGATCAGAACCCCCCAAATTCCGGCTCCTGGATGGAAAATGCTCCATGGCGGTGATACCAGGCGTTAGTGCACTGGATGACCCCACTGGGAGGAGTTTATTTTGCTTTTTTAATGTATGAATCATGCTACCACAATGATTTCCGATTGTTATTCAGCATCCCCTGTACTTTTATGTGAGTATTTACTCTGTGACTTATGAACCCAGTCTTGTTGACATTATTTCACTGAACTTTGGACCTTAATCAAAAATACCAATGTAGTCAACCAGAGGCTGGGTAATGTTGGACTCCCAGCAGCCCAGCAAAGTCCCAGCAGCCCCAGACAACACAGCCAATGAGGAGGAATGATGGGAGCTGCCAAACAATTTCCAACCCAGTTTATTGGTTGGCCCCAGGATGACTTTGAAAGGGGACCTGGAACAAATCTGAATCCTGCTGGGCATGACGAAGGAGCAGAGGAGTGGGGGCACAGGCCCCATCTTGGCCCCCAGACCAGAAAAGTTAACTGTGGCCACTGGAATAGCTCGGCTGATCTCAAAGATTGGGAGACCGTCCCCCATCCTATTTATTTTTTTTAAGTACTTAATTAATTCTTTGTGGTTATTGTTGTGCAATCTTCAGGTCTGGCAGAGAAAAATAACTCTATACCTTTGTCATCACGCAAATCCCCTGACCTGTTGAAGGGTGGAGGGAGAGCAAAGGATTGGGGCCAGGGGCTTTCTCTGAGCCCACCCTCCCCACTTTTACCTGCCTGTTCTGCATGAAGCCACAAAATGCAAGGGTTGGGGTACTTCAGGGGGCCCCCCAAGGGCCCTCCACCCTCCTCCTCGTGCTGCTGCCGCAGGAGCTCACTGTGGGAGATGCCGGTTTCTTCAAATACTTGCAAGCTCCTGTCGGACAGAAAGAGCAAGGGACAGCTGGAAGGCTCAAACCACAACAGCACACTGGCTGCCTATTAAGTCATTTTGGCTGCGAAATTCTTCTATCCCACGGGGAGCTAATTTCTGGAACAACGAAACTTTCCTTTCTTATTTTACCCCCTGGCTGGAATGGTTAGAATCACGTGGGTGTCCTATGCAAGCATTAAGATTCCCTCTGGAATTGGTTGGACCTTTTTGCGTGACGGGGGACAGCCCCAGGCGGTGCATGGCTGCAGCTGCAGAGCTGCCCACGTGGTGCTACTGTGCGTGGCTCCACAAGTGCATTTCTTGCACAAGTGATGCCTTGGCTCAGGTGTTTCATGGCACCATTCAACACAAGCACGGGCTGGTCCAATGAATGTGTAATTCTACAAAACCTGCCCCCATGATGAACATGGGGTGAAATGGGCAAATTAACTGATTAGAGCAAAATCATTTCTGAAAGACTGGAGATCCTTAATAGGCTTTTCGCAAGAAAAAGATAACAGTATGTTAACTGTAGGACTGGATAATCAGCATACCTTGAAAAATAAGCAGTAGAAGTAAATGAATGGTACTCACAACTGGAGAAGTTACTTTTCACAGTCATGTATAATCTTTATTAGAAAAGCTAAAGGCCAAATATAATTGTTTTCCCTTTATTATTCTTTACTATTTCTCTGTACTATTTTTCTTAATTTTTGTTTTCTAGTTTTTTCTTTCTATTTATCCTGATTTTTTACTGTATTCGAAAACGTTTAATAAAAATTTACTGTGAACCCTGAACTAGGATCTCAGCTACCTTCCCTCCATTGCACCAGCCTTTCTGGCGGGGGGGCGCTCTTTCAGCCTATTTTTGATGCCTTTCCTCTTCTCCCTTCCCTCTGCCCCACGATGGCTCAGCCCCCCGCATGGGAGCTCACCTCCAACCTCTTTCTCCTCACCCGACTCCCGGGCAGGGCAGGGCTGGGAACGCCCGGCTGGCTGGCAGGGCAAGACCAGGCTGATCCAGCCTCGTTTCCCACACGGGGAAAGGCATGCTGCCCAGCTGGTTGGGTGACTTCCTCTTGCAGGAACTGGAGCGAACCTCCCACTGCCCCAAGGGACCCAGCCCAGGAGCTGCTGCACAGAGAACTCTAATCAGAACAGAAGTTCACCTCAAGGGTAGGTAAGAGCAGATGCAGCTCATGTGAAGCTCCAGAGTGTTTAACTCTCACCCTGGATGCTTCCAGGAGAGGCGGCTCCCTCTTTGAGATCTGCTGCTGTAACTACTGCATCACACTGCAACATCTGGAGAACCACACACCTACCCTGCTTCAGCTACTCCACCACCTTGCAAGAGCTGGGAAACCACAAGATATCCACTCCTGCTCTAAACAATGCACCATACTGTGACATCTGCATAGCTGCACGATTTCTGGCTCTGCTGCAACCACTGAACCGCCCTGCCTCTTGCCTCTGGGCCCCCAGGCTGGGCAGACAAACCTGGCCAGCTTGCGCTTATCGTGAGGGTGCAGTCTGGCAGCCATTTTAGGGTCCACCTCACTCAGGCGCCGATGGAGCTCTTGGCCGTCCAACTTCTCTAGCTCTGTTTTCCGATCCGCTGTTCCCTCCACAGAGGCCGGACTCTTCATCTTCTCCTGCAACAGAGGTGCATGTCTGGGTGTAAGTCACGCTGCTGCACCCTGATTTCACATTGCGGTCGGATTCCAATTTTCCCTGCCATGGCTCCATCTGACAGAATGCTAGGAAATACTTAGAATTCTCTACCAAAATTCTGTGGCCCCATCTACACTACACAATTATAGTGCAATGATTCCATTTCAGTTGCCAAGGCTGAGCCCTATGGAATCCCAGGACTTGCATTTTAGGGAGGGGTATTTGGAATTCTCAGCCAGAGAGTTCTTGGGCCTCACCAGATGACAAATTCCAGGATTCTATGGGATGCAGCCATGGCAATTAAATTGGAATCAAAGTGTTGTATTTGTGTCATGTGAACTACACAACTGTCCTGCCATCTGTCAAGATCAAACACAATGAGAGCTGGCCATCCCCACATGAGTGGGGGCAGCAAATTAACTTTGGGTTTGAGTCTGAACCTTCAAAGAACCATTCATGCTGCTCAACCCTATTTTGGGGATAAGCGCCTCCCTAAAGTTCAGACTGAAATCAGGAGAGAATCCACCCCCAACTGACACAGGAACTGTGTCAAATCTTGACACTTCCCTCCCACCGGACCACTAATGGGCTACGATCTGGGCCAGTCCCCAAGGCCAGAGATCTTGAGATACCAGGATCAACAATTCAAGCCAAGCCCCCTATGCTCTGGGGAGGGCCAGATCACCAAGGGCCTGAGCATAACCCAGAATCCACTGGCTGGGTGGAGGGTTGTTTGCCCCCAGCACCAGGGTGTCTCCTTGAAAAGGCCCCTTACAGCAGCAGGGGTGCCACTGCCCAAGAGTCCCTGTTACCTCTGTGTCGATCAGGACCTTCCAGAGCAGTGACTCGATGTAATAATTGGTCCCTCCGACCACAATTGGGATCTTCCGGGAGGCAAAGATGTCTTCGATGTGGCCAGTTGAGGAGCATGAGAAAGAACACAAGCTGCAATACAGACTGACCTTGGAGAGGGAGGTTTTCCACCTAGCTCAATATGGTCAACTCTGACCGGCAGCCACAGCTTGCCAGCATTTCAGACTGAGCTCTCTCCTAGTCCCACCTGGGAGCCTCTCCATAGGAACACAAGAAACTGCATTGACCGAGGGTCACAGTCACAGCCCCAGTCTCCCTAGTCCAGTGCTGCCAACTCCGGCTGGCAGCCACATGGCTCTGCAGGGTCCCTTTTGGGCCAGGTTCTTTCCTACCCCTGCCCAGAGACCCCTGGTTTTCCCTCCGTGGGATGGAGCATAAGTTATTATTTTGTTCATGTTTCGAGATACTGCCACTTTTAAATTGATCAGGCATCCCAGTCATTTAATTTGCAAAATATTTTCCTATTAACCTACTGTTGTTTTCCCTCTGTTGTTTCTTTATCCTTAGCTTGGTTATATTTTTAGAAAGGCAGATTTAAAAATGCTTGCAATAAATACAAATAAACCATAAGCTAAAAGCAAGCTAGTAAACAATCAAAACCACAAAAAGGGTAAGGGGGGGGACCCTTTCCACTTGTTTTCCCTTCTTTCCAGCTGGTATTACTCTCCCTTAAACACTGAGGACTAGAAACCTGCTTTTCACATAAAGAGAGAGAGGAAGCAGGGGTTCGCCACAACAAGGGCCACTGGCTACTTGCTGCCCAGCTCGGCTGGAAATTTATAATCTCCATCATCCTCTTTCTAATCCTCTTATGGGCATTTTCAGACTCAGCTCAGGGGGCAAGGAGCTACAAGGAAGAAATTTATCTGTGGGGAGTTACTCTTATCACCAATAACAAGGCCCTAATGAAGGAACAGTTCAAAAGTATTGCAAGTGGAAATTATTTTATTACTGTTAAAAAAAACCCTCTTTGATACTACTTCTGAAAGTTACTACTGAGGGGCATTTTTGCAGTCAATCTGATGGGAATTTTTCAGATGTTGGGCCGTTCTCATCAACACTAAACAGCTTTTTTAAAGTAACTTTTCAAAAGCATCTGGCTCAACACATTACCACTATCATCCCAGGTGTTTTTGGTGAGGATGGAGAGACAGGGCCTCCCCAGACTATGCCATTGGCTCCCATGGGAGGCCCTCTCTCTGCTTTTTTTTCACTTACAGGCAAAGACTTTTTTATTTAGGTAGCCTGGTTGGGCAGAAGTATTTTTTGATGGGATGCTGATGTTTCATCTTTATTAAACTTTAAAAAAATTAATTTTAATAGAATTGCCAATTTAATTTTTTTAAAAATGTTCTGTATTAAATATATTTTAACTTACACTATAACCTGTCTTGGTACCCAAATTGGGAGAAAGATGGGATATCAATTTAGCAGTTAGTTATTGCAGGATGTTACTCTTAAAGCATTGTAACAGCAACAAAATACTTTCCAAATGCCCCAGCAAATAATAGGAAGGAACCACTTTTGGGAAAGTAACTCGGCCTCTGTTCTTGATTGCACCACTGACGATGCATGCTTTTCTGGGAAGGAAAACGACACCCCTGCCCCTCCGCGAAAGGATATGAGTGGGGCGGCCTTGTTCCTGAAGTCCACGATGGTGTAGTTGGTGACCAAGGGATCCACGAAGCTGATCATGTGGTGCTTGCACAGCTTTTGCTCCTGAGGAGAAGCCTTGTTGGTGATGATGTCCAGACCCCGGTACACCTGAGGGAAACACAGAGAGAGACAGAGAGATGGACAGACCGACATTTTGGGACAAACAGACAAGGATTCTGGAAGTTAGAGTCCAAAATATCTGGAGCACCAAAGCTTGGGAAGCCCTGCACTAGAAAGTCCCAAAGCTGCCATTCAGAGGAGCAGAGAATTCTCCGTTCCTGCCCAAACTACGAATCTCAAGATTCCATAGGACAGAGTTAAAGCGGTATCAGATTGCTCTAACAGCACCGTGAAGACGCACCTTGAGGAATTTGAGAGTTTTAGTCAACTCCTCTGAACTACAGCACTAAAGCTCTCTATAGGATGAAATTACAGCAGTTAAGGTAGAAGCACAGCGCTATAACCCATCTATGTATGCATGTATTTAGGGCCAGTCTGTGTAACAGTTCATTGCAGTTTGATACCACTTTAACAAACAAAACTCTCTCCTGCAGAATTCCGGAGCCTGTAGTTTGCTGTGAAGTACTCAGAATTCTCTAATGTCTGTCTATGGAGATTCCTAAGCCCTTCCCCAAACAACAGACCTCAGGATGCCGGAGGACAAAACCACAACTGTAATTAAAGTGGTGTGAAACTGATGAAACAGTCTAGCGTGGACCCACCATCTATAGCTTGCACATGCTTTGCGAGACCCAGAAGAAGAGGTGATGACGTTTCGTCTGATGGCAACCGCCTGCCAGCTAAGCCTCTCCCCGTGGATCCCTCGGCAGCCGTGCCAGAGGCACCCGCCCCGGTCCAGGCTGCCAGACAGGCTGAGAGGCGCCCCAGTGACCCACTGCTCTGACGAAGCCCAGCTCGGGCAGGCTCACCCGGATCGGCTAAGAAGTTCACCACCCGGGTAACGTGACAAACACACAACACACACTCTCTCACTCCAACTCTCTGCCTTGCCAAAGTCACACAGCATTTTCTGTTGGACACCCAAATGCAGCCCCAGAAAAAGAGGGGAGGCAGGAGAGGGGAAGTCTGTACAGCCTGGAGTCCAAAACAAGTACAGGCTCACAAATGTCCTCCCTATTTGCTTTTTAAAAATCTCCAGCCTTCCAGTTATTTTCCAGGTCCCTCTTTGAAGCCCTATCCAAAGACTTCACTGAACATCTGGAAATGGCCCTCTGGCACCTCTTTGCAAACCGTCACTATTGTAACTGACCTTCAGAGCATATCAAACAAGAAGGTAGAACCACAGCACTCTTGAGCATGTGCAGAGTGCTTCTCTACACCCACTGGGGGGAAAAAACTCCAGAGGGGAGCCATACCACATGTCCTTGTCTTCTTCTGATTTCTGGACTACAGTCTCCATTTTGAATGATGACCTT
The DNA here is from genome assembly GCA_948474755.1 of Ctenosaura bakeri. NCBI lineage: Eukaryota > Metazoa > Chordata > Lepidosauria > Squamata > Iguanidae > Ctenosaura > Ctenosaura bakeri. The sequence goes on from CAOLHI010001157.1 coordinate 364,296, forward strand.
CTCCTGTGCTGTAGGAGAACCTGGCACTGAAGAGTGAGGCAGGCTAAGCACCCAAAGGACAAATGAGGGGGCACTTCCATCCCCAGGAGATGTCATGTTGTCCTGGGGAGTTTGGCAAAACACACACTTCCCTCCTTCCCTCCCTCTCCTCCTCTTCCTCAGCCAAGATGGGAAGACGCCATGATGTCAGGGACCGTCTTCCAGGTTTACCCAGGGTTCAAGAGCCAAACTTTTTAATAGGTTTGGGGTTTTTTTTAACTTAAAAAATCTATATATTTAAAGTTAAGAATACATACCAATGGGTTACATGTATGCAAAACAGATTTTAAAAGTAACTGAGGTTGGTTTAAAATTAATTTGTCAACTTTGATTAAATTTGGTGAGATTTTCCCCATGCTTTCCAAACAATGTCTCCTCCACCTCCTACTGATTATGACTGATTGAAAAGAGCAACTAACAGCACCGTTTTCAAGCAGAATGTGTGTGTGTGTGTGCATGCACATGTGAACATTAAATGTGTTTAAACTGTCTTGAATGACACTGACCTGCCCGTGAATGGTACACGCTTAGCAGTTTGCTGCCAAATTCCAGGGCTAAAGCACAATGTCAATTTTTTAAAAAATTGGAGCGGATCCCAGAGAAGGTCCTGGGGCCCCACACATGGCTTGCTGACTGACCTTGCCAGAGTCATGGCCCAAATGATCATTAAAAACTGCCCTCTGTTTGGTTCCAAGCAGTTTTATTTTGGCCACAGGAATGCCAGCTGGGCCAAGGGAGGAGTCCAATGCACTTGGCTGGTTGCCCACAGAGACTTTTCAGCCTCTGGCCCCTACAGAGATGTGGGGGGGGGCTGAGAGAGAGAGGGGGGTGGCAACCAATTTTTCCCCCTGCAGCCCCAGCCTTTCTGCAAAGCAGGTGGTGCAGTGGGGAGGTCAGGAAGGCAGGCAGCTGGTGGGTTTGCTTTTCAATCATTCTGCTCCCCTTGGCATTGTTTGGTGCCTGGGAGACAAAAGGAATGGGGAGGGGTGCAGGGTGTAAGCCCCCGCCCCATAACATCCCCCAGGCCACACACCAAGAAGTGAACCAGGTCTGCCAATTTTTAAACTTGCATATGCAAACTGCATCTACAGAGATGTACAGATAACTTTTGTTGTATGTGATATGTGTAACATGTATATTAGCATTTGGCAAAGGGACCTTGTAGCACCTTTGAGAGTAACTGGGAGAAAGAAGTTGGTAGCACAAACTTTCATAGACTTAAGTCTCCTGCAGGGGTTGCATGGAGCAGAATGCCACTTTGCTCCACTCCACTTCATTCCATGCATCTCTGATGAAGCAGATTTGCTGATCTGCACAGTCTACAGCAGCAGCCCAAACACATCTAGGCGATGCTGATGGCCATTACAGAGGTGGTCAACCCAAGCACTCCACCCATGCTCAGAAGCACCCTCTCCCTGTGACAAAAAGTGTGCCTTATTATTCCCAAGAAAACACACTCCTTTAAAGAAAAAAGCAAACAAATACAATATGCATCTGTGAGCATCTGGAGACGCGCCTCCACTTCGTCCTGCCTCTCCCAGGGCCTTTCCGCCGGCTGCCCCGCTCCCTCCCGGTCCCAGATCCAGGGCTGGGTGGGCTCCTCCTGGCTGCAAAGGCTTCTGTATTCTGGGCTGGGGGGGGGCTTTGCAAACTTGCATATTTTTAAGGAAGCGGCCTCTGCGAGGAAGCGATATTGCCTTTGACTGCAAAGCTTCTAAACTCCCTTTTTTTCATGTCAAAATGTCCTTCACGCCACGGACCCTCTCACTGCGCTTTCACAGTCGCCACCGCCCTGGCGTGTTTTAGCCCTCCTGCGCGCGCTTCCACGTGGGTCGGGTGCGTTGCTGCTGCTGCGGGGGTCACCGTGGCCAATTGTCAGAAGCGACGCCACCAAAGCAAAAGCGCCGCCGCCGCCGCCTCCCGCGCCCGGCGCCCTCCTCGCGCCTCCCCCGGGAGCGCTCTGCACGCGCGCAGGGGCGCCCTCGCCGGCTCACCTGCATGGAGTCGGCGCTGACGATCTCGCCGCCCAGGCGGAGGGCCAGCTCCAGGGCCAGCCGGGACTTGCCCGTGCCCGTGGCGCCCAGGATCACCACCAGCGGCGGGCGCAGCGAGGAAGCCGCCGCCGCCATGCCCGGAGAGGCCGCGGAGGAAGAGGCGGAGTCCGGCCGGAGGAGGAGGAGGAGGAGGAGGCGGAGAGGGAGAGGCGGTCCCGGGTCCGGGTCCCGGCCCCGGGCGGAGCGCAGCCGGCCTCGGAGCGCTCCGGGCGTCCGCCTTTGCGCGCCCCGCCCCGGCCCCGCAGGCCCCCCGCGCCGGCCTCCTTGCTCCGCATCGCGTTGCCTGTGCGGATCCGCGGGCGCAGGGCTCCCGGGGTCAGCGGCCGCGCGGGGCGCGCCAGGGAGGGCCACCCACGGGTGGAGCCGGAGCGCCGCTTTGCGCGCCCCGGGCTTTCTCCCCTCCGTCCCAGCCAGGCGCACAGCTGGAGACGAGGAAGGACCGAGGAGAAGCGCAAGCGGGGCGCGCGGTCCAGTCCGTGTTCTGCCACTTCATGTGCTTTTGCAAACCCTACGAGGTCTCCTAAAAGGTCTTCTGGCAAACCTGAATTTTTTTTTTAGTTAATTTGTTTAATGAACCCTTTTAAACAAACTGAGCAATAGGCGAAGGCTTCTTTACTGCCTGGCTGGATGAGCCACTGTGAGTTGGAAGAGACCCCAAGGGCCCTCCCATCCAGCCCCCTTCTGCCAGGCAGGAAGACACACTCAAAGCCCCCCCCCAGAAAATGGCCACCCAGCCTCTGCTTAAAAACCTCCAAAGAAGGAGGAGACTCCACCACCGAGGCAGCAGCGGATTCCACTGTGGGATATCTCTTATTGTCAGAAAGTCCTTCCTGATGTTTAGGCGGAATCTCTTTTCCTCTGTCGTTTGAATCCATTGCTCCACAGTGTCCTAGTCTCTGGAGCAGCAGAAAACAGGCTTGCTCCATCTGCCACATGACATCCCTTCAAATATTTAAGCGTGGCTATCGCGTCCCCTCTTTGCCTTCCCTTCTCTAGGCTAAACATACCCACTTCCCTAAGTTGTTCTCCTAGGGCTTCTAGGACTTCATGGTTTCCAGACCCTTCGCCATTTTGGTTGCCCTCCTCTGGACACGTTCCAGACGGTTAATATCTTTCCTCATCTGTGGTGCCCAGAACTGGACACAGTATTATTCCAGGTGGGGTCTAGAATAGGGTGTCCAGTTGAATCCTGGCACTTGCTAGCACACATTTGCTGGAGAAGGGAGACCGGGATGGCCAAAGGTCTGGAAACCCAGCCTCAGGAGGAAGAGCTGGGGGAGTGCGGGATGCCCAAGGCTGGAGAAGGGAAGAATGGGAGGTGACAGGAGAGCCATCTTTAAATAGCTGGAGGGATCTCAGGCAGAAGAAGATGGAGTGAGCTTGTCTTCTGCTGCTCCGGAGGCTAGGAGACAGACCAAAAGATTGAAATGGCAAGAAAAGAATTCCACCTAGGAAAACATCTATTACTGTAAGAATAGATTGCTGGACTTCTTTGCAGGCCTTTAAACAAAGGTTGAAAGGGCCTCTTTCTCAGGAGTGCTGTAGTTGTTGATTCCTGTGCGACAGAATGGGGCCGGATGGGGTGGCCGGGTGGCCTCTTCCAGCTCCACAGTTCTGCCATTCTGTGATTCTTTTCTCCTCTTCATCTTGTCATTGTGTCACATCTGGATATGGGGACTTGGTTTGGAATGGGGATTACAACCACTTGCAACGGTAGAAAACGAGGCCGTTTGGGGGACCGAAGCAAACGGAGGTGGGGGGGATACTGCCATGGCAACCCAGTTGGAAGGAGAAGAGTCTGATAGCGAGTAACTAGGTAGGGAAGGAGAAAAGAGGCGAACTTGTGACCAAAGATAAGGATTGTTTCTGTAGCAACAGGGAGAGGAAGGGAAGAGAAAGGACGGAGAGTCAGCGAAGAAGGAGGGCAGCGCAGGAGGCTGTTGCCACGGTAACAGAGGGGTTTGTGGGATGTTCTTCCACAGCAACAGAGGGATGCTGGCGACGGCCATCCTCCTAGCAACACACATCTCTCGCCATGGCAACAGGGAGAACAGGGAGCACTTCCGGAAACGGAGGAGAGATCATTGGAGAAGGTGGGATTATTGCCGCCTCAGCCCAAAATTTACTCACCCAGTAATGAACTCCACCTTCAGCAGAGGAGATGCAAAATGCATGAGGGATTTGCTCATCCCTATTGTGGGAAATGCCATCGCCCTGCAAGGGAAATTTCTTCCGAAGCAGCACTTGAAATGTGGCGGGAGGAGGGGAATCATTCAAGATGTAGTGGTGAGAAAATTGCAACTCAGGCTTTGTTGTTATGAATCCCCCAAATCAGAAAAGCGAGAAGGGTTTTGTGGCACAGCTATTCTGCTGAAAGGTTTTTGCCAGATTAAACATTGTCTTTTTCTGTCCAAAATAGGAACCTTCTATCTTGTTACAACAAATTTGGCGGGGGGGGGAGTGAGTCCACTCTGGCTTTTAGTCCAAATTTTAAAGCATTTTAAATCCAATATGCTGAAATCCCCAAAACAAAGTCTAGCACCCCTCAGCCTTGGCCACAGCACCTAGCAGCTCTTCTTCCCTGGTTCAGCAAGTCCCAAAAAGCATAAGATGGGGGCTCAAAGGCCCCTCCCTAAACTGCAAACCCCAGGATTCCATAGGATGTTAAAAGTGGAATAATAGCATATAACAGCGCAGTGCAGAAAGGCCCTCAGTTATGGACCGGCTGGAGTTCAGCATGAGTCATCCCCTCCGTCTTGCCCTTACTTGGAAGTTTTTTAAAACATGCAAACAGAAGGAGGTTAGGTAGGAAACAGAACAAGGATTTGCTTTTCTTTTTTCTTTTTACAAAATAACATCTTAAAAAAGTATAAAAATACAGTATTTGTATAGATATATTTTTTTACAAAGACATCCAGCATAAAGAAACAAGACAGTAATAACAACAGATTCCAAGAGATACAGAAAAAAAAAACAGGATAAGCAACCTGTGTTGTCTTTTAAGTGGATAAAATAAGAATGAGGTAAAATCAAATTCAAGGTGATCTCAGTGCTTTTCCAGTGAAGGAATCCTGCTGGGATGGGGGAGCAGTTTTATCGTAAAGGCAGACACCTCTCTGTCTGGGATAAGGGTCATTTGCGCACCAGACTGTGATAGTGCTATTATTCCACTTTCAACCTCCTATGGAATCCTGGGGTTTGCAGTTTAGGGAGGGGCCTTTGAGGGTTAGGCCTTTATGGATGGCCTTTGAAGCCCCTCCCTAAACTGCAAACCCCAGGATTCCATAGGAGGTTGAAAGTGGAATCATAGCACCATAACTGTCTAGTGTGGAAATGGCCAAGGTCTCCCTCCCTTGCCACCCTAATTCTGGCCATAAGCGAAGCAACGGGAGGCAGATTTAAGACCCAAGACACATCCCTCCATGGACCGCAAGTTTCAGCAGCCCTTTTGCCAATGAGTGATGAATGCTGGGAGCTGCAATCCAACAAAAAAATCTGGAGGCATTGCTTTAGAGGCAGTGACTCTGGGGCTCTCTATTAGAAGCTTGCCTGTGTCGTGAGACATCCCACCCCACAGGAAAGGTCTCTGTGCTCATCTCGAGACACAAGTCTGTTTAATGTTACACGATCATAGCCCTTTGCAACCTATGGAGTCGTAGGATTTATAGTCTGCTGAGGCCCTGGAGCAGCTCTGGTGAGAATTCCAAATGTCTCTCCTCAAACTGCAAATCTTCAGGATTCCCAAGGACAGAACCATGGCAATGACAGTGGAATCATGGTGCTATAGCAGTGTGGTGTGAAAAGGCCCCTGGAGTTTGTGTTTTTGAAAGTTCCCTCTCATGCCTCCCCAAATGACAAATCCCAGGCATCCGTAGGATGCCACCATGGCAGCTGAGGTGGTACCAAAGTGCTATCTTTGCGTCATGCGAAAGAAATGACACTCCCCACCTGAACAGATCAGAAGGCAGCATTTTTGATGAGAACTGAAGTCTCTCACTAGTTAAGACCCAGCGCTCCTAAACTGTCCCCCCGTTGAGGCCCACTGCGAGAGCTCTGGTGCAAGAGAGAATTCCAGCAACTGCAGCAAAATCGAGGGTGGGCAACTCTACAGGAGTTGCTCACCCCCCCCACACACTTGCCTTGTGAGCCATTTGTGATGCACCCATAGTGATACCACATCACTTCCCATCACGCCTGACAACCAGTTTTCAGACACAAATGGCTTTTGCTGGGCAGAAAGGAGGGATAAACTATTGCCCCTACTTGCAGGCTTGCTGTATTTGGGGTGAGGTTATGAAAACTGTTCAAAAAATTGCCCAGAAAAAAACAGGAGAGCAATTGGGGCCACAGAATGGGGTTTAGTGGCTGCACGCAGGCAGGCCTTGGGTCTCATTTCATCTCCACCTCTTCCAATCTAGATAAAGGAAGTTAGGTAGGAGGAAGGAAGAGAAGAAGGGGGCAGGCCACATGGGTGTGCCAGTTGCAGTGCATTGTGGAACATGCAGTTCTTTAAAGGTCATGTGAACAAATAGTGCAGATGAGAGCAGAAAGAGTCCAGGGTCCCCGGCCGCTCAGTGGGGCCCCTTGAGGAAGGAGATCCGCTTTAGGAGCTGCAGCTGGTGCAACTTTAGCAGCTTCTTTTCCGCCACCATCTCCCGCTCGGCGCTGAGCAGGGAGCGCAGGTACTCTGAGGCTTTGCTGAGGACCACCACTTTGGGGGTCTTGGGGCAAGCAGCCAGGCTGGGCACCTGGTCCCTCAGGGCCAGGAAACGGGAGCGGAGGTCGTTGCGCCGCTTGCGCTCCAAGTAGTTGTGGTTCCTCCGCTTGGAGGCATCCTCGCTGTCCGAGCTTGGAGCGCTCTCTGGTTTCAGGAGGAAAGGGTCTGGAGAGGAACCCTCCGCCACTTGACTGAGGCACTGTGAGCCCCCTCCTCCTCCTCATCTTCCTCCTCTTCCTCTCCCTGGACTCGTTTGTTCAAGGCCACTTCCCGAGAGGAAGCCTCAGGCGGGGAGCGGGCGGCATAGTTGTGCTGCTGCTGGTGGATGGCAATGTGGAAGTGCTTCATGCAGGGGTCCCAGGGGTCCGCCCGGACAGTGATGGTAACTGGCTTCCTCATGCCCCGCGACTGCCTCTTCTCCACAGTCACCACATCGATCTCTTCCCCTTCTGCAAATCAAGCAAGAGAACATGGAGTCACCGGTTATCCTTCTGCATCTGAGCATCTTATTAGGCCAAACATGAGCCCGCACTGTGATACTATGGTCAAAAAGGCCAGTTGCAATACCAGGCTCCATCAAGAGAAGCGCAGTGTCCAGTTGAGGGCCATTTTAGTGCCGCTGTCTTTTGCTTTGGTCAGACCCCTCCTGGAATCTTGTGCCAGTTTTAGGCACTGCAGTTCAGCAAGATCTTGACAAACTGGAACGTGTCCAGACAAGGGCCTAATGGCACAAGAACCTGTCTGATATTGGAAGCTAAACAGGGTCCACCCTGGTTAGTCCTTGGATGGGAGACTGCCAATGAATACCAGGTGCTGTAGGCTATGTTTCTGAGAAAGGAACTGGCAAAACCACCTCTGAGGATTCCTTGCCTAAGAAAACTCTATGAAATTCATGGGGTCACCAGAAGTCAACAGGTGACTTGAAAGTGCAGGAGTGTACACACACACAGTGTGTCCAGAGAACGGCAACCAAGATGGCCAAAGATCTGGAAACCAAGTCCTGAGAGGAACAACTGAAGGAGCTGAGAATGTTTAGTTTGGCAAAGACAGGAAAGCCACCTTTACACATCCGAAGGGATGTTGCAGAGAAGATGGTGTGGGCTTGCTTTCTGCTGCTCCAAAGATTAGAACATGAGCCAGTGGAACTTCTTAACTGTTTTGTTTTCTTGTATGGTAGGGGGTTGGACCTGATGGCCTTTCTGCTCTTTGAATAAAAAAACATGCCACCCAACATCCATGAAGACTCCAAACACCAACAGCAGCTAGTTTCTCCACAAATGCAAACGAAGTTACAAAGCATTCTGAGAGCTTATAACAAAGTAACTTCATTGCATATAAATATATGTTCATTTTGCAGAATCAGAAACAGATACAAAAACTTTCCATACGGACATGTTAAGATGATGTTTTGACTCGCATGCCTTTATCAAGCTCTGTCTGTTCTCTGGCAAATAAGACCCTTTCTGTCTTGAAGAGCCGAAGTTGGGATAGAGTTGCTTGGGAAAGTCCTTGACAAACAACCTTGTAAACAATGCCAAGTTTAATATTGTATTAAGAAGAAAATGCAAATATATAACTAGTTGTTTTGAAAAAGAGATTCCCCCTATGCAAGTTAAAGCCAATTATCATAATACTATCCTCATCTCCAAAGCAGAAGAAAAAAATCAAGGTCAAAGTGATTGTGTTATGAACACATGGGATGTTTTGTAACCAATATACAGAGTTTTGGGGCTATTTTTTGTGGAGACATTGACATTGTTTGGATTGCTAACTAGAGTCTCTGAGGTGGATATTGTTATCTTGGAATTAAACTCTTTGCTAAACATGATGAACCACTCTTCCTTCTTGTGAATAGAGACCTACCTCTATTCTTTCCCTGTTATTTCTGCTTTTGGTACCAATTTTCTGTTAACACAGTAACACCCAACAACATATCCATGTTGTTATTTGAAGTGTTATGTACAGCTAAAAAAAAACAATTAGACGAGCTAATCTATTAGACAACAACACTAATTTTAAAACGGTTTAAAAACATTTAATGCATAGCAATGATATTAAAAATACAGAATGCATATGTACAGGCAAACATATTATTTTATTCCAGGGCACATCTACACTACACTGTTGTAACAGTCTGATACCAGTTTAAATGCCATGGTGCCATCCTATGGAATCCTGAGATTCGTAGTTTTATCACCTGTTTAGAATTCTTTGCCAGACAGCTCTAGTGCTGTAGCTCAAGGGATCCCACGTACCTCCCAAAACTACAAATCACAGGATTCCAGAGGATGATGCCAGGAGACTTAAAGTGGCATCAAGCTGCTATAATTGTGCAGTGTGAACACCACTCTGGAGGCAAAAACTGTATGTGTGTTTCCTAAAAGCAACCAAAGCGGAGTGTCACATTCCTATACAACTTACATACAACCAAGAACAAAAAAACCTGAGCCCCATAGAGGCTGGCTGGGCCAGAACAATCTTTAATGTTCCCCAGCATCTCTTGGCCTCTTTCATGTCTCATTAGAATGCAAATGAAGGGAGGGAACCGCCTTTGTTTCTACAGCTTGGAGCTTCAGGGATTCCTCTCTTTTCTCAGGCATCAAAATCCTTTCCAGCCAGCCTAATCTACCTCCCTGGACGCCACTGTCTCCCCGCTGCCCCATTCAGGAGAGAGGGAGAGAGCTCAGCACTTCCCCACACAATAAAAAGGGGGCAGAGCAGGAGGGTGATTTAAAGGCCTTTGCACAGATGGCTGGAGTGAATCTCAAAGGGCATCACTCATACAGCTTTCATCCTTCAGACAAACACACTGGATCTTTAGAAAGAAAAGTTTAAGAGGGGGTTGGAATCGTTACAGGAGAAGACAGAAGGGAGAGTTCGAACAAGCAAAAATGGAAATGGTCACTTCTTTTGCTTTCTACATGCAAGAATTAAAAAAAAAAAACCTCAGCTCTTAAAAATTATTAAAATAAACTTTTTAAAATTACAACAATTTTTTTTACACTGGAGATCTCTCAGCACTTTGGCTTTTTTTTTAATTGAGAGGTTTTTAATGGATACTTTGCAAAGAGAATTTTGCGCAAAAGACAAAAAAGAGGTATTTTGTATCAAATACAATGGCTTCTGTGCAATAAAAAATGCTTAAAAAAAGGTTTGCAATAGTCCCAGAACAAACAAACAAAAAGATGGAAAGAAAGAAATCTCATAGCAAAACATGTTGTTTCTTATCTTGAGGATGGGAAAATTTTGACTATTCTTTACATCCTAGTCGGTATCACTTGTGGTGGATTCCTCTCCCATGGAGTAATGAGTTCACTCCAGGTTTTAGTCCAGATTTTAAGGGAGGTGTCCAAGGTGCTGAATCCAACCCTCTTCCCCAAAGATCCAGTATGTTGGGGAGCTCTGTTAAAGGTCAGACTAAAATGCAGATGGACATGGAAACCAGCAAGTGACCTCTTCGCTTGAGCAAAAGCCTCTCCAAAGGAGGAGACTTTCTTTCTCTGTCGGTCCAAATATTACATATCACCCAATATCATCCAGTCTCAGGGCAGCCTACACCCACACTAGTGTACTAATTTGGAAGGAAGGTCCTAATGTGGATGATGGGAACAGTTCCTAGATTAAGCTGAGAACGATGGGCTTTAAAAGAGGGCACGCTGCACACCAGACCTTTGCTACAAAGAGAGCCAAAGGGTGGATTGTGGAGCAGCTGGAATGGCTTCAAGCCTGAGAAAACAGTCTTAGGCCAGCATAATTGCAATGCCTGGATCCAGCCTTTTATGCTCCTATTCATTATCATTTTATGCTTCATGCAGTGGGCATTCTCCTTCCAAACTTCTGTTGTGCGAAGAGAGAGCCGCATGAATGAATGGAAAGAGTGACTCGCTGGCTCCGAGCAGGCTGGCAACTGGCCAACAGGAGGACTTGGAATGCTACGGCACCCTCCCTCTGCATTCCCTCATTGGCTTCTAACCTAGTCACTCGCTGGGTTCCCCTCCTCTGGGTGTGCTTGCATCTGTTGCTTTTTGTCCCAGGATCCAAAGTCTCTGGCTGGAAAGGCTGGGAAAGAACCTGGTTAGCAATCAGGGGAGGCAAAGTCCAGGCCACCAAATCAATATGGGGCTGAAATCGAGCCCCAGCTCTCTCTGCTAAATGAGATTAAACCTTACCAGAGACCTGCCTCCTTTGGGGTTAACTTTGCAGGGATTAAACCAACGGGGCAGAAGACAATTCATTCTTCTGCCCCGTTGGTTTAATCCCTGCAAAGTTAACCCCCAAGGGACTCTCTTCTGCTTTGTACCTTTTTCACCATTTTGTTGTGCCACGCTGAGCCTAGGTAGGCCTCTCCACCAGTGCTGCCTGCAGCCAGCACTTCTGGGAAGGCCTCCTCCCATGGCAGGTAATTCCAGTCTGGACTGAGCCTTCCCAGTAATCAGCTCAATCCAATAAAGAGAAGGTGGTGCTACCCAAGAGAGGCAACCGCCTAAGGAGACGGATCACAAGGAAGCTTTGGAAATATCAAAAAGACAGAAAAGGAAGCCAGCAGCACGTTTGAGATTCACGGGGAAGAAGAAACGTCTAGCATAGATCCAACAATGAGTCCAAGAAAGCTTCTGCCAGAAATTTTTTCTTCCCAGTGATTCTCAAACATGCTGCTGGATCCTTCTGTATCTTTTGATTCAAAACAGACCAATATGTGTGGCACTGGGCTCTATGAACACTTTTAATACTTGTTTTTTGATATCTACATCTCCCTGAATACTTTTGATATTTGTGTCTTGGGGTGGGCAACTGGATTGGGATCAGGGGCAGTGTTCTGGCCTTGGGCCCTCTGGGACTTGTGTGGAGTGGACGCTGACTCCTGGTTTTGCAAATAGGAAATCCTTTTATGTTAACCACGACAGGGACTGCAGCCTTTATTTTCAGCAGTGCCTTGTCTTTCTTGTTGGCCTCCTTGAAAAGCAAGGCACTCTTTCCTTCCTTCCAGCAAGAAAAAAGCTGTTTTGCAGAAGTTGGAGGGGCCATGGGCTCCAGAATCAGCCAAGTAGGGGACGCGTGTGCCCCCTGGGCTGCTCTTTGCTCACCCCTCCCCAGCCTTTGCCAAGCGATGATCAGCAAAGGAGACATATCCATTCACAGGGAGGCAAGAGACAGGATTAATCTGCTAAGGACAGATCAGAGCTAGAATAAGCTGCTGGGTGCGGGAGAGGAACTGAGAAGAAGAAACTATGAGGACTTGAAAGTAAAGCGTGAATGTATCCCCAAACCATGCAGTTAATCATATCCAGTTACTTTGGGGGCAGTGGCTGCTGGTGGTGTCTATGTCAGTGGGGTGGTGAACCTGCTCTACGCTCTAGTTTGAACTTTGGAGGAGCTGTCCATGGTGTTGAACCTGCCTCCCAAATAGCTCCAGTACTCTGGCCTGCTCCTTTAAAGTTTGGACTAAGCCACCCAGGAGCAGACTCACTGCCTTTAGGATCTCTCCCAAATCACAACACAGGTAAGAACCACTTGGTTATAACATTGAGTAACTAAAACAATTAAATACACAATTATATCAAACCAAGTGCTGAAATGAAAATAAGTTACATGTAGTCACAAACATGGGAAAGGCAGGTAGAAACGACAACATTCTCCCCATTGAAGGACCCTTCTATGGTAATCAACCAGTAATCGAAGGTCCATTTGGACAAAAAGCCAAGAGAGAGCAGAGAGCTGGGGTTGAAGTAAAGTGGGCAGGGTCTCCTTGGCCTCAGAACCAGGCCAAAAAAATGGTTCTGTGACCCCATTAAAGACAGCAAAGGAAGAGGAGGCAACCAGGTGTTAAGAACCCTAAAGCAGATCTCAGGTTAAACCCTTCCATCACTGCCTTTGTCTAATTGTTTCAAGTGGCAACCCTCCAGAGGAGAGGCTTAAGAGGCGGCTGTGACCATTCGCAGCACAGCCCTTGCCCAGCTCCCGACACATACCGGCCTCCCTCCCTGCTCCCAGCTTCCGGGTATTGTACTCACTGGAGGAAGCAGGAAACTTTGGAGCTGCCAAGCACAACAGTCCCAGAGAAAGACCTGTCTCACTCCAGCCCCCCTCCACATAAAGGGGGAGGAGGAGGACGGGGGGGGGAGTCTGGAACCTCCTCTGCTCCTCTTCTTATTTTTTGGGGGGGAGGGAGTGCCAGGCCCCCCTTGCTGATGGGCTGGGCAAGGAAGGAGGTAAACAGGGAGGAAGAATCCGGTGGAGTTGAGCTCCAAAGGTCATGCAGGGAGCTGGAGGCCTGGAGGGGTGGGGAGGGAAGCAGAAATGCCCACTTCCTCATGAAAGTGGACCCGCTCCCTTGCGCAAACCTCCAGCCTGCCTCCTTGCAGAGCAAACAGTTTAAAGAAGGGAGAATTTTGCAATCAGGGCTCCTTTCCAGAAGGATTCAGAGGACTGCGGGAGAAAAACTGCCCCTAGACAGAGTCCAGTCCTAGGGTGGGTCCAGTTAGACCAGTGTTGTCAGTCCTGACCGGCAGCAGCCCTCGGGGGTTTCCAGAACGTTACTTATTTCCACTAAAAGAGTGATCGTGGTGCCTGGGAGTCTCTGGGAAATGTAATGGAAAAAAGGGTAACTTTCTCAAGCTCCGGTTCCTCCCGAGTCTTAGAGGAAGATGCCTGGTGTTTATTCCCCTTCAAGCACTAACAGGCCTGACCCCAAAATCAGATGTGCCTTCGGCGTCTTGATTCCTCCCTGCCAGGAGAGGCCTGAGCCTCAGCCCCCGATGTCGCCCAGGGTCCCCAGCTCTGGCCTGGCAGCGGCTGGCCAGGGTTGCTTTCCAGCAGGATTTGGCCCCGGGGATTCCGCTAAGGACGCCAGGGACTGAACCCAGGGCTTTCTGCCCAGGCCCTGCTTGGTCCGCAGCCCCCCAGTGTCCACTCGGACCGGCAGCTGCGGGCTCGGCGCGCCTGGAACCAGCTCCTCCGCAGGAAGCTCGGAGCCCGGCGGGGCCGCCAACTGCTTACCGGCCGGCCCTGGAGGTGCCCGGGTCCTTCTCTGGCGGTCGCCCATCCAGCGCTAAACCAGACCTGGCCCTGCTTACCTTCTCTTGATAAAGGACTGTGTCCCGCCCCCTTGGTCTCGTCCGGGACCCTCGCAAGCGACACAGCCCCTCATTTTTGGAATGGGGGGCAGCCTGGGGCTCCCAGCCCACCCACCCCCGTTCCGCCCCTCCCCGGCCTCGGGCGAGCCGCCCCTTACCGGAGTCGCTGGGGCTCTCGGAGCCGGAGGAGGCCGGGGGCTTCCCGTCCGTGGCGGCGGCGCTGGCGTTGGGGGCGCCCCCTCCGGCGGGCCAGGCGAAGACGGCGCCGGGGGCCACGCAGAGCCCGGCCGGCCCGGGGTCGTGCGGGGGCGCGGCGGCGGCGGCGGCGGCGGCGGCGGCGACCCCCGGGCCTCTCCCCCGCGGGCCGCGGCGAAGCCGGCGCTCCACATGCAGTCGCGGAGCACGAAGGCGCTCAGGTTGCCCAGCCGGCCCCCCGCCGCCTCCTCCGCCTCCTCCTCCGCCAGGGCCGCCCCCGGCGGGCCCGGGAGCGGCGAGGCGGGCGGGCTGGGCAGCAACAGCTCCAGCCGGTGCCAGACGTCGCGGCCGTCCTCCCCGCGGGGGCCGCCGAAATCCCAGTCCTCCTCGGGGTCCGCCCGCGCCTCCCGCGGGGGGTCGTAGAAGCAGGGCAGCGGGAGGAGCGGGTCCAGCTCCATCGCCCCCCCTCCGCGCGCCGCCGGGGCTCCCGGGGCGCCCTGACGCCGGAGCCGGGGCTCCAGCCGCAAGAACGACGAAAAGTCCGGATCGGCGCAGCCTTCCTTCCACCCCGCTTCGTCGCGCCGTCCCAACCCCGGATCAACTCCAGAATCCCGGATGCGAGGAGGAAGGAACGGACGCCCTCCGGCGGGCTAGGGGAAGGGGGCGCCCCGCGGAAGGATCCCGGTTTCCGCCCCCCATCCTCAGCGCAGGGCAACACCGGCCCCCCGACGCTTTCCCGTAGCCCTGCTTTGCGCGCTGCCGGGAACTTTAAAGAAGCGACCGGACGACCGACTGCTCTGCCGCCCCGGCCCCCGGCCGCCCCTCGGTCCCGGGCAGGACGTGGGCGAGCATTGTCCGCCGCTCCTTTTATAGGCGGCCCGGCGCCACGCCCTCTCCTTCGGACCAGCCAATCCGGAGCGAAAAATTTGCCAAGGGGCGGAGTCCTCACTGCTGCTTTTCCGACGTTGCTCCGAAGTAGCCGCTGCAGCGGGAAGAAGTCGGAATGGCGCGCTCGTGTAGACGCTGGCGCTTTGAAGGGTCGGGGGAAGAGGACTCGGGGCCTCCGCCTTCTACGAGGCCTTGCTGCCCGGTCGAATCAGTGAGGAACCAAGAGAGGAGCGGGGCTTTCCCAGCAGCCTTGGCTGTACACCGGGATGGAAGAGAGCCAGGCTTCCCATGTTCTGTGGAAGGGGATCCGGGTTTAATCGCCAGCGGCGTCTCCAAGGAGGGCCAAGAGGGAGAAGAATCCTGCTTGCAGCTTCAGAGCACTGCTGCTGCCAGTCAGAGCTGGCAGGGCTGATGGGGAGGGGGTGACCAAGGCTGCCAAGGCTGCTTCCTAGAATCACAAAGACCCCCTTCCCCTCCAATCTTGTCCAAAGGAGCACCATGTGATCACGGGGATGGGCCTGTTTTGAACCTCCCCACATCCTGAACGTGCCTGGTATCAGTCCAGATTGGAAGCTAAGCAGAGCTGGATCCAGTTAGTCCCGGGCAGTATTTGGCCAGGATCTCTAGGTAGGACTAGGAAAGACCCCAGCTGTAAGCCTGGAGACCCACTGAGGCTGCCAGTCAGGCTCGGTACAAGGGTCTGAGTTAGTACATAAGGCCTTTATACTTGTGCAGAAGGTGCCATGAAAGAGTCCTGCTGCAAACTCTAACTCTAGGCTGGATGGATTTCCAAGGTTCTATGCCTCCTGTCTTCTTCTTCTTCTCCATTCTCTCCTGCTGGAGGCTGGATTGGTCTTGGACGCCAACCAGATATTCTGTCCTTGGGTGGAGCTGTTCTAAATCCCATCCACACCTTGCATAGCTCCTGTAAAGTAGGAACTAAAGCCTGAAGCAGACATGGGAGCCACCAGCTGCCACTGGCAGACAGAGCATGAAACTTGGGATTCAAAACCTCACCTTTTTCTCAGGAGCAAAGAAGTTTGGGGAACAAAAGACAAACGATGACTGTTCAACAGCACCATCATCTGGTAACTTTGTGGTGGTGCGTTTGCAACTTTTCCACCCTGAAAGCATCAAGTTCTAAGAGGTTGGGAAAGACCCCAAATTCCCACCCAGAAGCTACCCTGAAGTCACACTTATTTTTTTCCCTATATCCCTGATTTGCTGGTTGAATGTGTGGGGGTGCAGCCAGCTTCTAAAATCGCCTTTGCGAGCACATCTTGCCTCTGAAAAAATTCCACCATCAGTGCTCAGGTTGCCCTCTGAAGGACCCCTGATGCCCCCAAGGCTCATTCCTTGCCTTCCAAAATCCTCTCACATACCTAAGTGATGCTTTCAAGGTTGCAAAACATATAGAGCTTTGTTCGGGTTTTTTTTTTTAATGTTGAGTATAATTGATGAGGTGGTCTTAGGTCTTACGTACTCTTATCATCTTATCTGATTTACTGTTCACACATGGTCAGTAAGGGATTGTGAAGGAAACTGCCATTTACCTTGCCTATGGTAAACAGACAAAACAGTACCGTAGAACCAGCCAGAGCAGAACCCCATTCTCTCCCAGCTCAGGGTTCATTGCTTTGTCAATTGCAGACATGCTAGTACAACCCAACATAGAAAGTCTGCATTCCCTCTCTCTCCTTTACTGTTATCCCAAATGATGATACTGCTAAAAATCTTATAGCTAGACAGACGGAAAAAAGAGAAATGGGAGCCGGGAAGGCATTAAAGGGGCTTTGTAAAAAGGAACTTCTTTTCAGAGCCTTTGTTAACTGAAGTAGACCTGTAGATGGTACAGTGGTCTCATTCTGTATAGAGTACCTTCCTATGTATGCAATTCAGGGTTCAATGCCTTACATCTCCTGGTAAGGCTAGGAAATAATGCAATTTAAAATCCCCGCACAGCAATTGCTGCCAGTCAAAGCTGGTGATACTGATTGGCCAAAGGCCTAGCCAATAAAGCTGGCTTCCTGTGCTCCTATGCAGAAGATCCCAGATTCAGTTCCCATCATCTGCAGTAGCTCTGGGGGGGGGGGGAACTGCCTGTAACCATGGAGAGCCATGGCTGCCAGTCAGAGCTGACTCTACTGATCTAGAGGGGTTGAGGGTCTGACTCAGTAGAAGGCAGCTTCTTGTCTTCCTAAGGAAGGAGATCTGAGCCTGCAATCCATTTCTCAGGGAGGTGCACACCCATTCCCCACTGGTACCACTAGTCAGGCCTTAAGGACCACTGCACGCCCTCCAACTGTCCTGATTTGGCATAGACAGGGCCAATAAATCCTCTGCCATTCCACATTGTCAGCTGGTTTTAAAATGCCCTTGCTTCTCTCTTCACTTTCCCCTCTGTCCTCAGCTTATATCAGTCCTTTCCAACTGAGAACAAACAGCGAAAGGCATTTGCACTCATCAACTCAGCAGAGGGCAAGGTGAGGTCAGGGTTTTGCCCTTCTCAGTTGGTTCAGGCGAAAGCAAACTGCTGCAGCTTCTCCTAGCTTGTGTGCTTTTCCCTATTAATAACTTTTGTCATTTTGAATACAGCCTGAGGTGTGTCCTAGTTTTCATCTGTGAAATGTTGAGGATCATGCTGTTGTACAAATGACTGTAAAACAGCAGGACTGATTTCAGGTGGTAGAATGTATTGTACCTTTCCAGCCATAAGATGGCAGTGTTTGGTTTCCAATTAAAGCAATGAGATTGGATGCTGAAGGAGGAAAAGTATTAATGGATGCCTAAAATATAATGGTAATCAATGTACATCCAGAAGACACATATTTATAGGGGTTTTTTAATTGAACAACTAGGAAAAGCTGAAGTAAAGACCCACAGAGCAGAATAAAATTGCAAAAAGGAAATTAGAAAAAACCCCCACAACCAAACCACTTTACAGTAACAAATGCAACTACTTTGCAGTTATAGGGAATACAAAGAACAAAGTCACATTCCCAAACTCTGCTCCCTCCCTAATCAATTATGGGTGTTTTTCCTTGACCTTGATGCCAGCCTAGTTCCAGCCTGATTGTCTTCCCTCCCACCTACTAAAGAGCAGGGGTGGATTTCTCACCAAGGTCCACCTTCTTTCCGTTTCTCTCACTCTGCAGCCGCTCAGCTGTTGAGCTCTCATAATAGGTCGATGACGCCCCTTCTGCTGGAGGGAGGAGTCTATTTTTAACATCTCATCCCCAAGCTTTGAATCTGTTTATAGAGGAGGGATCAAGGTGTCTATGACTCCTCAAAGGCTGAAAGAGTGTAACTTCCTCAAGGTTACTCAGAGGGCTTCCATGGCTAAGTTAATTAGTTAACATGATTTGAACCCAGCTCCTGAAATCCGAGTCCAGCAATCAAACCATGTTGACCCCTGGCTCTGCTCACTGTTATTAGGGAGAAAATCATTATGTCAACCCTTTTTTGATTGAGTTTTCTTCCTCTTGCTTGTCCTAAACTCCATCAGATCATAATCCAGAAAGAGGGTGACAGGCTTGGCAACTCTTTTTTAGGAAGCCAGTGCAGACAGCCAGTGGCATAGTTAGGCCCAGCTGAAGCTTGCCAGTATGTGCACACATGAGATTCCATACTCGTCAACGGTCCCTGTCTGGCAGGGAAATTCCCAATTAATCCTCTGTCACTCCACTTTTCCAGCAACTTTTTAAATGGCCTGGTTTCTTTCTCTTCTTCCCTCTGCCCCCCTTTGTTCTCAGCTTGCTTCAGTTACTGCAAACTGAGTTCCAAGTCCAAAAGTACTGTGGTTTGTGCTCTGTAAACTCAGCAAGGGGGAGAGGAGAGCCAGGGAAAGAATCTGACCCTTCCCAGTTGGCCCAGATAAAAGCAAGCTTCTGCAGCCTTGCCTAGCTTTTGTGTTCTTCCTTATTAATACCCTTTCGCCTCTTGAGCACATTCTGATTTTGCTTGGCAACATGAGTCCCAGTTTTCATCTGTGAAATGCTGGAGGATGTGAGATTCTACCTCCTGAAGAACTGCAAGGCCACAGGAATGACTGCTTTCACACTGCCTTCCACTTAGTTCCACTAGCAGTTCTTATCTGCTGTGATCTAGAAGAGCAGAATATTCCAGCTAAAATGAAAGTGGGAAAAGGCTTCTTTGAGCCATATCATTCCTTGTCTGACGAGACATGTCAGAAGTAAAGTGGGCTTAACATACCCCCTCCTCCCTCCTTTTTTTGTTCACCAGAGCAGCAGTGTAGCTGAGGGTTGAAGTTGGAGATCACTGATATTTTAAAAAGTAGGGCATCAACTGAGAAGCAAGTCTCCAAGGCAGGAAGGTGACAGAAACCCTATGCTTAGCCTTGCCGGGAGGATAAGGAGGATGGTTGCTGAAACAAATGGATGGAACTAAATCTGATGTATGATCCAAACCCGCTCTGGAAGTTTTCCTCTCTCTATCTACAAGTTAACTATGCCTTCAGCTTCAGGAATTAACATGTTAGCTCTTAATTAGGCAGTAGACCAGAAGAACTTATGCCCACAACACATTTTGTTAGCCTTACAGGAAACACACAGCTCATTTTTTCTTTACTCCCAGGACATTCCCCAAATAAAGGAAAAACCAAACCTTTCCTAGCTCTGAGGTTCAATACTAAATACTTACCAGAACTTGAAATAGTTACTTTTTGGACTACAGCTCCCAGCTTGCACTTTTTTCTAGGGAAAGCGGATATGGGCACAGTGCTTCTTGCCCTAATTACCTAGCTTACAATACTGCAATGCATACTACGTGGGCTGCCCTTGAAGCAACACTAGTGCAACTGTTGGTGCCAAGTGGGACTTGAACCCACAGTTGGCAGTCACCCCTAAACCCTAGAAAAACACGTGGGGCCAGATGTAAAATATTAGGTCCGCACAGACCACCCCGAGTAGTCTACGCGATTGTGAGTGAGCTCTGAATCAGCCTGGAAAGAGCCCCAACTTTGGCCAAAAGGACTCTCCCCCAAGGAAGAACACAGTCAAAAGCACTTCTCACATGAGCAAGGAGAAGGACCCTTTATTGTAAAAAGGAGAGGTTTATATAAATTTGGGATGACAGTGATCTCATAAAGCATACAGCACAGGTACAAGAATATTTGCTTTCCCTGGACTAACATTCTGATACATGATTGATCATACAGTAACTTCTGGTTAACCATCAACAGTGAAAACTGTATCACGTATGCATTCGCTCAGAAATGAAGTATAAGAAATATTTTTACGGAGTGTGGGGGGAATCCAGGCATTGACTTTACCAATTGGCATAATTTTAAGTAGGACAAGGGGCTGTCACAACCTTTAAAGTTGACTTGAATTCAAAATGGAAGAACTTTAGTTAAGCAAATATAAAGAGAGAGCTTCTTTAGCTTAGACATTTAAGCAGAATTGAACTGCCCAGGATGTGGAATCTCTTAGCAGCCCTGCAGAGTAGATGAGGGAAAAGCTGGGAAACATCATCTAACTTGTTTGTGTGCTTTTACTGCTTACACTGTGAACCATAAATAGAAACCACTTTTCTTAGTAAATATCATAGCTTCTAAGTATTTGAGTCATTAAATAGCTTAACACAATCTAGTATTCATAGTAATTTTTCTTGCTATATTGCGACTAATATCTATGAAATGATTAAAGTAACATCACACTGATACCTTCTGTCTTGTTTCATATTCATGTTTTCATATATTGTAACATTTTCTCTTTGTTAATGAAGTGGAAACCTGAAACAGAAATCATAGTTATAAATTCATATATCATCCATTTCTTCTCCTTTTTTAAAATATATTTTTATTATCATTTTAATGCATATGATCTACATACAATAATTAATTACAACATCCTACATATACATCTTACAACAGACATTTAATATACATAATGTACACAACATCTACAACAAAATAGACTTCCCCTCTGACCAAGTAACAGCTTGTAATCATTTTTCCCTTTGCGTATAACTTCTCTGTGCTGAAATAAGAGCTATCTCAAGTCTCTATTCGTACTCAATTAACGTTATTTCTTTAAATACAACATGAAAATAACATTAATAGCTATTAACAAATCATCTTATTAAAAAAATCACAAATTCAGCATTTCACGGATCACAATTAAATTTAAAATTTTAATTTCAATGTTTATTCTTTTAAATCATTAATTTCTTCTGACATAGCTCATAACATTGCAGGGTAAATTTAATTTTTTATTCTTTTAAATAATTCATTTCTTCTGTCACAGCTCATAACATTCCAGAGTCTGTAACAAGAGTGTGGGGTCTATAAACCAATTTATTCTACCTGGGCTCCTCTGACGGTTATGTGTGTTAGCAATTTTGAACTGACTCTGACTTTGGAATTCTGTTGTCCCTCCTTTGGCTTTTGCGTTTGTCCTTTGTTTCTTAAACCTATTTATTGAGTCACTAATTTCACTTCAGCTGCGGCCTAAACAGCCCCACAGAATAATAGAAATCTTAGCCCTCTTTCACCTCAGAAATCAAGCGCAACTACTGAGGGCCTTAAAAGGAGCCATTTTCTGCACCCTCCCCACTGCTCGCGACCCTCAGCTCTGGGACTTGTAGTTCCTCGTTTAATTGAAAAAAAAAGGCCCCCATAACAACCCATGGGACCGTAGAAGAGGAAAAGACTCCGTCTCCCATCAGCCCATGAGAGAATATGGCGGACGGAAAAGAGGAAAGGGGCGGGCCTTGGGAGTGATTGAAAACCGGCGGGACGCAGGAGTGTATTCTTACAGCCGCAAGGTGGCCGAGGGCATTCGTAGGCATGCTGGGAGTGGTAGTTCTTTTTGGCGGCGCCCTCTGCAGCGGCCGACGGAAACCCGGAGTAGGAAGAACTACGGCTCCCGCCAGCCTCTCTCGCGGAGGCCTTGGTAGGAATGCGCGCGCAGGAGCGCCTCTTTCCTTCGCCGCCGCCGCCGCCGCTGCCGTCGCTACTACGGAGGTGGACGGTGAGAGGAGGCCGCGGCTGGTCGGTGAGCGAGGGAAGGGGGCTGGGAGGCTCGGGCCCGGTTTCCCCGCGATCGGCGCCCTCTCGTTTCTCCTCCACGCGGGGAGGCGGTGCCGGAGGACGCTTTCTTTTCTCACCTGACGGCGCAGGGTGGGGAGGCCGCGCGTGGGGCGGGAGGGCCGCCGCCGCCGCCTCCTCCTCCGCCGTCGCCTGGGCGCCCCGTGGTCCGTCCGGGGCGACCTGGAAGCCCGGGCGAGGAGGGATCCGGGGAACCGCTTACATGGGTGTGCGGGGGGGTCCTTACCTGCCTCCCTCCCCACAGAATCCGCTTTAGGGGGCGGCCCGGGCTTTGGCGAGCCGAGAGCCATGACGAGCGTTTCTTCTCAAGGCGGAGGGGAGAGGCAGCTCGGAGGGGAGCTTTGCAGGGGGGTTTGGACCGCCGGCCGTGGGCGATGGGGGCTGCAGCCGGCACGTGGGAGGGCTCGCGGGTGGCTTTCCTTCCTCCCCCCGCCGCCGCTTGACTCGGGCCTGGAAGGGCGAAGTCCCTGCCCCGAAGGCCTCCCTCGGCCCAGGAAAAGGAATCGGCGGCTCTGCGCGCTTGGGATTTGCGCGGGTCCGTTGCGCGCCGCCTCCTCCTCCTGCCGCCGCCGCCGCCGCCGCCACCACACGGGCCATTTCCGCACGAGCCTGTTACAGCGCTATTATTCCGCCTTCAGCCTCCTGTGGAATCCTGGGCTTTGCAGTTTAGGGAGGGGCCTCCCTTTGGCGCCAGCGCGGAGATGGCCACGGACCTCTTGTGGGGGCACCGGGGAGCGCCGATTTCGGTGTCAGTCGGGGCTTCTGTTAATGCTCTACGTGGCTTAAATTCTGTAGACTTTTTAACATTTTATCTTTCTGTATGTTTTAGCCATACGGGGGTTTATTCGTATCTCTTTTTGCTTTGCAATTTGCCTGCAGTCCTACTTTTGGGGAGAAGGTGAGATATAGACAAGCGGATTGATTGGACCTCCCCAGTGTGGCATTTAGCATTAGAAAAAGGGTTTTGTGGGCCGCAACCTACCTGCACTGGGTGTACATCTCTATCTATCTATCTATCTATCTATCTATCTATCTGTCTATCTATCGGGGTCTGTGTGTGTGTATAGGAATTATGATAGAACCATAATATATCATATATAGAGAAATTAAGATTGAATTCCCAGCTTTGGAGGGCAACCTCTTCCAACCTGCCTTCTGCGAGACCAGAAAACCGACAGCTACAGGTACCCCCTGAGAAACAGCCTTCTCACCTCTGTGCTGAAAAGCGGCAAGGAAAGAGAGCTGAGCACCCTTGGAGGTGGTCTGTTCCACTCTGAGCAGCTCTTGTCATCAGTTCAGTAGCCTTTGAATTCACTTCTCTCTCATTATATGGCCTCATCCACTCTAATAATATAACAGTACAATGATGGTGTAACAGTGTGCCGGTGGAAGTAATATTCCATGCGTCAGATCCAAGTGGGCTGGAGTCCAGGCGTGCTTTTATTCCAATTAAAACATGTTAGCCTTTAGGGTGCCTCAAGACTTCCTTGTTTCTTTTTCCTTTTAACTCATCAGAGAAGTGGGTTTGGGGGCTGAGTGTATAGTGCGCGGCCCATAGCAGTTTCACCAACTGGCCCTCCTTTTCGTTGGGAGATGGCGCTGTACCAAAGCCTTCTTTCTCGTATTTATATCCTGCTTTTTTTGTCCAGGCCGCTCAAAGCAGGATACGTGGCACTTCACCTACCCACCCCCATCCTTATGGCCTTCTTTGAAGTAAAGCAGTCGGTCAGAAAGAGAAAGCAGCTGCTCCAAAGTCATCCAGTGTATTTTATGCTTCAGTAGGGAGTAGAACCTGGATCAGCCAAGTCAGGCAGTTTTTAACCACAAGATTTTACTGAATGTTAGTGCATGCTGCTTTTCTCTAAAACTTAATGTTTGGCATTGTACCAATTCCTGCTCTGATTCTTAGGCCTGTTTACACTCACTTAACTGTTCAGCATGATGGAGTGGTTTGAGCATTGGACTATGACCCTGGAGGCCAGGGCTTGATTCTCCGCTCAGCCATGGAAACCCACTGGGTGATCTTGGGCAAGCTACACATGCTCAGCCCTGGAAGCTCCTGTGATGGGTTTGTTTTAGGGTCTCCGTAAGTTGGAAAAGACTTGAAGGCACACACCCAACAACAGCTGTTCGGAGATGCTGAGAAGCTGCTAGGTATGCCCGCTCAGTGGGTGCTGATTTGTGTCCATTTAACAACACTGTTAGTCTTCTGAATCAATGGATTTAAACCAGTGAAGGCTAAATGTGAATCTTAATTCTTGTAGTGTTTATAGGTGGCAGGTACTAAACGGGGAAAGGCCCTGTAAATTGTCATAGTGGAGAGGGGATATTTGCATCTGTGTGTGTTGTGGTGTGAGGTTGCAGAGTGGCTGTTTAACATATTTGTGAGGGGACACTGATTGTTTTGAGGAGGTGATGTGTGAGAGCAGTTATGTGACATTGTGTGTCCTTAGATGACTCATGCTCCATTGGTTATGGGCGAGCAGAAGGCTAAGAGTGAGAACCATCCATTATATAAATTATGTGCAATGCAACTTTAATTTTGCATGTGTGTTGACAGGATTCACTGGCTTTACAAAGGCCAGGGTGTAGCTTTATGTATTATTTGAGTATGTTGTTGGGGAAGAGGGCTATTGTAAGGCAGAGTGGGCCAATTGTGGCCTCCAAATATTTTGGGGCTTCAGTTCCTGTTAACTATCACTATTGGCCGAAGTGGCAGGCTGATGGGAACTGTAGTCCAGCCATATCTGGAGAACCGCAAGTTGCCCACCCTCACTCTGCTGTAAGGTATAGAGTGTGGAATGTTTGGGGGAAGTGTTGAATCTGTATGTCAGGTGGGATTGGAGGACTGCTTGGGCTGAAATTTTCTGAAAACCTTTCTACTTTTTTTCTTTAGAAAAAAATTTCCAGTTTCAGAAAATATGTCTTATAAAATTAATTAGAAAATAGAAAAAATTGACAAGTAGAAGGGAAAACTGGATGACTGGAATGAACACAGTGCTATTTAAATTGGAAACTAAAGTGCCTGTTTTTCAGCTGACTGTATGTAGGAAACACATAATTTACATCTGTGGCTCTTCTAGATTGCTAAAATTAGTGTGCTAGTATTTCCACTGCCCTCATTTTAAAAAATGCTTCAACCTTGAATTAATATAAGGGGAAGGTGGTAGCTCAGTATTGGAAGATATGTTTTTTATGCAGAAAGTTCCAGGTTTATCTAATCCCTGGTATTTTCATTTAGGCCTGAGAAAGCTCCCAGACTGAAAGCTCAGAGCTGTTGCTAATCTGTGTAAGGTAGGCAGTACAGAAGTAATCTAGATTAATCAGTGGGCTAATTTAGTGTTAGGGGATTTCCAGTGAGCTCCAAGAAAAATAATTTCCAAGTTTCTATTTGTGTGAGTATGAAATATTCATAGCTAAATAGCTTTTTGTGTGTGTGTGTCTTAGATATTTATACAGTGTATAAAATAACCATTACTATTGGTTTTTTTTTTGTTTGCTAAATGGAAGCCAGAGAAGAGCCATATTGCTCTTCCAAAAATAAGGATATACATGAAAATATTAACTCAGACATTCAAAACAGAGGAAGGCATTTTGAAATAAATGGGATTATATCAAACTTTTTCCCTATGACATATGTGTACTTTCAGACATTGTTAGAATCCCCTGCAAGAGCCATTATATTTCAGAAATGGGTTGGGCACCCTAAGTAGTTGAGGCACTTTGAGAATTGAGAATCTCTTGATTTGTGGAGTAATATCAGGTGTCTCTGTTTTAAACCAAAAAGCTGGCCTTTGGATTTACAGCTACATACCTAGGCCCTAGAGATATTCTTAGAAGGTAAAAATGGTTTGTGACTGCAGCTCCATCTTTCGTGGCCAGCTGGCCACTCTAAAGAAAAGATGAGGTGGGCATGATTTAGTAGTGGGAGAAGCTCCTTGTCTTGTGTGTATGTGTTTCTCTGATAATGATGAGTTTGCCTTCCGCGAATGGAGCAAACAACTGGGTTCAAGAGCATAGTTTTATTTTTTGCAGAGCTTGAAACCCAAGCCTGCTTTGTACTTAAGATCTTAGAGAAGTTATTTTTCTTTAAGTCTGGTCAGTTTGGGAAGTGGACATTCTGTAACTGATTTACACCCCCATCATGGCAGCCATTTTACAAATAGCAGGCCTTCCCCACTGCAGCCATTTTAGAAGTGCCTGCAACACACTGAAACTTCTGAATGTGCCCATCAGTCCAAAAAGGGGTTGGGGGTCCCTGACTGTCATGGATCTTAATGCCTTTACTAATGGTGCTTTCAGGCTCTGCTTCCTGAAATCATTTCACTGAAAACTTTAGAAGTTGAAGGTGGACCCTTGTATGTTCAGAGCACATGTTCTGCCTCTGCATGTTGTTCCCTCCCCTTGTTTGAGTGACAAAGTGCACTCAAATTAATAAAAACATTTTCCACAAAATACTGTTCAGATGCCAAAGGACTTCTTGTTCTTGGAAAATGTGTCATTCCTCCTGCATGCTATACTTTCATTTCAACAAGGATTTTAACAAAGAATTTTACTGCCTTGTTTAAAGAGTAAACACATGACTTTTGTGCAAGCACTAAAACATACACTTTTTCTGATACAAACAAGCCCACTGAATGTGAAGACGATACATGTGTATCTAGTAAGTATTGAAACGATCTTGCTGTTTGTGTGTAATGTTGTGCTGTTTTGGACATTGTAGCTGGCTAACAAGCAGAATTGTTGGCTTCAAAGCTCAGCAAAGGTTATTAGAGCCCTGACTTACTCTTCAGTTTTCTTTGTTAAACCTTCTGGGCAATAAGATCAATTGCTGGATTAGAGTTTGCACCAGCCCGAGCCAGTGAAACCTTTGGTGAAAGGAGTTGCTCTCCAACATTGTCTGAAGGGCTGTACACAATTACATACATACATTTTCATTTAAAATCGGCAAGCTTACTTCAGTGGCTGCATAGACATGTTTGAGCATCTTCCAGACCATTCCTGTTTCTTCCCTTTACCTCTTTGTCCCATTTTTCTTTGGTGGTGGGGCTGCTCTGTATGGCTTTCCCTTTTGCCATTTCCACATTAGACTGTTATAGCACTATTATGCCACTTTCAATATCCTATGGAATCCTGGGGTCCAAAACTGCAAACCCCAGGACTCCATCGGATGTTGGAAACAGTCTTTGCCTCCCTCCTTCCCACCCTGTTGCAGTCCCATTTGTTGGGATTTCTCTTTTCTTCCATGTACAGCCTCATTCCTACTAGGACTGCCTGTAAGCATCTGCTACAAAGAAGAGCACTGCACAGCTGGGCAGCCATGAACCATTTTATGGTGTGTTCAGGTGAAGCTTTTCTTCTATTCCACAGGAGTAATAGCAACCCGAGCCAGTTGAAAGTTACCATTTGGGGCACACGGCTGATGACAACACAGGAGCATGGACTAAAGGGTTTGGATTTTTCCCCTTCAGGTATTAATGTGGAAATAACAAGATGTGTGCACTTGTATGTTAAGGGGCACCCTCTGAACCCGGGTGCTGATGTGCTACAGCTAGTCTTCTGGCTTTAAAAAGTGTCCAGAATTCTGCCTCCTTTTCCTGAGGAGTGCCCACTTTGTCCTTTGTCATCACTCCCCTTCCACTCTCCTTCCTGCCAAGCCTCCAGCGAGCCCTTATGTAACAGCAGAGAATGTTCTCTGTGGTGCGCATGCTCCGAAGTAACACTTTACTAGAAAGTGTCTCGGCATCTCCTTTTCTTTTGGGATCGTGGCTGGGTTTCTGGAGGATCCTATAGGAATCGTAACAGGTTTGCAAAATGTGGCTTGCCACTTGTTGGTGCCAAAGTTTTGGACAGTAACATGAGCACAGTTGAATTGCTTATCACATTTGTTCCACTACCAAATAAAACCAGTCTGCTTCCTTGTTTTCTGAAGTTAATAAATGTTAACTCCTAAGAGTTTTAATTATCCATACATGTGGGTGGGATCAGTATATCTTTCCAATTTACTTTTCTGCTGCCCTTTGAAAAGCCTGTTTTTGTGTACTTTAGTAAAATAATATTTTCAATGTAATCTTAAGAAAATAATTACTGGATCTAAACACAACTATGTGTGTGATATATTCCATAGACGTTCTCTCAGTTTCTTAACTTTAACAGAATTCCTTCAAGGTATACTGTAAAGAATCTTCACTTTTTTGATTGTTAGATTTTAAATAAAGATTTAAAATGCTTTCTTAAAGACTAATGTGTACTTGCCACTAATGTAGAATTTCAGATAAAACTAGCATAGTGGCAATTAAGTGCATAGGTTGCAAAAATATATATATATTTTATGTTATGAGTAACCAGTTGCCAGATCAACACAAAGTCCTTTCCCACCTAAAGATTGTTAGCACTGTCATGTCTTATAGGTGCTATTGAAAGTGCAATGGACCTTAAACCAAAAAGTTGTTTTTTTTCAAAATGTGTCTTTGCCAATCTCCAACACAGTCCTTTTCCAACAGATGTTCTGTTTCTCCAAGATGCAAAAGGTTGAGTGGTATGAAGTGAGTGAGTTAGCTGCCTTGTCTGAAAAGAGGAACAGAGTTGTCATCCCATTGTGGATCTGCAGTTAGTTGTGTGGTCTTTTTCTCACATACTACAGTTAGGACCGTGATCTTTCCCCCCGATCAGTTCAGTGATTTATTTTTAAAAATTGCTTCCAGTGTCTGCTAAAGAGAAGTCAGTTTCAGAATTCCTCCTTAGTTTGTCATATATTGGATACAATTTTTAGTTTCCAGCCTTGGGTCTGAATTTATTCTGACAATAAATTTGTTGCATGTTGGGTTCTTTAGGGAGTTTGGAAATAAATGCTCTTTCTCTGGTTGCTTGGCGGAATTTCATCTTTCAAAAGTCTCCATATTTCAAAAGTCTCTATTGAGTTATTTGGTGCTTGGGACCAATTTGAGGAATTTCAGGAGCAGGGAGAGGAATATGATAGTGTTCTGTAGCTTGTCTGTTTCTGATTACCTTGTGGAACAAGAATAGAGATGAGAATATGTTGTTGCTCCTTAGCCGCTGGTATTTAATAAAACTGCCTCAAAAGTTGAATGATTAAACAGGCCAGTAGACAAATTCTTGGAGGTCTATTTTCATTTTAAAGTTACACAGTCCACTGGCCATCGACATATTTTGTGAAGCAAAAGGAAAAGCCCTGAATGTTTTAGCCTTTCATTGCACTTCTTCTTTATTTCCTTCTGATTTTGAGAGATAATCAGAATTTGAAAGTCTGGGAAACCTCTCTGTAGCAGTCTCCTAACTTCATCTCTGTGAAAGTAATGATTAAATTGTTCCAGACCAGAGTGTCACTACAGCTTATTTTATACAGCCTCTGAAAGCTATCTGACATGGGTGAGTTAATCATTTAGTCTCTCAAAGGTTCTTGTTGATTCAAGGTGATAGCAATAGCTTCATCTTTGCCGTATCTCTTTGGCATATATATCAGGCCTTGGGCCTGAGAGTTAAAGAAGCAGGATTGGGAGGGGCCTTCATTTTGGACAGCAAGGGGAGAATGGGAAATGCTCGCCACATATCCAGTCTCTTATCTTCTGTTTCTTCTCTGTTTTTGGAGTCCCTGTCTGCGCTACCTTTTCCTTTGAAGTCATGGCTGAAACCCATCTGGAGTGAGTGTTGTGGCACCACTTCCAGCAAAGCTTTGGTATATCCCATCCTCAAACTCACGGTCTGCCCTGTTGCTGAACTTGTGTGCCCAGCTCCTCTGAGAGACGTGGGCTTGCCCTGCCTATCTCTGTTTTAGGCTGATGGGCTTCCTTGCAGTAGACTTTTGGTCCTATGCCTTCATGCTTATGTGCTCTTATACGTGGAATATGTAGAGACAGATACTTTATGTTTGAGTTTTAACCAAATTGCTCTCCAAGAAGTTTGTTTGAAATGTTAACTTTTGGCAACTGAAAACCAGCAGAAGTACTATCAGAAAATGCACAAGTCTATACTTATTTTATTGTTTAATTAACAGTTAATTGCTTCACTTTAATTAAAGCAAAATAGAGTATTTATAATGATCTCATGCTTAAGAGCAGACCCCAACAGTACATTGGACCATATTGATATTTCATAAAATGAAGTTCCAAGCATCTCTTAAGTGTTATAAAATGGAAGCAGATGAGAATTTGGCAGTAAGGCCATCATGCTTGACAAGATTAATCTCTTTTCATCAAATTAAATCCATAGCAAGATATTCGATGTTATAGAAACTGTTTTGGCACTCTGCCTCTTAGCTGAGATTGAGCCAGCTTGTTCTTTTTTTCCGAAGTGCAGTTTGCCAGATGGAGCAGCACATGATGTTGGCAGCTCTTGCCTTAACTCTGAGAGGGGCTACAGCTGGGTCCAGTTCGGACATGCGGGTGGACAGGATCAGGATCAGGCATGGTGTGTCTCCCGGGTGCCTTGGACAGTCACAGATTGTATTCAGGTTGGGAGTTAGCTGCCTGCTGGTGCAGGGGTAGAATTTTAGAGGTTGCCCTTTCTCCTGAAGCCTAGGCTTCCTGGACTTGTGAGGACCCAGAATACAGGTAGCTTTCATTTGAGACGGCTCTTACAAATACCTGGTCCCTGTTATTAATTTTGTGCCTGCAGTTTCCTGAAGATTTTATAAGGCAGGTTCATCTACCATACTTGCAAAAGTCTGGGCAGGAGGCTATGATAGTGTGGTTTTATGTTTAATTATTCTGCCTGCCCCAGTTTCTGCATTCAGAAATTTTGTGATGCTGTATGGAAGAGGAGGAGCAGCACAGGTAGGTCCATGTAACATGTGGAACAAGCATGCTTTGTTTCCCAGCAAATCTTCAGGATTGTGATTTTGCTGGGGTGAATTCTGTAATTGCCCCTCATGCCATATTTCCAAACAGAAAAGCTGGGATATACCCTATTTGCTCGTGTATAAGACTCACTCTTTCCCCCTGAAAAATACTGTTTGAAAATGGGTACATTTTATATGCCAGCAGATAAGGTAAACAGTTGCAGCAGAGTGGGTGGTATGTTTCTGTGTGAAGGTGCAGTTCTTTGCTGGTTCCATGAAAGTCTTCACAAGCTTGGGGATTTGCCCACTTCTGCTGTAGTGTGTAAAATAGAAAATTTGTGTGATCAGCTCATGATGCTGCTCCTAACTGAATGAATGAATTGTGTCCCTCAGTGCTGCTTGCAAAGTAGTTCCCTCTAGCAAAGAATGTTTGGGTCTATATGAAAATATTGCAGTGTGTCCTTGCACTGTAGCAGAAGTGCTACAGCTTAGGCAGCCAGCCAGCTGGCATGCATTTGCTCAGAATAGTCTGGCCGAGATCCCACATGGTCACACATAATAGTGTAAGAGTTCTTCATGCAGGACTCCACTGTGGCTCCCCTGTAACCATCCCCAGGACTCCACTGTCTCGCTGCAGTAGCCATCTCTGTGCCCATCCTATAGCTGGCGGAGAGCGGCACAGGATGGACCGGAGAGGTATCCGGCAGTGTTCCCTTGGCCAGGAGTAGAATGGCCATCTTTCAGCCAGGATATCTTAAACCAAGCTCTGTTGGGCTTCTCCAAGAGTCTTAGACAGAGGATGGCATCAGTCTGTCTCTGGCTGTAGGAACATGGCCAGATAATTCTCTGAAGCCTTCTACTCTTCACCAGCAATGGAATTGCCTTTGGAGGTGGCTGTTACATGAACAAAGTGAGTCTGGCAGCTGGTTTTGGTATTTTCAGAGGAAGGAAGAGGATACCAACCTTCACTCTAGCTTTTTAATTTCATTAACCAACTTGACACTTCCATTATCTACATGAGAGTTTGCTTCCTGAACCCTTATCTTCAACACAACAGCCAAAACAAATCCCTGATTTCCAGAATATATGTCTGACACCTTCCGGGGTCAAAACATGTTATCAGCAGTGACCCCTGGGTGGCATACATAAGGTAAGAGACTTCTTCTTCCAAGTTCTCCTGCATCAGAGGGTGAGGAAAGGAGCCCCCTTGCAGAATGCCACATAGAGGCAGCTCACACATTGAAAGAAGCTGAGGCAGATAATGGAATCTCTGTCTTTGGAGATGCATAGAACCTACAAAAGTCTTTCTCCCTGCTTCTAGATGTCATCAGAGGAAGGCAGGGCAGTTAAATCACATTCGGATGGAGAAGCTTCAATCCAGTTTTCATTGTCTTTTCCAAGGAAGTGTTCATATCAATAGGCCTTCTATCAGCTTTCACCTAAGTGGAGCTTTTATGGTACTTATACTGCTTATAATCTTACTGCAAAACTTCAGTTAGACCAATCAGAATTTATAGTTGCCCGAAGACAGGACTTGTGTAATGAATTATTTTTGTTTGGTTCTTTGGGATGCTAAACTAGCAGTTTCTAAGATTACATTTCTAAAACTTTCCTGAAGCTTTCTGGATGCAGTTAGAACAGTCAAGATGGGTTTCCTACTTAGCGTCCTGCCTAAAATAAATTCCAGGGGAGCAGCTGAATATAAATTTAACTCATTCAGTTGGGTGCTGCTTAGAAGCAGAGTTCACATCCAGAGAGACTGTCAAATTGCTTGGGCAGCTGCAGCCAGCTTCCTCAAAAGCTGCTCCATGTAATCTGGCCCAGGGGAATAAAATTTCAAGCTGCCCCTTCCCTCAGATTTAAAGTTTCTCGTGTTCTGGCACAGGTTCAGGTACTAGTATTGGAAGGAGGCAATCTTAGTGATAGTAGCCCAGTTTTCAGAACAATTCGCAATGTGGAGCTCTGCTAGTGATTTTGTGGTAACAACTCGTCAAGCCATAATTATGTTGGTTTTTTTTACTGCCATATATTCAGTGACTATTGGAGCCTTTCCTGTACTGCACGTGTGATTTCAGATGTGTTCTGTGAGAATATAATACAGAGTAAGCCACATGTCTTACCATTTATTTGCTCATCTTTGCTTGCCATTTGGCAACAGTGCTTGGATTTTCAGACTCAGTATATGCCTGGTATTCTACAATTTCTCTTCTTGCTTGATTGTTGTTTGTGGTTGTCACTTTATAGACAGAAATCAGTAACTACCTGACATGCTGAAATTTTTTATGAAGAAATGTGAGAATTCTCCTGGTGAATTACACCAATGTTCTGTTCTGTTATACTAGCATAACCCACCTTTTGGAGTGAGTACAGCAGCTGCAGGGGGACAGAGAAGAAAGAGGATTCTGTTGCCAGAGAAGGTTGCCCTGCTGGCTTCTGAGCCTCTTGACAGAGACAGCCTCCGGTGCTGTCTGCCATGTGTGCTCTCCTCCACAGCCGTTTGACCCCAGGCCTGTATTGCTGCTACCTACACAAGTGTAGTTACGTTGGCCAATGGGATTATGGCCTAAACAAATAAATTTTGATATAACTGGGAACACCTTTTCCATGTGGGAAAGTGTATGTATTATAGATTCAGGAACATCAGGGATGTGGCTGTGATCCCTGATGCCGTCTGGTCTGTGGGAGAGGAGTGTCCACCTGTCCACCAGATTGCAACTCCCTGGTCAGAATTACACAGCCAAAAATAAACGGGTCTCTGTACTTCTCCCCCACCCCAGGACTTTATAGTCTAAAATAGATAATGGCCTACTTTGGACAGTTGTTCAGTGAAATCATGAAGTACACGAGATCTGACCATGAAGAGCTTACAGAGCCTATATAACTTTCAACTGCAATAAAGCACAGTCGTTGCTCAGCGTACACGCCTTCCATGTTCCATAGAAAACTGTTCAAAATCTGTAGCCTCTTCCCACAGAACTTTCACGATTTGTAAGAAGCTACTTCCAAACAACAGTTTAAAAATTGTAGAGAAATATAGTAGGCTTCTTCTGTCTCGTGCCTGATCAGGACAGACTGCAAAGGCAACAAAGCTCTCCTGGGGAGGGGAGAGATGTTAGAACTTTACTGTAAGCTTTGGGCTACATGTTATTTTTGCTCAGTGATGACAGGTTGTGAAAATAAATGGCCCCTTTTCAGGTGCATGACAATTAAAACATCCCTTGAGATCCAGATGGAACAGGTGGTGACTTCTTGTTTTTGAAGCCTAGGTGGGTTGATAGAAGGGCTGATTACACGGAGAAGGAGCCGTTGACCGTCTGCTGTGCCTGTTGGTGAGGGACCTTTGGGCTTCATGGAGTGGAGCAAAAGGTGTTTTCCTGCCTCAGGCTAGCCCTCCCCCAACCGGATTAAAAAATAAGCCTGTAGGAGGCTTGCAACCACGATGCCGAGAAGGCAAAGCAAACTACTTTTCTCTGGCAGAATCCCAGGTTTGCCCCATGAGCTCAAGTGATAACAAATCTTTTATTGTGTTAACAGGTAACACTACACTATAGCATGCAAGTAATTTGTTTTGTGGACAAAAAGCACATTATACAGAACAAATTGCCTGTGTTGCAGAGTGACATTTTGCAGGAAGAGAAGGACTTAGGGGTTACCCCTCCTGGACATAGCAGAAAATTAGGATCCAGTTAGCTTGGTAGAATGGGTGTGGAGGTCCATGTATATGCCAAAAAAAGAAAGTGACTTTTGTCACTAACACCTAATTATTCAGTAAGGCTGGGTTATTTTGAATCCTGAGGTCAACTGGTAAAGCCTTGGCTCTTATATTTCTGCCCACTATGTTTGTTATGTCATATGTATTTTCCTTTCACTTGTGCATTGACTGGATCTTGACCTGTCGTGTCTGATCAAATACGTTTTGTCAGGATGAATAGGTTATTGATCCTGGATTTGACTCATTCGTATAAATCATCTGCCCCTTACTGCTGTGTAAGTGTTCTCTCTGTCCATGTCATGCTGTGCTGTGTCCTCTGTGAAATTATGAGGGGATTGAACAGGGTAGTCTTCTCTGACTCAGACATGTGCTTGCCCCTATCTGTTTTGGCGTTCTGGTGGGTCTTTTTAATAGGAGAAACAAGGAAAACAAAAACGATGGATGGTGATCTGGACACAAGGGTTGCTTCAGAATAAAAATGGGGCATTTCAGACAGTAGGCAAGTAGAAGGTTTAACCTAGCAGAGATATTGGGTATTTAAGTGCATTTTCTCCTTCCCACCCCTGATTCCAGCAAATGTGAAAGTCTGCAGAATATTTCCTATATATCTGAATTTCTGAGATGTAGTGTTTCTGCCCTCTTAAAGAAGGCAATTGGTTTTCTTTTTAAAAACAAACTCTTTTCTTTGATCTGTCAGCCTTGGCTTAAGCTTAACATTTAAGTCCTTTCAGCTTACCTGCAGTGACAGTTGGCAAGTGAATGAGGTTTGCATCCTGAGACATTTCTGTAGACAACAGAAGGTCTTGCAGCACCTTAGCATTTTATTAGAGCATAAGCATAAGCTTTTGTGGTTGTGAAGTATACTCCAGTCCTTGAGAAAGAAAGACACTACAAGATATCTTTTGCCCCCTTCTATACAGAGGTTCATATAGCAGCAAGAGTTTTGCTTATCATCTTATATGCGGGTGTTAAATCGTGCTCCCCCACTGGGTTCCTGCTGCCCCCATGAATATGGGACTAACAGTAGCAGTGGGAGGGAGAGCAGTGGTTCATGCTTACGCTTGGTGGACCCAACACAGCGCTTGGGTTGATTGTGGATGGGAAACACATGGTTTGTTTTCACTTGATATTTTGTCTACCTGCATTTTAATTAAAAGCACCTCATATACTTTTTGAGACCTTGAGATCATCGTGGGAGGAAGATAATAATTTGTTTCTCAGACCTTCTCATAAGAATGACACTCTAGGACCAACATTCTGAATGCTTTATCCATTTGCAATTTTATACCATTTTTGTCATTCCTTCTATATTCTCACTCTTTGCAACACATGGAGGTGCGGCAAGTTAATATTAGCTTACCTTCAGGTGAAGCTAGTGTTCAAGCTGGGTAGGTCTGTGCATTTGTGGGGTTATCTTGAGAAAATAAAAGTGTACCTGAGGGTAGTAGATTTAATGAAAGCTTGATTACTGCTTATTTTATCAAAATATAACATTACCATCCTGTGAACAGTTGTAATGTAAACAATTACTTTTATTTTGCAGAATTGCTCTTTTTTATTTCGTAAGCTGAAAGAGATAGCGACTGGTGACCTCTGAATTCTGCCACAGCAGAGTCCATTTCAAGTAACGTAAGTTTGTTGAGTCATTTCAGTGTTAAATTGTGGGAAGGCCTTGGGGGTATTGCATAATTTCCTTGCAAAACTATTTAAAATATCAGAAATTAAATGAAAAACATCACTTTCAGAAACATTGGTTTCTGCATTGATAGTTGGCACTAAATTTCAGGTAGCTTTTCTAATGAACAAAGCTATTGCACAGTCATACACAAAGTGCTGATGCTGATGCATGAACTTTTGGAAAACAGTGCTAAAATCTGTTTCCTAAGTTACTAATAGGGAACTGCAACAATTGGAGGCTAGATTGGCTAGTTCATTTTGTGCAGATGTGAATTAGATCCGTAGTCTGGCTCTGGCCAAGTTGACCAGAAGGTCACTCCAAGTTAACTGCTTTTTCTGCACATGAAGTTGTGTTTGAGGTCAGAAGCTGGGTGTGCTGTTGCTGAGGAAGAAAGGTGACCTAATTAGAACTCAGCTGAAAATGCAGATTTGAGGAAATGGTATTGACTGAGGGACACTAGGAAATGGTAGCTGAGGACTAGTTGATTCTGGTAGAATGAAGATTTGGATTTTAATGTGTTCTGAAGATTGACTATAGCTTTAAATTGGCTGTAGCTTTTAAAAAAAACAAGTTCCCTAAATTGTATGATCTGCATTTTGTATACAGGATTGGAACTGAGGCCAGCTGTTTAAAGAAGAACTGAGCTGAGCAGAACTTTAAATTGCATTTTTCAGGCCATTTTCTTAACACTTCTAAACTCTCTTTCAGTAGAAGTAGAAACCAGTTAAACTTTTGAAAAAATGGTATCCATTCGCTTCACAGAGTTCTTTGCATAATGTTAATTGCTAAGGCATCTTTGCACTCCTGATTGATCCATCTGGCTGGTCCCTTTAGGGGATGAAGTGAATGAAGGCTTGGGTTTGAGGGACCCCCACATTCAAACTAGGTCTCAGTCATGACCAGATTGCTGAAGAGTGCTCCATACATTACTTTCCTTACTCAGGTGGCCTTATTTCTATATACACAACTGAACAGCATCATGCAGTCATCAGTACCAACTCCAGGAAGGACTGTATCGCCTTTCTCCTTTATTTTTAGATTTTTTTTTAATCGTAAAAATGTGATACTTGAAGCTTGTTCTGATTCTGATCTTTTTTTTTTTTAATCTCTTCTATACTTATATCCTGTTTGGTGCCTATCAGCAGAGGCTGAAATCTTGAAATTGGGCTTCCTGAATGCTCAGAACACAGCTGACTCTGAAATAGGAGCCCTCCTAGTGTGGGGAGGGAGAAGGGATAGAAGAGGTATTAACTGCTAGTAACACAGTGCCTGGAAATTCCAACTGCATTATTGTTCAACCTTTGAAATTGCTTGGCATATGTATAGATTGCAGGTTGGATGGTAGGAGAAGCAACGACAGCAAAGCATATGAATTTACCCGTAGTACTGAAGAAGCAAAAGTTTTCCCGTTTAAGTGAATGACTCTGAATTCAGTCAGAGCATACTTTTCTGCACAGGACATGAGTTCTTTGTAGCGTGAAAGTGATGGACAAGCCAGGTGTTAGCTTATAGGGTTAGGTCTGCAGCCCACCCCGGGCAGAAAGAGGGGTTGGAGTTTCCAGGGCCTTCCCTCAGGATTACTTGAGGTATGTAGCTTCCCCTGTTAGATTTTAGAAATGGCCAGGACATGGTGAGAGAACACACACTCTCTCTCTGTCTTTTCTTTTATTGCTTGCCAAAATTAGAACTGTGTCGAGGGATGAGGTATGTCAGATGAATTCTACAGTGAAATATTAGTGTTGCTAGTTTTGAAAGCAAATTCTGAATGTCTGCAGCGAATAAACAGATTAGCAATTAGTTGTTTTTCTTCTTGTTTTAGAAGAGTTTTATGCTTCATTTACAGTATTTTGTAAAACCACTGTGATAGAGAAGATAATGTTTGGTTCAGTTTAGAATTTTGAAGAGAACTTGTCTGAAAATGGAATATATGTTGCTTCTTGTTGGTAGAACAGTGTGTAGCTTTTAAAAAGTTGGCATAGTTTTTCTGTTGCATTGTATCTCATTCTGTAGAAAGAGGCTGATGGAGAAATTTCCAAAGGTTCCTTTGAGAAGCTACCTGCTTGCTCTGGTTCATTCTACCCAAATTGTTCTTGGTCATCTTTTTGTGCTTTGTGTATTTTTAAATTGTGAGACTTTTAAGATACCTTTTTAGCATTCTGCCTTTAAAAATGTGATTCTTTAAGGGTGTTTGATACTGCAGGAAAAGTTAGCTTTTATCACCACTGTTTGAACTGTAAAATAGCTTGGAAGTGCTCCCAATTTGTTTTGGCTGCAACAGGAGTCCCCAGTGGCTGCTTGATTGTGACAAGTGTATAACTAGGTTTACCAGCAACAGGGCTTGTCAGAGAGTCAGCACCCCATCCTTAGAGTTGCGGTGTAAGTATTCTTTTGCTCTAATGAGGAGGGGGAGAGTCAGCAGTGTTATTTGGTGATTTTTTATGGCTCCGTTTTCACCACTGGTAGGAACATTTTAGAGAAAAACCTTTTTATCCGGACAGGCAAGCAACTGGCTGTTGAGAAAGGGAATTTTAATAACTTTTGGAAAGTGTTTTAAAAGTGATGCTTAACACTAATCATTTAATTGTGTTTCAGTGTCATAACTTTCTTTTTACCTTCTAATTTTGTTTTGGGCCCCCTTTGATCCCAGTCTTCAGTGAAAGGCCTACTATAAATAAAAGTTAGGTAAACAAACAGACCTGGGTAAAGTTGTGCCTTTTGGCTGGTAGACCAGAGGGCTGCTGAGGATGGAAGTTATGGGTGAAGGTAGAGTTGTCCCTAGATTAACCCAGTGCAGGGTTTCTCAATCAGGGTTACCTGGAACTGTACGGTTGTGCAGGAGTTTATTAGGAGTACCTTTTCAATCATAAAAGATCCTGATTGGGGAAAAACATGTTTTTTGATCTGTAGATGTAACATTTTTTATGCAGGGGGTTTCCTGCGACCTGAAAATAACACCAAGGGTTCTTCTAGGGTAAAACGGTTGAGGAACGCTGCTCCTGAGAACTTTTAAGGCTTCTGTCATCTTTAGGTTCTGGTATTCTCTTTAGGACTCTGTTTTAGAGTCTGTTAGATAGATCTTCGTATATGTTTTGTTTTCCAAAGAGAAATGATCCATTCAACATGTTCAAATAGGTCAAGGAGAAAAGCTGGGAAACAATTCACCTGCTGTTTTTTCTTGTTTCCTTCTGTACTGACAGGCTTGTGTGAAGGGGGTTACCAGAGATGTCAAAAACAAATAAATCAAAATCAGGGTCCCGTTCTTCTCGTTCAAGATCTGGATCTCGGTCCCGTTCCCGGTCGTTTTCAAAGTCTCGGTCCAGGTCTCGCTCTGTTTCACGGTCAAGAAAACGGAGGCTCAGGTGAGTGCTACTGATTGCTTCTGAAGGTGATGTTCTCGTCTTAGGTTCTTTTTGCATATTATGAAGCCATTACAAATAGGAATTCTCCCACAGAAAATCTTTAGCTTGATTCCAGGTGATTTGACTGTTGATCTACCACTTTAATTTACTGCTTTTGTTTGCCAGTCTTGTGACAGCATTTCTTACTGTGTGTTTTGAGAAATGCAATGGAATGTCTGCTTAAGATTTTGTTTCTAGGTGTCTAGTGTATCTGTCTGAAGATCCTTACAGTTTGATTTGATAGCTGGAGGTGGATATTAGATTTTTGGCCCCTTTACCATTTTGGAAATAGTACAGAGAACACATCTGTGAAATCTTGTAGTAAAATGTCTCTGTCACCCTCCCACCCCTGGTTTTCAGGCTCTGGAGTTTGTGGTTTGCTTGCTTTTTAAATCTTAAAACTCTAAGAACAACTAGGTTTCTGGTGGATAGTTATAATCTCAACTCACTGCTGGAGGCATCTGACAAGAAGCATGTGGTAGAGCTGGTGCCTGCTATCTAGAGAAACTGGTTAATACTTACGTTGCTGAAAGCTGTGATAGGGAATTAATTTTGTGATCTAGTTACTTGCTAAGCTCAGGTTGGTTTTCTTTTCTTTGTTTTTAAAAAATTAAACCTGAAGTAGGTAATCGACACATCCAAGAGAGCCAAATGTAATTGAGTTATGCATGGTTTCTCTCTGGTTAAATTTTTGTATTAGTCTTCTGAACTGCTTATTTACTTTTCAAAGTAATTGTAGAACGGGCTCAAAGATTCTGTGTTTTGTTAGGCAGACGCAGAAATGACTGTTAATAATTATAACTTTTTTTACCAAGATACAGAAAGGCAACCGTAAAATACAAGACGGTGGTGGTGGAGGAGGAGGAGTAGAGAACAAAGCCAGATGTAGGAAAAAAGTTGAAACGCAAGCAGTCTCCTTGCAGAGAGGGCAAAAGCATTAGAGGAGGGCTGAACGTAGGCTGGGAATGTCCGGCTTCCTTCAGGAGGGCTGTGGCAAATGGAGAGTGAACCCAGCATGCAAAATGTCTGTGGTTGTGGGCAGCTGTTGGAGAAGTTCTGGTTTTGTGAATGATTTGGCTAGAGAAGCACAATGGAAGAGGCTTGCATGTACAGATCGTTGAGCAAGAGCGTAGTTAACTCACAGAGGTATGTTTAGTTTCTTAAGGATAACAAGCTTATGGGTCAGAATGCTGAGGCAGAGGGGAAAAGTTGCAACAGCTGGTTCCTTTTTGCAACCTGGCTTAAGAGAACGTGGCTCGTGTTGCATTTTTATCTTTCTCTAGGGAATTTCCTTCTGATCCGCTTCAGCTCAAGGCAGTCTGTTCAGTTCTTTACAGGAAATGGTTGCTTGCTTGCATTTTTTTTTTCCATGCATCTTGTTGGTGGAGTGGTCTGAACCCAAGGGTGTTAAAATCTGTTGGTGGTTATATAACCTAAGTGCAGGCTCTATGGAAAATGAAAATGCCTGTCCTGCTTGTCGTACAACCTCAGCTGTATCCATGTACTGTGTCTTTTCAAATGATTTCTCACGGACAGTCTCCACAGATCTTTGATGTGAAACCTTTCAAGTTTCATGCCTGTAAAATGGCAGAATGGATTTTGGAAGGAGCAGGCAGCAGGTCCCTCAGCAGTAATTGGTATCAAAAGGCCGTAGCCGCCTGGGGACTGGCTCCTATGTGGGCTGCCTGGTGCTTTTGGAACAGCTCTTAATTGGCTCATTTTCACTACCTGCACCAGGCTGTGTGCATGTCTCTTCTCTCTTATGTTGCTGAGACTGTGTGCGAATGAAACAGTATCTAAGGTAAGCATTAGTTTTTTTCCCCCCTTAACAGCGGTCATGGAAGAGATAGGGCAGCAGTTTCTGTGGTTTGTATCTGATGCGGTTGCTGCCTGGAGAGGTTGCTCATCCCACTTTAAAAGCTGTGCTTGCTTTCCTTGGGTTTCTGAGGTAGCTCCTCATCAGCTCAGCTTTCCCTAAGTCTTGCCACCAGTCGGATTAGTGTTCTGTTTGGCCTCTTCTGACTTCTGTAGGGTCTCCAGGGTATGATTTTAAGGTACTGCTTCCTCTCTTCACATAATCTGGTCTGATATTCATGGGAACCCTTGTACTGAGTACATAGGGGGATTTTTAACAGCTTTGTATGTGCTAATGTGTTACAGTTATCCTACTTTCTTTGATGAAGCTTTGATGAAGTGTGCATGATTCATTCACCTCCCACTTTTACTTGCAAGAACCTGGAAATGCAGATTATGCAAATATGTGGCAGACCCAAATTTAATCAGTAAGCCGTATGACTAAATAAGGATTTCAATCTGTATTTCTCTGGTCCATGTCTGACAGTCTAACTACATCAGCTCTCAGTGGATGCTAGCTGTACATTTTTTTAGGAAAAGAAAGATGTTCTTGGTTCACATGTAGAATGTCCATCAGAGACCACATACTTTCTGTTTATGGCCATGGGTTTTTTCCCCAGGTCTTTGTCCAACCACTTTTGCTTGAGTTCAAATACTTTGTCACCAGAAAAAAAATTACAAACCTATTGATTCACTGAGCAGTCTGTTTTGTGACTAAAAACAGAGGCTTCATCTGTGCCTTTAGTTATTTCGTCATTTAACTCACATTTAGTAAAAGGAAATAGTAATTGATCAGTTCCTCCATTTTGAAAAGAGTTTTCTGTCCTCTGAAGCAGGAGATTTCCTGTTGACGTGGTAAGTGCCGAACATGCAGGAGAATCAATAAAGCCGATAAGTTTAAAATACAGATATCCTTCTCACATACAAGACCAGATTTGCCCTCTGCTGTAGTTGGAGTTCTGGAGAGCAGATGGTTTAGGAATGGTCCTTTGCTGCTGAAACCCACCACCATTGTCGCTGAATACCCAGTGTGCAAGTGTGTCTTCAGTGGTCTTACAAGAAAAATCTAGTCCTTTCAGTAACTGCTTGCTTATACATACATTGTCTAATAGTAACATGTTATAGAAAAGATAGTTTACAGGAAGGATTATATATTTGTTGGAATAAGACTGAAGTCTGGCAAAGGAGAATTCTGTCCATTATCATAAAAAGAGGCTAATGCCTTTGTACTGTATACAGAAGGCTGCAGTATAATGTGAAGCAGCTTATAAATCACCTTCTCTCTTTCCTCAGTTCTAGGTCCCGCTCAAGATCTTATTCTCCATCGCACAACAGGGAGAGGAGCCACCAACGAGTCTATCAGAACCGGGATTTTCGAGGGCATAACAGAGGATACCGGAGGCCATATTACTTCCGTGGAAGGAATAGAGGTTTCTACCCATGGGGCCAGTATAACCGAGGTGGCTATGGAAATTACAGGTCCAACTGGCAAAACTACCGCCAAGCCTATAGCCCTCGGAGGGGCCGCTCCCGTTCTCGGTCACCCAAGAGGAGGTCTCCATCCCCGAGGTCTAGAAGCCATTCTAGAAATTCTGACAAATCATCATCTGATCGATCGAGGAGGTCTTCATCGTCTCGGTCCTCTTCTAATCACAGCAGAGCCGAGTCCTCTAAGCGCCGCTCCCTGAAGGAGAAGAAGTCTTCTTCTAAGGATGCTCGGGGCTCTCAGGGCACGGGGGACAACCAGGGGGATGAAACCAAGGAGCAGCCCTTCTCAGGGGGAGCTGCGCAGGATGCCAAATCCTCAGAGGGCTCGAAGCCCTGGCAAGAAGTTGGCACTTATGGCACAAGCTCTGCATCGAGGGCCTCTGCTGCGGCAGAGCTGAGTCCAAAGGAGCGCAGCCCAGCACTGAAGAGTCCCCTCCAGTCAGTGGTGGTCAGGCGCCGTTCCCCTAGGCCAAGTCCGCTCCAGAAGCCCAGTCCAACATCCACCAACCCTACTCAGCTGGGCTCGGCTCTGCAGAGCGGCACCTGCTTTCAGGCGGGCTCCCATCCGTTTGAGCATAACTTATCGGGTCTGAGCCCAACAAGGAAGAGTCCTGTGTGCAAAAGCCCCACAACCGTCAGTTCCATTTATGGGACATCTCAGAAGGAGGAAATGGGGGCAGCCTTCTCCAAGAGGCAAGTAGTCTTGATCCCTGGAACTAGTTGATGTTTTGTATGACTTTCAGTTTGGTAACGTGGTGCATTAGTGAGGCCAGCTATAAGGAAAAGTTCACTTAACAATAATCAAAAAGTTGGGTGGGAAAGCCATCTGTAAAGTCAATAAAGAGCAAGATTCACCTATTAGTCACCTACACAATGAGTTGCTACATACACTGGATTGAATCCAGATTGTGGCCATGTAGAGTAGACACATCTTAATGAATAGGAATTGGAATTACTAGTCACCACTCACATAAAATTGGATTGGACTTTTTTTCCCTTAGTGCCCATCGAAATCAATGAGACCCCAGTCATGACTAACAATTCTCATTGATTTTAATAAGAACAAAGCAGAACTGACTTTGGTTGGATCTGTCCCACTGTTTCTAGCTTTTTTTTCCCCTAGTGGAGAATTACTCAGAAGTGTTCAAGGAAAAAAAGTAAACAAATAAAAAAAAAGATAAAGTAAAAAGTGATGGTGAGTTTTCTGAAAAATGTTTGCCACCCTGACTTAATGGGAATCTGTCTTAGTCAACAAAAACATTAGATGATGCCATATTGATTTTATGTGCTGTAGAAATACTTGAAATGTTTTTTCTAGTAAACAAAAGATAGTTGGACTGAACTATTCTTTTAGGAAGAAGAAATCTGTGAGGTATATTGACTTTGGTATAATTGTCTTACTCAAGCAGGTTCAAAACTTTATTGGGCTCTTTAAAAATATTTTAAAATATTTGATACTTAAAAGGAGCATAAATGTGATTGTTCTGGAGAAGAGTAGCTAAGGCACCTGGGAAAAGCATTGTGAAGTGCTACATGTATAATTAATTGCATGTGTCTCCTAGGGATAGTTGCATGAAGAATTAATTGCAAAATACACTTTATACTTGATAAGAGTGCTCTCCATTCCCTGATTTGACTTGT
Organism: Ctenosaura bakeri; assembly: GCA_948474755.1. Lineage (NCBI taxonomy): Eukaryota > Metazoa > Chordata > Lepidosauria > Squamata > Iguanidae > Ctenosaura > Ctenosaura bakeri. The sequence continues at coordinate 408,899 of CAOLHI010001157.1, forward strand.
ATGTATTCATTGGACTGGTTCAGACACAGCTAACACCGAATAATAATTAGAATTACATGCATACACTGTGGCAAGGCTTTGGCTTGTGCCCTCCTGGCACATGTCCAAAGAGGGGGTTGGAATTGTGTGCTTCTAGCTTTAAACTGATAAGAGTTCTAAGTTCTCTTGCTGAACTGTGATTATTGAACAAGCCAGCAGCATAAGCTAGACTTTGATCCTGGTCCATTTGTGTTGGGGTGTTGCAGGAATCTCTGGTTAGCTTAAAATTAAAGCGGAAGCTTTCTGTTCCTTTACTGAGCGCACACAATAAGGCTTGGGAAGTGAGCAGCCTCACAACAGTGCTTAAACATGTGGCTTAGCTTTGCATCCAGACTAGCCCAATGTGTTTAGCATTGAACAAACAGAGGCACAGTGAGTCTCAAGTTTGTATATCTCTGATTTGCGTAAGCACGCAAAGAAAGCGTCCGTTTATATTTTGGATCAACAGCAGCTTGTCCTGTTGTCCAAACCCGTGAACTGAGGTTAATTTAAACGGTGATCGGTGAAAAGACGCTGGTTTTATAAATACTGACTTAGAGTCTGCTTTTCCCCTGCCTAATTGTTAGTTGATCAGGTTCAGATAACATGGTGAGCCACAGTTAATTAAAAAAAAAAGTAGCAAAGGCTTCCCCGTTCGCTAGAGCCAAGATATGCAATGTCTGTGTTTGTGACTTAAGTTCACTTTAAGTTCACTCTTAAAATATTAAACTGTGGTTTATCATTATGTTACTAGTGTATTTTATTTTAAAAAATGCCTATCTCAAAATTGATATTTTTCTCTGGATTTCAATATAACAAAACAGTCATTGCAAATTTTGCATCCTGTGGCATAAATTGAATGTTAGATCCAACTAGAGTGGACCTGTTGAATTAGTGGAACTTGCACATAAATCAAGTTCCCATTGATTCAGTGGCTCTGCTCTAGGGGCAACAATTGGATTTAGGCCCATGGCACTGAAAATAGGATATAGTGTAGCATGCATAATTTCTCAAAAGTTTGAATACAGAAATAAATTGGTGAAGTACTAACAACCAAAGGAAAAAAAATTAAAGTGGAAAATAGAACTTATGTTAATCAAGGCAGGTAGCAGAATGGCACGGTGGGTTTCTCCAAAGAGGATAATTTGCAGTGTAGGTATCACCTTTGGAAAACCCTGTTCCTTAGCAGTTCTTGCAGCCTGAACAGAAGGGAACCCAGCGTTTCTGAGAGTGCAGGCTAAGAAAAAAAATTAATCCTCCTATGGTTTTGGTTTCTTGACAATTTTGCACATGTGTACATATGTATAAATAGATTTTTAGATATAAATAGATTAGATGCAGATTTGGAGAACAAGTCTAGTAGTGGCTACTGGTAACGACAGCCAAAGTTGCAGGCTCCTCTCTGGTTTCAGAGGAGAGGGAGCTAATTGGGGGTGTACATCACCACAGTGTGAATCTCCTGAAGCAGTTCCCCGACCTTCGTTGGGAGGCTGAAGGCTGAGCTAGAACATTTCTATGCCTGGCTTTCTTAGAGGAGAAAAGATGCTGCTTTAGAGTTGGTGTGGAGTAAAGCATGGGGCAACTGCTGAGTTGGCTGCTCCATTATATATCAGAGCTCATCTGTATCTGAGCTGCAACACCAACTCTGGCTTTGAGACCAAATCAGTGTTTGAATGCACAGCAGCCTAATATTCTTGTACTTCTTCAGCATACTGTCAGTGTTAAACTTAACTTTAGCTTTTCCAAAGCATTTCAGTTTTAAAATCACTGTAAGTAACTACTTTTCGATTAAAAGGTAATGCTGATAATTTTTTAATGCTTGGTGGAACTGAAGGCAGTAGAAAAAGAAAAAGACCACATTACAGATGGATTGACTTCACCAAGGAAGCCACTCAGCTGCCTGGAGTTTGCAGAACTTGAGCAAAGCTGGTAGTAACAGGACCTCTCGAAAGTTTCTCACAGGGCCGCCATAAGCTGAAGCCATGTTTGACATCCCATAACAATAAAACTATTTGATCTAGCAGTAGTGTAGCTTTAACAAGATGGAGGGAGAAGGAGCAACGATTGCATCACGCAGCTCTCCTAACATGAACCAGATTGCGTGGAAGGAAATGTGCAGAAATGGCCATGTTGGGATTGTTTGTTTCCTACACACACGCACGCACACACACAAGGTTTTGTTCAAGCCTTTTTGAGAATGAGGGCAGAGAGTAGTCATTTTCTCTTGGCGCTCCCTTCTGATTTTCAGAAGTCAGGGTTAAATGTTCAGGAGCTCATACCTGTCCAGTGGTTTTTAGAAACAGCTATCATTGCTATCATATATAAGGAGCTGAGCCTCAATCAACCGTAATTTCAGAAGGGCTTGTGGGGTTTGACAGTTAGAAGAATGGGTGCGTGTTTTTGTCCTCTTATGAGATCCACGGGCAAGTTCAGCTTCTGGCAAATGGTAACAGCTATTTGGTGACCAACCTCTATCCAGCAAAAGCTGTCCAGTAACCAGTATCAAACCAAGGTGGGGGTTTGCTCATGTCCTTTGGGCAGGAGTTTCACTTGAATTTTTGGAATAAGTCCCTGCCATTCATTTTAAAATTTTTGTTGGTTATAGCAGTTGTGTATACTTTCCCTTCAGAAGAAAAAAGAAGGGATTTTTCAGTCTCACTTGATTTTGCCATGTTCATTGCTAGTTGTAGGTACAATCCTATCAGTTTTAGTTGGGGATTGCCAATCTTGATAACACTGCTGAGTATTCATGTTCCTCCCAATCAGTCAAGTGTCTTCCCGTGTTAACCTTTTTGCTCTTATTTGTGTTTTGAATTGTCTATAGCTTCCATAGGAGACTTGCCTCCAAAAATTTGAAGTAGCTTTTGAGGCTTTTATTTCCACTGTGTGTTACTTAAAAGCACAGCAGCCCAAGGTGTGGAAATGTTGATGGGTAAATTCTCCACAAGCAGGTTTGTAAGTGAATGCACAGGCTGGGTAAGATCTTTTACATATTTCCTGCCTTCTAGCTGTGCCAAGTAGTTTCTGAAGTACCTTTTTATCAGTTTTAGTAAGCTCTGTGTGACCTCTTGTAATTGCTCTACTGACTTCTACGCATTAAAAACAGATGGAAGAAGTTAAACAAAGTAGGGGCTTTATGTCCGTTAGCGTGGGGTTCTTCTGAAAGCTACTTGATGTAAACATTCTGAATAACAGCTCTTGAATTGTCTTATTTATCTCCTTTTATAACTAGGTACTTAGAAGAACAAAAGCCTGAGAATGGGAAAGATAAAGAGCAGAAATTGACAAATGTGGAAAAGGAAAAAATGAAAGAGAAGGGAAGTTTCTCTGAGATGGGATTGGCAGATGGTAAAACGAAATTGGATCCATATGCTTCCAAAGCTGATGCAGAAAAGATGTACCGTGGAAGTCAGTCCCCCAAACGTTATAAGCTCCGGGATGACTTTGAGAAGAAGATGGCCGAGTTCCACAAGGAGGGTCACTATGGCAAAGAGGAAATAGATGAGCCAGAGAAGAAAGTTAAGGGCAAAGGGCGAAAGGACTCTAATTTTGAGGAGGAAGAGGAGGAGGAGGAGGAGGAACAGCCCAGGTTTCTCTCTAAGACAGTATCTGCCTCCAGTAAAAACCAGGAGGAAGACCGGACGGGCAAGTGGGAAGGCCTTGTGTTTCTGCCTGCCGCCAAAGAGAAGCAGAGGAAAACGGAGGAGATGGAGGAGGAGTCTTATGCTGAGCAGTCCAAGAAAGAGGAGCGGCAGGCCACCAAGAGAGCAGAAGTTGGGCACAGAGGCTTTGTTCCTGAGAAGAATTTCCGAGTCACCACCTATAAGGCAGGCCAGGAGAAAAGTGCTGCCTCTCCGCCACCACGGAAGGCCTCGGTGGAGGGCAGGGAGAAGCCAAGCGCTGGCAAGTCCTCCTTTTCTATTACGCGTGAGACCCAGGTCAACCTCCGCATGGATTCTTTCGATGAGGATCTTGCACGGTGAGAGACTCACTTTGTCTCCACAGCTAGTGTGAAGGGTAAATGGAGGGTGAGCCAAAGTGGAAAATGACTGTATGCTGTAACGAACCCTGCGCTCTCTCATTAGTTCCTCAGAGAGAATAAGGCAAGACCCTGCCCCACTCCACCCAAAAACTTAACAAAACAAAACAAAAGCCCCATAAGTGTATCTTCAGAAGTCATTTGGTACCATGTATTTGTCGTAAATACGTGGGAATAAACATCAATATCCAAATCAAAGGTAGACAGAGCAAAACAGCCTGAACTGCAATTTCATTGTGAAAAGAGAATCTGTTAGTCTCAAAGTGTTCTTCCAGCCCTAATTGGAGGCTTGTCTTCTGTCTAGTTTTCCGTTGTATGCTACTCGTGAAAATACTGCATTCAGAGCATGGGGTTCTGTAGTGACGTCCAGAAGTATTGTCCCCTTCTGTCTGTCATCCAGACTGGAGTGGGGTGGTGATGTAGTTCCAGAACTTGAAATGTAAATCCATAACTGAATTCTAGAGTTCCATCTCCATAACCGTGATTTGGAGGAGTTAGGAAAAAGCAGAATTAGAGTCATAGATGTAATGCACAGGTAGAGTGACTGCCTGCGGGGTCGGGGGGGGGGTGTCCAGTGAGATCAGTTGGTGCTCTAGAAAAGAATTTGGCCTCCATCAAACTTCCCTTCATTCCCCCAATTCCCAGAATTGCAGTTAACTTAAAACTTAGTTGAGCATTTAGGAGTATGATTTAGGTGCCCATCCAAAAAGTATAATAGAATTCTGCAAAACCCCAGTACTACATTAACTTGCTAAATCATTGTACATGTACAAGGAAGCCTTTCCACTGAGGTACAGTTTGCATGTTGCAGGATTCTCCTTTGGTGCCTCTACAGCTGTGTATGGAAATTCATTCTTGGCTTCAACATACACTATACAGGCATTTGGTGCTATATTAGGGCAAAATTGATGTAGTAATCTTGGCTTTTGAAAGCAATGTACTTGAAGAAATTTTGAGTGGGCAATTTCTCCACAGATTTGCAGAGAAATCATGGCACATTAGACTTTCATTAAACAGATCAGTATAGTAGAATGATTTGCACAATATGCATTTAATTCCTAGTCACTGGAAATTAGTTCACAGAATTATTTTGCCTGTGAAAAATATTCTCTTTTTAATAGGTTTGCATTTTTGGAAACTTTACAACATGCTTTCTAATTAAAATGAATGAAGTGGGCTTTATTTTTGTTACTACTCATGCAAATCTGTTCCTACAGAAACCTCTTCTGTAGTGGCTGATGTAAAAACCTTTCTGCCCTTCCACAATTTTTGGATCTGTCCACATGTGAAAATAGTTGCATTACACCTCTGAGCATTGGCCTATGCGGAGCTACATAGCTGGGCTTAATGCTACCGTATTCATATATAAATTCCTAAAGCAATGAAAACTGCTGACAATAAGACATAGTTTATCCTAAAAACAGATGGGTTTCTGGCACTCAGGTGCCTGGTCTTGCAGCTGCAGCTTATTGCAACAGACTTAACATGGCTGCTGTTAGAGAATGTGACTGTTAAAATGGCAGTCATTGCCATTAATGCAGGGTCTTCTCTGTCTCACCCCAGCCCGAGTGGGATTTTGGCGCAGGAGCGCAAACTGTGTCGCGATCTGGTGCACAGCAGCAAAAAGGAGCAAGAGTTTCGCTCCATTTTCCATCACATCCAGTCAGCCCAGTCTCAGCGAAGCCCCTCAGAGCTCTTTGCTCAGCACATAGTGACCATCGTCCATCACGTGAAAGGTGAGTTGCGTAGGATTCAGATGTTAGGTTTGGCAAGTTGTTAAGGCTGGCGCGCCGTCTTAGAAGTGTCCTGCTTTGTCACTGATCTGATGATACATATTCCAAGGTGGGCTTTTCCTTCTCTTGGGACCCATCTGTGGTAAAAGTTAGCGCTTCATCTTGCAGTTGTTAGTGGGGTCTCTTTGGCCTTCAGAATGGGAAGAGCGTGATTATTCGTTATTTCAAGGGTTCTGGAATGGCCCTTGTTTACCTCCTTCTTGTGTTTGCATTTTGCTCCACCTCCAGAGAGTGTGAGCTGACTCAAAGTGGCCAGCCCTTGGCAGCCCTTAAGTCTAATTCTCTGTTCCCTGGGGACCTTACTGAATCGTAAACAAGAGGAGGGCCAGAGGTTTTCCACAAAAGGAAAAGAAAACTGTTTTTCTGTTTACAGAAAAGTTTGCAGCTGAATGCCAGAATCTTCACTTTGGAATTTTGGATGCATTGCCCCAATCTATCTGCTCATGAATGTGTGCATTCCAAAATTCCCACTGCTTGGTGGTTCTGACATTATGAAGACAGAGCATTCACAAAGAGAGTTTGGTCGTGAGAAGAATAAACATTGGCCCTGATCAGTGCCTGGAGAGTCATTCCTGAGTGCTGGGATTTCTCAGCAAATGGGGTAGAAGATTGTATGGCTTCCTTCTTGTATAAAGTATCCATCTTCAATTATACTTATTCAAGCAGTGTGGCTTAAAAAAAGAAGGGCAAGGGCCACGTTACCTAAAGATATGAACTGTCCAGAAGCAGGATGGATAGAAGAAAGGAGTGTGGTATAAAGCAGTGTGAGGTCTTTTTATTGTTCAGGAGACTTAACTGCTGGGATAGGGACCAGTAAAAAGAGGTTGAATTTCTCACCTGGTGGAGGAGGAACAGGTGCGCTCTCTTTATTGTTTGCTTCCTGAATCTGTTGCAGACCTTCTCGCAGAGTTCACTTTTATGTCATCCAAAGTCCAAATGCAGTATTAATAATATGGTATTTCCTCAACACATATGCAGAGCATCACTTTGGGTCTTCAGGATTGACGTTGAATGAACGTTTTACAAAATATCTAAAGCGAGCGGACCAGGAATCGGCTAAGAACAAAAGTCCTGAAATCCACAGGTGAGCAGAGGGAGGTGTTAAGCCAAGGTGCGGGAAGAGCGAGGGAGAACTTGCACCCTTGTGCCAGAGTCTTAGCATGACGGGCATTTGGGGCATGACTCTCTGACACAACAGAGGACAGGCTGTATATGAGCCCCCACAAAGTGCTCTCTTCTGAATTTAATATCATAATCTGTGCTTTAAAATCATTTTTAAAACATATTTTTATTAAAGAGGTACTTTAGATACATAAAACTACTCATAAAGGAATACAAAACAAAACGAAAAGCAAAAATAAAATATGTAACAAGTATCTAAGCTAAACAATACAAAAAAACTACTTAACCTCAAAAGCGGGGGGGGACTAAGATGGGACCAGAAAGGTAAACACGAGGCTCTCAGTCCCTCAGCTGATTGTTATAAGATAAAATATTAAATCTAATTTTTCAACTTTAAATAACTAAGATATACTTCTATATGTCGCGAAAAACTACTGCTCATGAGAACTCAAAACTGTGATGGTCCTTCAGAACTTTCTCAGATAGGCGGTACTCACCCCCCAATCTTTCTTAAAATTACTCAGTGGTTCTCCTTTAATCATGGTGGTCAGTTTGCCCTTTTCTGCCAGGTCCTACAGCTTCATCAACCAGTCTTTTTGAGAAGGGGTAATAGAGCTTTTCCGTCTCCGAGCAAAAATCAGTCTGGCAGCTGTAACTATGTACTAAAGAATTGTTTCATACTTACAGTCTATCTGATCATCTCTAAGTCTGAGCAAGAACAATTCAGGTTAAATTTTCAACTTCAGAATAGCTGGTGAATCTCCACCCAAAAGTTTTTTTTTGTTTTGTTTTTTTGTTTTTTTTCCATCTCACAAGTCCAACACATCTGGAAAAAGTTCCTTCTTTCTGCTTGTATTTCTGACATATATTAGTGGAGCCTTTATATATTTCTGTTGTCAGATACCCTGATTTGCACATTATCTGAGTACCAGATGAAGCGAGTTTTCCATGGCGTTTTCTTAATCCTGGTTTTCTTTTTTTGTGTTCAGGAGGATAGACATATCTCCAAGTTCTTTTAGAAAACACGGATTCTCACAAGAGGAGATCAAAAGTTCCAAAGAACCCAGCTACAAGGTGAACTCTTTTGACCTGTAGTCAAACATAATGTATATATATGCTTTGGGCATGAACTTTTTGTTTTTTCTTTATTATGTATATATTTAAAAAGTGATATTTTTGTTTAACTTGCTCTCTACTTAAGTTTGTGTTTTTCTTTCAAGGATGGGCATAATTCTAAAAATGAACTACAAAGGGTTAATTTTTATTAAAAAAAATGTATCAACAACCTTTGTGAAGTGGTTAGAAATATGGTAAAATGACCCCAAAGTCAATTGAGGTTGAGCTTGAGACAAAAAGAGTGGATTTTTGGAAACAAGTGACCTTGATGATGGAAGAGACTTTTTGTGATATTTTGCTGCTTGTAAGTATGACTAAATCACTTGTCTTACCCGTGATATTTCCAACCATGTATTCAAACAGACGTGCATGTCAGAAAAAGGAAAGTAAATCAAATCCATATCTGAGCCAAACACAAAGATAGTATTTTCCCCCCAATGTGTTGCTTTCTGTTGAACCCTGTTTGTTTCAAAAATGATTAAAAATAATACTCACTTGGGAGTCTTTTAAACTCTTATGGACAATGAAATGTTTATAAGCCTCTTGTATATATCATTAAAATATTTTTCAACCAAGTCAAACAAGAAAATGGAAAGAAAAAGATTTATTTTTGAATGTAAGCATTGTCTGTTGACATGCATAAGCGTTTATCTTAAAAGTTTTGAGCAGTGCTGCCAAAATGTTTGTTTCCATATTATGTCTGTATTCTCTGTTTCTCTGAGCAAACACACTTGTTAGTTTTGAAAGATAAAAAAGGTAGCTGGATTTGAGGTAGCCTTATCTCTGTTCTGCGCCACTCCACATGCACGCAGGTGAGTAGATTCACATGAATGGGTCCATCCTGCAGGTTTACAAACAGTCAAAGAGAGCTTCTGAGGATGCCTGTGCGGGAACAGGAACTGAACAAATAAATGGCTGTTACCTACCTGGGTTGTGCTAGTGACTGTTGATGGCAAGCCATTGTTGTGGCAACAGATTAGGCTTTGTGTTCTGAGAGAAAAGAGTTTTCCGTCATGGAGGAAATCAGAAAGTACATGAGAGCTCTCAGATTGAGCAGTGCCGGCTCCCGGGGCAATTGAAGCCATCCTTTGTTTTAAGCAACGCATGTGCTGGAGACTTGTGTAAGGAAAGCATTTTAAAGATTGCTGCCAGTTGTTTGCCTTTGAACTGAACTGACTGCTACCTTGATGGAAAACTGCTCTGTAGGATCAAGAGATTGTTTATCCAGTGTTTTGACAGAGGAAACAAAGAGACATAAATAATCCTTGTGCTAACTACTAAAGATTTTCTTTGCCTGTGGTGAAATTTACTCTTTGATTATTGTGTTCTTGCCTGTTTCTTCCCAGATGTGCCACTTAATACATGCTAATTAATGATAGAGATGGGAAAATAGAATGTTGGAATACGATATATATTCATTGCATTTTAAAATCTCTTATGGAGAGAAAATCTCATTCCATAATCTACAAGAATTGCTAACTTTTCCCGCAAAAGCTCAAAGCGCAGTGTCAGTGCTGAATAAATGCATGCAAGCAAGCTATAATAAGTGTCTTTCAGAATAGTTTGTGTATGTCTTACAAAGGCATAGCAACCAACAGTAGGACTAGTAAAGAGCAAGAAGAGGAGGGGAACAGGGGCAGGGAAGGGGGCCTGAAAGCTGAGTCATACTTGGGCAAGAGAAGCAAGGTGCTGGGTTGTGAGGTGGAATAGAGCGACTGAGACCATCAAAGTTCCAGGCCCTGTTCCTTGGAAGCCAGGCCAAGTTTGGCTCCCTTCGGTTTCAGAGCTGCCAGTGACAGGTGCCTTTTCAGACCTTTTCTCTCTGCTGTTCCAAGTGCCAGTAACACGATGCTGAACTTTGTGCTTACAGTGCAGAGCTCTGAATCTGGGAGGTGAGGCTGGGCAAGAAGTTGCAAGGCTGTAAAATGGTGATTCAGGTTATAAAGAGAGCAAAATGAAGGCCAGCACCCCAAGTAAACCCTTCCCTGGTCCCTTTTTGCCCTCAAGTCCAGGACAGAGGGAGTTTTGCTCTCCGCTCATGTCCCTAGTTGCACCTGGCTTGCAGTTGTCCTCTCTGTCAACAGCGGGAGCCTGTCTCTCTTGCCGTGGTGGAGAGGGCTCTTTTTTCTAAGTGCCTGGAGGTGTCATCCTTTTCAGTGAAGATGTGACAAATGTCCAGCAGGCCAGAGAAGAATTAAACTATGTTTTAGCCTTGGCATTTTTACCGGCAGTGGCCCTTTGAAGCCTAGTCAGGTTGTTTCTTCCTTTGCTTCACATCGGGAGGAGGGATGGAGCGTGTCTTCGTATTGACACTAACTTTCTTCCCTTCCACATTTAATAATAACTTACATTTGGCACAGGAAGAAGTGAGTATAGGAAGGTTAGAGTCTTCTTCATGACAGACTTGGGAAGCCCTTCAGGGTGCGTCGTTGTACCAGCCTAACTTGCCTTTCTGAGTACTTGTCAGCCCTGGGCAATGTTAGCCAGGTGTGATGGTGAGGGAACTGCTGAAGGTTCAGGTATGAATCTCTTTCTCCCTGTTCCTCTCCTTCCAGGCTGAAAGCAAATATAAAGATGACCCAGTTGACCTCCGCCTTGACATTGAGCGGCGCAAAAAACATAAGGAGAAGGATAGGCGGGGCAAGTCCAGGGAATCGGTGGACTCCAGGCCCTCAAGCCATTCACGGGAGAGGTCGACAGAGAAAACAGAAAGGTCTCACAAAGGGTCCAAAAAGAAGTATGTTTGAGAGGAGTGCTCTCCTACCTTTCCTCTATTTTCTTCTGGTTTTGCCACTGTTACATATGCCACACAGTTTTTGATTGCTGACAGAAGCACCTGACAGTGAGCTGAAATAGTGACCCATCACACAGAAGAAACTCTTTGGCAACATTATTGAGGATGCTGCACATGTGAGGGTGTGTCTCAGGTGGGGAGGAAAACCTATAATCTGCAAGCAGCTGCTTGGAGGATGAGGATGGACGCTAGTTCATACTGAGCCTCCCTTAGATTTGGAGGAAGGTGTGTATGAGGTTTCTTGGTATGTTTTCATACCTCCTCTGTAATTTAGGAAACCACCAGGTCTCCCAGGGAATGTCGGCTGTAGAACTCAATTGCACTGGGGACAGGAGAATATTCTGCAGTTCATTTTTGTTCATAACCAGCTTGTGTGCCTCTTCTGTTGGTGCCAAGCACCACCTCCTGTGGACTGTGCTGCTTCTTAAATGAAGTCTTGTCATGGTGAGCCAGGCGTATCTCAGGAACTTAGCCAGGGGACGAAGTCTTCTCATTGCCTGTCTCCTCGTAAACTTCCGAGGACACTTGGGTGTTCTCAGACCGTCTGGTACGGGTGGAAGGGCACAAGGAGACTGGCACCGTGATTTTCAAACACTTTGCGTGTGCAAATCAAGTCTTTCTGAGGAACCAGGGAGGGGAGGGGTGCATTCGAATAGGGTTCCAACACGAATGATTTTCACAAGAGGTATTTCAGATGAAAAAAGGCAGCAGGGAACTGAGAAAATTTGTCTTTTTCAATATTTAATCAATAGACTGTGCTGTTAGCACTGAGTTTTCTAATGATGAAGATCTCTAGGTAACTGCAGGGCATTGGATGTGCCTCAGTGGGTTGGGTGTTCTATTTGTTATGCTTAGCTGAGCCTTTTGCCTCCCTGAATGTGGCGGATGGCTGAACTGGAGACGGCAGAGGTACGGCTGCTCCTGATGGACCCCTCTCTCCTGTTTTCTTCTCCATGGTTCAGGAAGCATCGGCGTGTCCGGGAGCGCTCTCGATCTAGTTCTTCTTCCTCCCATTCCTCCCATTCTTACAAAGCAGAGGAATACCCTGAGGAGACAGAAGAACGAGAGGAGTCAGCTCCCCCGGCTTTGACAAGTCCCGCCTTGGCACCAAGGAGTTTGCTGGCTCGAGTGAAAGGGGCAGAGCACGAGGAACCTTTGTAAGTGGCTCTTTTGAAGAGGGGCTGGGCTGGGAGGAGGAGTAGCAGTGGGCTTCCGTTCCTTCCTGGAAGAGAAGTGGAAGTGGTTTGAGCAACCAGCAGAGCATGAGTGTGCACTGGTTCCTCCAGAAAGCTAAAGCTTTTCTCTGCTCATCTTACCCTAATTGCCTTCTCTGTCGAGCCCCCAGTTCTTTGCCTGTTTAGAGAAATCAGACTAATCTGATTAGTTGAAGCAAAACACAGGGAAAGGAATTGCTTGTGAGGGTTAGAAACTGATTCAAGGTTGAGTGGGTACCTTGCCTCCTGGTTACTAAAATAGAATAAGTCTAAAATGTTATCCCTGAGCAACCGAGAAGGATCTCAAGGTCAATAGCAGACCAGATGCCCCTGTTGGCAGTGTTTTCTTGAAGGGACTTCAGGCTTGGCAGGTGCCCAGGGAAAGATGCCCACCTTGCGTATAAAGTTCCATCCCACCTCACCCGTATGTGTGTATGTGTTGAGCTGCACCTAGTGCCTTTCTCAGGATCAGGCTTTTCTTGGTGGTGGAAGCAGGTTGCTCCAGAACTGCGGAATGTGCATGCGCACTGATGCCAGGGGTTGCAGGAATCGGGAGGAGCCAACATTCACAGTCAGCACACAAACCTTTCTCTCTCTCTTTCTCTTTCTCTCCGTGTCTCCCCACCGATGATGCCAGCAGCAATTCCGGGCAAGGGGCCGCGGTTGGGGAAGAGGCACATTTTCTGGCAACAGTAACAATAACAACAGCAGCAGTGGTGGCATGGGTGGTGTCAGTACCGATTTCCAGAAGCGACCCCGAGAGGAAGAGTGGGACCCCGAGTACACACCGAAGAGCAAGAAGTACTACTTGGTAGGTGCCTGTGAGGCAGGGATGCTCATGTGGAAAGCTTGCTGCTTCCTCTAGCTGGTGGACAGTTGTGCTTGGAGGTTTGAGCCTGTGGGTGTGGCAGCCGGCCATCCTGGCAGCTTCTTTGCCCCTTAAGATGGGCAGCGCTGAAGACTTGAATGCAAGGTGCAGATGAGCTTCTCTCCTGCTTGTTCTGGCTGTATATGCACTGTACAGCAATAGCAGTCTGATACCATTTTGGCCACCATAGCTCCTTCCTGTGGAACTCCAGGATATGTTGTTTCATGAGATATACTCTTAAGTGTCTGGGAACTGTGGCAGAAGTCACCAGCAGAAAGGGTGAGGGGAGTGGGCAGAGGCAGGCAACTGGGCCCTTGCAGAACTCTGCATGTGCTACAGGCCAGTGTTGGGTTTCTCTCTCTCTCAATTTCTCTCTCTCTTTTTTTAAAATTTCCAGCATGACGACCGTGAAGGTGAAGGTGGAGAGAAATGGGCAGGCCGGGGCCGGGGCCGGGGCATCTTCCCCCGAGGCCGGGGCCGTTTCCTCTACCGGAAATCAAGCACCAGCCCCAAATGGGCCCACGACAAATTTAGCGGCGAAGAGGGAGAGATCGAGGATGACGAGAGCGGGGCAGAGAACAGAGAGGAGAAGGAGCCTCTTCAGTCGGTGGCGGAGTAATCGGAGTAATCGTCTCAAGCAGGAAGGAAGCCCCGGGACCCTGGTGGGGAAAGGGCAATGTTTTTGTCAATCTGGACTGTAATTGATCCTCATTGACTAGTTGAATGTTTTGTTTTCTCATGTTTTCTGATTTTTTTCCCCCAGTGACCCCAGAGGACGATGGAGTGAGTTATGCCCAATTACACGTGGCAATCATTTCTTTTTTTTCTTTTCTTTTCTTTCTTTCTTTTTTTAAGTGACAGTGGGGATGGGGAACCGATTCCTCATTGTTTTGTCCCCCTTCCCCATTTCTGTCTGTAGATGTTTTTAAAACCCCTTTCTTTTAAGCATTTGCAAATATATAGACAATACCTCCCCCTGAAAATGGTTACTTTGAGAAACACCTTCTTAGTTCTTAACATCATATACAAGAACAATGCATGTGAATAAACACCTGGATAGAAACCATTGGGACCAAACTCTGTGTTCTTAATTTAAAGAAACTTTCCTCTGACTTGGATTCAGAGTCTTCTCTTTAAAGGAATCACCGTTTGCCTGTTTGTTTGTTTGTTTGTTCTTCCTTTTGTGTTGGAGTTTTAAAGTTTAGTTAGACACAGTTGGGGGCACCAGTCTCTCGTCTTCTGCCCAGCCCCTGACCTACCAAAATGCAAAGCTGCTCCTGGCTGATGTTCGCAGCATTTTTGTCACCTCACTCTCAGTTTTGTGCATATCCTCTTTTGCCTCCAGCTCTGGATCCAAACACTTAACTTTCAGGGTCACGTTGTTTTCTAAGAAACTTCTGAATATACCAGGTTTTAAAAAAATAAAGCCTGTAGCATGAAAAACAAGGGGGTTCCCCCTGTATTTTTATTAACCTTTTTATAAAGCAATTTCGACTCACTTCTGTGATGGCCACGGTAAGTTGCCGACCATTGTTTTTGGTGATTCTTCTCTTCAGCTTTCAGGCTGTAACACTCTCAAGGTGAGCCTCTGGGTGGTGATGGCTCTGCCCTCACGGCACTGATGGAGAACACAATTGCGATGTTGAGGACATTGCATCCTCTGGAAATAGGACTCGGTGGAGCTTTGCTTTTCTCTTTCCCTTGCCCCCACCAGCTCCCCATGCCCACCTCTTTCCCTCTCTGTGCTTAAATAGAGCTTATTTTCTGAGACTGGTGCAGTTCTTGCTTAGCAGGGCCCGCAAGTTTTTGTTTTTGGCTCCCTTCAAATAAAATTACGTTGAAATGACAGTGTGTGCATTCCTCTCCTTCTAATAGTTTTTTTCTGTTCTGCGGCTGCAGCAGGTAAGCGTACATCAGACAGGGTGGGCATCATAACACTGGACAAAAGAGGAGCACGCAAGGTCTGTGGTGGAAACACCTTCCTCAGGTGGAAATCTCCTCCCCACAATTGATGTCAAAGTGTTGGAAAGCCCTACGCGTGGCCCTATCTCACAGCGAATATGTGGCCTCCTTCCCTGTTCATTAAGCACCTGTAGGGAGTCCACAACAAGGGTGGACAACTGTTGGAGGTCAGGGGGCTGCATTACCCCCATGCCCAGAGAACTGGGAAGGACACAGGACACCACAACCCCCCCCAAATGTCTTCTAGGGACATTTTTCACCATGTTTTTAGCACTCCCTGGGCCACTTTAGCCTTCTCTGACCAAAAGCCACCTCTTGTTTACTTCTGGTTTTAAAAAGGCCTTTCCTGGGTTTAAAAAATGGCCCAGGGCCCCCCAAAATGTAATGAAAAGGCCTCCATGACCTCTCAAGGGCTTTGTGAGGGGAGGTATCACAGTGTGGGGGCCACATGTGGACCCCCAGGGTTTGTTTTGGGGCCCTCAGGAGGGCCATGAATGGCCTGCAGGCTGTGCTTTGCCCACCGCTATATATAGAGGGATCGTCCATTGGCCAGAAATGCTCCCTGTGGGCTTGCTTACTGCTGTGATAGTCTTTTGCATTCTACAGATTGCTCCCAGGCGATGTAGGTCCATGGGTGTGCCTTTGGATTTTCTGGTTTCTGCTTTTGTAAATGGTGTGTGAGCGAGAGGGAGGGAGAGCTCACGCTGCACAAGAAAATCTGGATTCTCGACCGTCAGTCAACACAAATGAAGAGTATGCGTAATTGGCTCTTTTGCTCCATAGGCGAGTGTGTGAACTCAGGCATCCTTTTCCCTGACAAAGCTCCTGCTTGAACCGTCCCCAGTGCTTTGGAAATTTTACAGAGAAATGCTGGTCATGTTGAGGTTTTTTGGTTTCCAGTCGTGAGGGAGGGGTGCTTGTTTGGTGCATTTGAGAAGCCAGAGTGGAAGAAAGTGAGTGAAGACTTGGAGCCCCAAAGGAACAGGGAGAACCTGGTCCCATTGTTCCTTGCAACTGGCACCTTTTTCCTCTCCTAGGCCTAAATGGAACAAAACCCAACTTGCCCCATTACACAAGGGTGTAATCGGCAGCTCTCAGCACATGTTGTCACCTGCTGGAGGGTTGTGGTGCCTGCCTTGCAGGGGAGGCATCGCCAGTCTTCTCTCTTGCAACATTTACCTCCTGCGATTTGAGCGTCATCACTTGCCCAAGCCGATGTTCTCACTTTTTTCCTCTTGCATTGGGAACTGAGAAATATCTTTCTGCCTTTTTTCAAATGGTGTTATCATTCACCATTATTGGAATTGTCTGAAACACAAAAAGCCTTTTCAATAATACATTCATTTTGAAAACCAATATCCTACCTTATAAGGACAGCTTCAGTTTGGACCACCTCTGAAAATCTTGCTTAATGTCATTCCAAATTTTTACATAATTATTCAGGAAAAAAAATACATTATTTTAACTGGCTAAGCCATCTCTGAGTATTCCTTGCCTAAGAAAACCCTATGAAATTCATGGGGTCACCGTAAGACAACAGGCAACTTGGAGCACATGCAGACACAGACACGTATGTGAAAGAAACATCCTGAGATTTTGGCTTGCGTTCAAATGCTCAAGAAATGACTGCTGCTATTTACTGAGAAATTTACTCTTAAGAAGTTTATGATTTTTTGTTGTTAAGTTTACCATTTGGTCACTAGA